>OZ038315.1:8611658-8704158 GCA_964035775.1 Osedax frankpressi | reverse complement strand
GTGAAAACAGAAACTCCAGAACAAATTATTAAAGCTATAAAGTATACCAAACCAACAAAATTTGCAAAGGTTCATAATTTACCAATAATTTTATCTCATTATTATTACATATGATATTAGTATATTAGTGTGATACTAAAGATTACTAATTGGTTATATATGTTAATAATTCATTAATAATATAACATATAATTTATTTAAACTTGAAATTTTTGGTTTTATTTATCTATTTTTTGTTAACATTTATGGTAATTTGGGAGAATGATTAAATATATATTAAAGTTATAGTATTTACTAACATCTGACATGTGAGAATCCTATTAAGCTTTATTTACTTCTAATGTAGAGTATTACACACATCTCAAGAACAGATCAAACACGAAAGCCGTTTATCAGAAAACATAGTTGATCTATTGATATCTATTGCACACCGATTCCTAAAAAAGCATTTCATCTTCCCGTAGGTCGGAGATCCACTGTTCAAAGATTGGCATGACTACACAAGGATAAATATTGACAAAATACGGCAAGGTAGTACTTTCAATAACTTTTTTATTTTTAGTTGTATTAATACAAATTGATTCACCAGGTTTTAATAAAAAGGGTTGATAATTGTAACGAGATGATACATATGTTTACATTTAAAAGAATATATTAACAATAAAAATAGCTAATTGGAGGCAAATTTTCAATATATCAGATATAATATTATATAAATATAGATATTTTATCTGATATTTTAAATTTTGCATGATGCATCCTTGATTTTATATGTATAAATTATTATTAATATATTTAATTACACATTGAATACTTAATTGTTCAACTTAATTTAATGCATATTTTATAGGATCCATGTTTCTATATAAATTTATTATTTTATTATTTTGCAGTTTATTTCTATTATAATTTCTAAAAATTGATTAGTTATATATAATTAATAATTAAACTAATAAATATAATAAGTTTGAAATAAAATACTAACATTTTACCAAGATTTACCTTATATTATATATAAAGTTACTTTTACCTACATAATATTATATATAATTCTAAATAACATAAAAGAATGAATAATATTTAACTGATAAATGTAATCAATTCAGTACAATGTTTAAATATTTTTTTGTATATTACACTTTTGTATCTTAAAGTTATTATAATTTAAATTAATTGCCAATACATATTGCAATTATACAATTATATTTTGTTAATACTTTATTTTTATAAGATAAATATTATTAATTTTATTACTGTTTAAAATTAAATAATAGTAACACGATGCATGTTAATTAAACTTTAAAACTCTATCCAAACTCAGGCTCATCACTAAATCTCTAGCTGATACCGTATTAACCATCATTGATAAATATTTCAGGGGAAATCCCTCAGAATATGCAGATTAATTAACCCCTCAACACTCTCACTAGTATAACTCCCAAAAAACAAATCCTTAAACTTGAGAAATATTACGAAAATAGACTTATAACAACCAATATCAAATGTTCATTTAGATATTGTCACCTCTTTCACTCTAATAACAGTAACGAGATAAAATCCTGCTCATAACATGAAAAACCCCCCTACAGAATTATCAGCCACAATACCAAATTTGTTACCCTATATTCCGTGATACTAACCAGCAATTATACTGCAATTTTTCAACTGCAATTCTTCGCATATCAATTGCTCATCATATTGATCTCAAACATTCATCACCCCAAACCCAAACCCAACGAATCACTCTCTTACAGCCTTCTCTCCCAACAACACTAATTATGTAAGAGTATCGGAGTTATAGCTAAGACATGTTCCCCTAATGATCCATCCATTTTAGTTATTACAAAATTTCTCCTCGACACCCTATCTCATCACAGTATTCATAATCATTACTACTTTCCACTGTAAATGTACTCCATTAAGGGCATACTGACACTGAGGTTTTAACATTTTACATGTTAAGATAGAGAAATGCACTCATTTTATAAATCTAATGTGATAAGTACTAGCCCTATCCACATATTTTTTTTTACTATATTCAGTATATTCATAAGTATATAGAGAGATTTTGTACATTATATAATATATATTTGGATTTATACATATTTTTGTTATAATTTTATATATTTTTTAAATTGTATAAGTTACATAATAAATTGAATTACAAACTAAATATATATATCCCATGCATATATATCAAAATAAATCAAAGAGATTCCTTTAATAACAATAAAGTAGATGTACTTTGAAATGTACTAAATTGAATTGAACTCTGACATTTTCACAAGTAGTAAATAAGATATTAAATATGATAAATAATATTAAATAATATTTTTTTTCAAATATATTTTTATTTTTTTAATTCCTCAGTGTCCCTAAACATATCAGAATTGCAGTTATCTTTTGCATAATGTAATCTCTCAAGTCATAACGCTATCTATTTACAACTTATTTAATCCCAACTAATCACCTTCCTTAATATTAACTACAACATTATGCCAATGTGTAGCACCAACCTTATCACGAGTTCTACAATTCCACAATTTTCCATCGAGATAATTTGCTTAAAAACGGATCTTTCTAAATATAAAAACTTTAAATCGATCTTTTAACTGTAAGACGCACAGACTCAAATAATTTCATACTTTCTAATTGTGTCACTACTTAACTACGGCAACTCCTCTACGATAGCATCGAAATTAATTGGTTTTGATAAAAATATAAGCAAGTATATACAAATCACCACGTATCATACTGACCACACAATATGTATTACTAGGTTAAAATATCAACTATAATGTGTCAATTAAATACGATATCCTCTCTACGATATCCCTTTCTACTACTGAACCTTTCACATGCATCACCATTCATATCTCTTTAATTATCAAACCAACCGATTAGTAAATTCTATTTATCAAACTAGACACTACTAATGCCGTCTGCAGTACTTATGTAATACATTGTCAATTTCTAGTTTTCCCTCAGGCGGTTAATACTTGAATTAAATCTGCTAAGAACCTGTTAAAATTAGATAAGATTAGATAAGATTAAAAGTTAGACTCCTTGAAATCAAAGTTACAGACGTTTTTCCTATTCATTAACTTACATGACAACACATCTCCCACAATAGTAAGACTATTTATATGTAAATGAAGCCAATAAATACAATTCAATAAAATAATATTTATGATATTTTATTACACATAATATATTTATAGTCGAATAAAATGTACGATTATTTTTATCGTTCTTGAATTATATTTTATTATATTATTAAGAATATTAAAGTGTATTACTTTAATTATTTGTTAGTTATATTTATCTGAAATTTTCTATACAAATATTAACTAATGTGAAAAAACCAAACCCAGACCATAAAATATAATTAATAGTTATTCGTTTAATAATTCAATATATTACCTATATTACACATTATTTAATAATATGAATACAATGTGTGAATCAAATTGATATTAGATGAATAAACAGTAAATCTTTATTTAGTAACTACATATAATAAGGTTTTTTATTGTTGACCATTCGTTTTATTTCTTTGTTATATTGTTTATATATTTAGATAGAGTAGGCCTTTCATATTACTTTCATGTACCCTCTTTGAATTTAGGTAATTTTTATCCATGTTATAATGCCTAAATGGTGAGGATAATAAGATATAATTGAACTTATTCCATATATTGCCTTCAACTGAAAGTAATAAATTTGTAGTCGTAAATTTCATATACTTGGTCCTTATTTTGCAATAATAGGGATGGAATTCATTGTTTATAGAGTATATGGATTGTAACCTTTCATCGAAATATACTCGCTAGGAGATGGAGAACAAGGTAATGCCGTGAATTTCGACCCGGCGCGCAAGAAGGAACGCGATGATCTGTTCAGCGCGAATGGATTCAGTGGTTTGGTGTCCGATATGATCCCCTTTGATCGATCCCTACGAGACATCAGGCATACTGAGTTAGTGCGTCAATGAGTCATCGCTACAAAAAAACAACGACTCATCGCCATCAATCGATATTAAGTCATCGTATCCAGCGATAATGAGTCATCACTAATGACAATTAATTAACTCAACATTAATGAGTCATAGCTATCAAATATTAATATGTAATAGCCTATTAATCAATAAGTTATCAGTGTATATATAAGAGTCATATATGTCCCGCATTAATAAGTTATCTTCAATAAATCAGTATAATCTTATCTATCATAATCTTATCTATCACAATTAAATAAATCAAGACTAACTCATATTCGACATGCTGAGTTTGTGTGTACATTCCTACGTGTATAACAAAGTCGAGATTCACATTTCTAATAACGAGACGAATTTATTTCTTTGTCTGTAGCAAAACATAATCCTAATTTTTCCAAAATAATATTTTACGTAAGAAATCTTTATTAAGTAGCAATTAACTTGCAAACTCGTAATGCACAGTTATGGTAAAATATAAAAATGTAGTTTCAACAACAAACTAAATAATATAATTGAGTTCAGATCAATATATATTTCTTTTAAATAGTGAATTATCGTTATAAATGATCACATGAACGTAATATATACTTATTTTACTTTTAATTATTTATGAAAATATACAGTGAGTCTATATCATTAATATTACGAGTTCTACATTTGCAATACCTTGATTTAATTTTGATTTACTCAATGATTATAAATATTACTTTTAACTTTTCATTTAATTTCTTAAAAATATTGTTCTTTCCCTCTTACTCATAATCCTTACATAATCTTAAACCCCAATTTACCCTTAATCCTCACATAACCTACACCTCCACTAACCCTCAACTCTCAACTCTAACCCTCAACTCAACTCATTACCATTAACCCCATATACCATACACTACCACTTACCTTTTGTCCTCTCATACCCTAAATTCCCGCTTATCCCCCATCACCAAAACCTCCCACCAGTTGTTTAAAACGAATGTACAGAAGCAAGCTGCCCACCGTCAGTATTGTCATTCCATTCCACCAAGAACACCTCAGCACTCTGACGAGGTCGATTCAGAGCATTGTGAACCGTTCGCCTCCGGAACTTCTCAAAGAGATCATCATCGTGGACGACTTCAGCAAAAAAGGTTGCGACCGCCGCCGACCGGCATGGCCGAGACCTCAGCCCTACACGCATACAGTACACTAGAGGTGACGTCACCTAGAGGTGACGTCACCTAGAGGTGACATCACCTAGAACTGACATCACCTAGAGGTGATATCACCTAGAGGTGATATCACCTAGAGGTGACGTCACCTAGAGGTGACGTCACCTAGATGTGACATCACCTAGAGGTGACATCACCTAGAGGTGACATCACTTAGAGGTGACATCACCTAGAGGTGACGTCACCTAGATGTGACATCAACTAGAGGTTACATCACCTAGAGGTGACATCACCTAGGGAGCTCTAATGATGTCATGCTCTAATGATTGCATGACCATGAACTCTAGCTGGATCTATGTCGTAACTTCCGCAAGGTCTATAATTATATATTGATTGAACTCTAGTATGACCTCTGTTTTTTCACTAACCGATCTCTATTTGACTTCTATCTTGATTTATAACGTTACTTCTGATTCAACCTTTTGAACAACTTAAATATGATTTACAATGATCTCTTTGTTACCTTTAACTTATCATATATTTTGATCTCTAGTACGACTTTAGAGTGATCCATACCTCGACCTTTAATGACCTTTATTTATATACATCCAAGTGTTAATAATTCTTTCCTTATCACAACACTTATAATATATATACATATACATTGTATAAACATAATTTAATTAACTACTTCTACTAATACACATTGTTAATTTCGTCGCTTATTAAATGATAATTCAGTTTTTCGTTTGTTGATTAGTATTTAATAATATATAGGTACCTACATACAAGTTATTGTACTGTGTATGGTGTACTGGTGTATGCTAGTATATGTCACATACCGAACACAGATAGAATTATGTAATAATCAAATGTTTACAATCATGTTTATATTTTAATTTTGCAAGAGAAACAATTCTAATATAATTTATATAACTAAAATTAGATATGATAATTATATTTGATCGCAAGTAATGAAAATATAATATTGATAATTAATTATACATTCTCGTACTGGTTCACCATATTTTTTCTTCTTTCATAATATATCCATAATTAGATCTATTTGCTACATTTAAAAAGTTTTTGTTTTCTCTCATTCTTGATACAAATCCTTCTGATGATAAAATCAAACAATTTTTCTGTAATTTAAGCTCAAACTCTCCCAATTCTGTCATCTAGTAAGACTAACATTACTGCTCGATACATAATATAACACCCACTATACCCCCACCTATACTCCTTTTGCAACCTCTCAGATTTCCTGTTGAAGCCACGGCTCGAGAAGTATTGCGAAGAGCTCTGGGGTTCAAAGGTGAAAGTTGTGCGAGTAACCAAGCGCGAAGGTCTGATCCGGGCCCGCATCATCGGAGCTCAAAAGGCAACAGGAGATGTGTTAATCTTTTTGGACTCGCACATCGAATGCACAAATAACTGGTTGCCTCCTCTTCTGGGTGAGTGTGATGCGGGAGTGTCGGGCCGAAACGGATTGTTAGTAGTCGAAGGAGGAGAGACGGGAACGTAGGAAGTATTCTTTTGGTTAGTCGGAGTGGCACAATGTTTAATTTAAGGTGAGAGTGAATGAGAAATGAATAATTGAAGAGAGGTGAGATATTCTTTTGAATAGCATCAGTGATGGCTCTAGCCTATTCTAGTAAGCATGGTGGACAATGTGAGAAGTTGGGTGATACTAAGTCTGAAGTTGGGAGTTACTAAGTCTGAAGTTAGAAGTGACTAGGTCTGAAGTTGGGAGTGACTAGGTCTGAAGTTGGGAGTGACTGGGTTAGAAGTTGGGAGTTACTGGGTTAGAAGTTGGGAGTTCTAAGTCTGAAATTAGGAGTGACTAGGTTAGAAGTTGGGAGTTCTAAGTCTGAAATTAGGAGTGACTAGGTTAGAAGTTGGAAGTGACTAGTTTAGAAGTTGGGAGTTACTAAGTCTGATGTTGGAAGTGACTGGGTTAGAAGTTGGAAGTGACTAGGTTAGAAGTTGGGAGTTCTAAGTCTGAAATTAGGAGTGACTAGGTTAGAAGTTGGAAGTGACTAGTTTAGAAGTTGGGAGTTACTAAGTCTGATGTTGGAAGTGACTGGGTTAGAAGTTGGGAGTGACTAGGTCTGAAGTTGGGAGTTACTAGGTCTGAAGTTGGAAGTGACTGGGTTAGAAGTTGGGAGTTCTAAGTCTGAAATTAGGAGTGACTAGGTTAGAAGTTGGAAGTGACTAGTTTAGAAGTTGGGAGTTACTAAGTCTGAAGTTGGGAGTGACTGGGTTAGAAGTTGGGAGTTACTAAGTCTGAAGTTGGGATTTACTAGGTCTAAAGTTGGGAGTGACTGGGTTAGAAGTTGGGAGTTACTAAGTCTGAAGTTGGGAGTGACTAGGTCTAAAGTTGGGAGTTACTAGGTCTGAAGTTAGAATTGACTGGGTTAGAAGTTGGCAGTGACTAGGTCTGAAGTTGGGAGTAACTAAGTCTGAAGTTGGGAGTAAATTGGTGTGGAGGATATGGATAAGTAATAATAATGATAATAATAATGTTATACCTTTTCCTATAAAAAATATTCCCTCGTGTCTTTTTTATCTACATTATCTTCACAGCTGTTCAATGCCCTTCACTTATAACTGACACTTATAACTGACACTTATATAACTGACATCACTTATTTGGAAATCAAATACAAAATTTGTAATTATGTTTCCATTACATCACTACCCGATAACTATTTTATCACTCGTCTATCACAGCTTACCGTTATCACGTCTATTCAAATCATACCCGCTACTATCATGCCCTACCCCCTTTAGGCCCCATCACTATCAACTACAATACTATGATATGCCCCACCCTAATGATGCCCCACCCTAATGATACCCCACTATAATGATGCCCCACCCTAATGATGCCCCACCCTAATGATGCCCTGCCCTAATGATGCCCCACCCTAATGATGCCCCACTATAATGATGCCCCACCCTAATGATACCCCACCCTAATGATGCCCCACCCTAATTATGCCCTACTCTAATGATGCCCCACCCTAATCATGCCCCACCCTAATGATGCCCCACCCTAATGATGCCCCACTCTAATGATGCCCCACCCTAATCATGCCCCACCCTAATGATGCCCCACCCTAATGATGCCCCACTATAATGATGCCCCACCCTAATGATGCCCCACCCTAATGATGCCCCACTCTAATGATGCCCCACCCTAATGATGCCCCACCCTAATTATGCCCCACCCTAATGATGCCCTGCCCTAATTATACCCCACCCTAATGATGCCCTACGCTAATGATGCCCCACCCTAATTATGCCCCACCCTAATGATGCCCCACCCTAATTATGCCCCACCCTAAAGATGCCCCACCCTTATGATGCCCCACCCTAATGATGCCCCACCCTAATGATGCCCCACCCTAATCATGCCCCACCCTAATCATGCCCTGCCCTAATTATACCCCACCCTAATGATGCCCTACGCTAATGATGCCCCACCCTAATTATGCCCCACCCTAATGATGCCCCACCCTAATCATGCCCCACCCTAATCATGCCCTGCCCTAATTATACCCCACCCTAATGATGCCCTACGCTAATGATGCCCCACCCTAATTATGCCCCACCCTAATGATGCCCCACCCTAATGATGCCCCACCCTAATGATACCCCACCCTAATGATGCCCCACCCTAATGATGCCCCACCCTAATTATGCCCCACCCTAATCATGCCCCACCCTAATGATGCCCCACCCTAATGATGCCCCACCCTAATTATGCCCCACCTTAATCATGCCCCACCCTAATCATGCCCCACCCTAATCATGCCCCATCCTAATCATGCCCCACCCTAATGATGCCCCACCCTAATCATGCCCCACCCTAATCATGCCCCATCCTAATCATGCCCCACCCTAATCATGCCCCACCCTAATGATGCCCCACTCTAATGATGCCCCACCCTAATGATGCCCCACCCTAATTATGCCCCACCCTAATGATGCCCCACCCTAATGATGCCCCACCCTAATGATGCCCCACCCTAATTATGCCCCACCCTAATGATGCCCCACCCTAATGATGCCCCACCCTAATTATGCCCCACCCTAAAGATGCCCCACCCTTATGATGCCCCACCCTTATGATGCCCCACCCTAATGATGCCCTACGCTAATGATGCCCCACCCTAATTATGCCACACCCTTATGATGCCCCTCCCTAAAGATGCCCTACGCTAATGATGCCCCACCATAAAGATGCCACACCCTAAAGATGCCCCTCCCTAAAGATGCCTTACCCTAATTATGCCCAACTCTAAAGATGCCCCACCCTAAAGATGCCCCACCCTAATGATGCCCTACCCTAATGATGCCCCGCCCTAATGATGCCCCGCCCTAATGATGCCACGCCCCCTTTAGATCCTATTGCTATCAACTATAAGACAGTGGTGTGCCCCTTTATCGATGTAATTGATTATGATACTTTTGAGTATCGTATGCAAGACAACGGAGCTCGCGGAGCATTTGATTGGCAGTTATTCTACAAAAGACTTCCCAGGCACCAGTCAGATAATGATCACCCTGCTGACCCCTTTGAGTTAGTGAGTCAAAATTATGGGCATGGCTAGGAGTTAAGATGATGGGGATGATATTCTTTGAGTGACTCTAATGAGATTGAAGTCTGTAAAACTATATAAAGTTACATAATTTGATATATATAACGATAATAAATATAATGATTTCTCTAAATAGAGAGATTACTTATAAATTACTTATAAATTACAATATCAGATTTAGTATAAGTATAAAGTATAAGTATAAAGTATAAGTATAAAGTATAAGTATAAAGTATAAGTATAAAGTATAAGTATAAAGTATAAAGTATAAGTATAAAGTATAAGTATAAAGTATAAGTATAAAGTATAAGTATAAAGTATAAGTATAAAGTATAAGTATAAAGTATAAGTATAAAGTATAAGTATAAAGTATAAGTATAAAGTATAAGTATAAAGTATAAGTATAAAGTATAAGTATAAAGTATAAGTATAAAGTATAAGTATAAAGTATAAGTATAAAGTATAAGTATAAAGTATAAGTATAAAGTATAAGTATAAAGTATAAGTATAAAGTATAAGTATAAAGTATAAGTATAAAGTATAAGTATAAAGTATAAGTATAAAGTATAAGTATAAAGTATAAGTATAAAGTATAAGTATAAAGTATAAGTATAAAGTATAAGTATAAAGTATAAGTATAAAGTATAAGTATAAAGTATAAGTATAAAGTATAAGTATAAAGTATAAGTATAAAGTATAAGTATAAAGTATAAGTATAAAGTATAAGTATAAAGTATAAGTATAAAGTATAAGTATAAAGTATAAGTATAAAGTATAAGTATAAAGTATAAGTATAAAGTATAAGTATAAAGTATAAGTATAAAGTATAAGTATAAAGTATAAGTATAAAGTATAAGTATAAAGTATAAGTATAAAGTATAAGTATAAAGTATAAGTATAAAGTATAAGTATAAAGTATAAGTATAAAGTATAAGTATAAAGTATAAGTATAAAGTATAAGTATAAAGTATAAGTATAAAGTATAAGTATAAAGTATAAGTATAAAGTATAAGTATAAAGTATAAGTATAAAGTATAAGTATAAAGTATAAGTATAAAGTATAAGTATAAAGTATAAGTATAAGTATAAAGTATAAGTATAAAGTATAAGTATAAAGTATAAGTATAAAGTATAAGTATAAAGTATAAGTATAAAGTATAAGTATAAAGTATAAGTATAAAGTATAAGTATAAAGTATAAGTATAAAGTATAAGTATAAAGTATAAGTATAAAGTATAAGTATAAAGTATAAGTATAAAGTATAAGTATAAAGTATAAGTATAAAGTATAAGTATAAAGTATAAGTATAAAGTATAAGTATAAAGTATAAGTATAAAGTATAAGTATAAAGTATAAGTATAAAGTATAAGTATAAAGTATAAGTATAAAGTATAAGTATAAAGTATAAGTATAAAGTATAAGTATAAAGTATAAGTATAAAGTATAAGTATAAAGTATAAGTATAAAGTATAAGTATAAAGTATAAGTATAAAGTATAAGTATAAAGTATAAGTATAAAGTATAAGTATAAAGTATAAGTATAAAGTATAAGTATAAAGTATAAGTATAAAGTATAAGTATAAAGTATAAGTATAAGTATAAAGTATAAGTATAAAGTATAAGTATAAAGTATAAGTATAAAGTATAAGTATAAAGTATAAGTATAAAGTATAAGTATAAAGTATAAGTATAAAGTATAAGTATAAAGTATAAGTATAAAGTATAAGTATAAAGTATAAGTATAAAGTATAAGTATAAAGTATAAGTATAAAGTATAAGTATAAAGTATAAGTATAAAGTATAAGTATAAAGTATAAGTATAAAGTATAAGTATAAAGTATAAGTATAAAGTATAAGTATAAAGTATAAGTATAAAGTATAAGTATAAAGTATAAGTATAAAGTATAAGTATAAAGTATAAGTATAAGTATAAAGTATAAGTATAAAGTATAAGTATAAAGTATAAGTATAAAGTATAAGTATAAAGTATAAGTATAAAGTATAAGTATAAAGTATAAGTATAAAGTATAAAGTATAAGTCTAAAGTATAAGTATAAAGCATAAAGTATAAGTATAAAGTATAAGTAAAAAGTATAAGTATAAAGTATAAGTATAAGTGTATAGTATAAGTGTAAAGTATAAGTGTAAAGTATAAAGTTTAAGTATAAAGTATAAGTATACATATAAAGTATAAGTATAAAGTATAAGTATAAAGTATAAGTATAAAGTATAAGTCTAAAGTATAAGTATAAAGTATAAAGTATAAGTATAAAGTATAAGTAAAAAGTATAAGTATAAGTATAAAGTATAAGTATAAAGTATAAAGTATAAGTATAAAGTATAAGTATAAAGTATAAGTATATAGTATAAGTGTAAAGTATAAGTGTAAAGTATAAAGTTTAAGTATAAAGTATAAGTATAAAGTATACATATAAAGTATAAGTATAAAGTATAAGTATAAGGTATAAGTATAAAGTATAAGGTATCAAATTATGTAATTTTATATAGTTTTACAGACTTCAATCTCATTAGAGTCATTCAAAGAATATCATCATTTTATAAGTATAAAGTATAAGTATAAAGTATAAGTGTAAAGTATAAAGTATAAGTATAAAGTATAAGCATAAAGTATAAGTATAAGGTATAAGTATAAAGTATAAGTATAAGGTATAAGTATAAAGTATAAAGTATAAGTATAAGGTATAAGTATAAAATATAAGTATAAGAAATATTCTAGTATTTATTAACTTTGACTATTTGCAGGAGTCCCGTAATGGCCGGAGGTCTATTCGCAATTAATCGTAAGTGGTTCTGGACTCTAGGCGGATATGATCCGGGTCTCGAGATCTGGGGCGGAGAACAGTACGAGTTATCTTTTAAGGTTTTAGAAAATCTTCCTCTCAATATTTTTCTGTAGTTTCGAAAGAGAATATGAACCATTATACTTTTGTGAATATCTAAAGAAAATACATATATGCTACATATATAATTTCATATTTAACTTATTTGCATTCTGTATGATTTTATGAACATCGAATTCTGATAAGATATGGCAGTGTGGAGGATCCATGGTTGACGCACCTTGTTCCAGAGTTGGTCATGTTTACAGGAAGTACTCCCCTTTCTCCAACGACGTACAGGGTGATTACCTTGCGAAGGTAAGTGGTGTCGTAGTTTAGTCGTATCGTTGTCATTGAATTCACATAATTGATCATTTCTGTTGTTAGTATAAATAATATCAAAAGATTAATAAATACCCATTTCTCTCGTCCTCACCATTTATTTCACTACCGCATTCATACCATTAGCAAAACAAATCCCTTTGAGTGAATGACAATTTACTCAGAAATTCTTCCTGAAACTCAATACTACCCAGCTCTACCAATAGAAACACAACAACTTCATGGATACAATTTCCTTCTCATATGAACACTATAACTTCAATTAGTCTTACCCCATACCTACTTTACTCCATAAGTGGTTTCATTATGTATTTACTACTCACTTCACGAATTGTTATTTATAGGATGTTTTGTTTTATTTAAATATGTAGATGTATAACAATCTGTAATAATGAAGTGCAGTTACAATCAATGATGGCTGGCTAGTAAATAATCTCCTAATTCGATTTTGAAAGATAGAAATAGATGAAATTACCTTGTAACTTTTTCTAAGCTAAAAACATGAATTTACCTCAGATGAATATTTTAGAGAAGTTCATAATATAGAAATAAAATAAAATAGAATATGATTTGTGAAATTCAAGATTTCATAAATAATTAGAATTAATGTAACAGATATCCAGTAAATCGTAAAATGTTTCCTATTAAACTAGAGGATATTCTTAATAATCCATCCCATCTATTCAGGTCACCCAATATTTTAATTACCTTTATAAATATAGTTAGAATATTCTATATATGAGAATGTGAGTTTATTTACTATTATTTGATATAAATAGGGTTTACATAACTTTCCTAATTTTAATAAGTTCCTATAATAAGAAATATACTTTCTATTTACTATCTTATAGACTAATGAAACATTATTACCACAACTTAGATCATCCTCAATTATACGAATAACTGATATTTTTTATTAGTTTTGGGATATTTGATTTGTGGAAGTTAGCAGTATATAAAATATAAATTAGGGATAAATTATTGATATGAACAGTTATTATTTATCCTTGAGAAGGTGCATTTGATATGCGCATCTGATAAGCATATAGGTACATATAGCAAGTACTAGTCAATATACATGTAAAGTCAAAGGAATTCTTATGGTATCTAGGAAATAATATATTTATAGTAAATTATTCTAGAAATCTAATATAGCATGTTATATAATTTAGTAATAATTTTAAACAATTATAACAATTTGTATTAATTTCGTAATATTTATTAATAATTAAGCCATATCATATAATATAGAAATTGGGTTAGAATATTTGAAAGTGATTTATGTAAATACTCTACTATGGAATTACATGAAACCTATTCTAATTACTAGTTAAACCCAATACTAAATATACCACTTAAATATACCAATAACTACCTAAACTCTACCACAACTACTTTAATTATAATAACTAAACATCGAAGTTCCCTTTAATTTATCATGTCTACCTCCAAGACTATTTAATGCATATCTACTGGATGCATAACTACCTAAGCCCTACCCTAATACTCGCAAAACTAATTAAACCCCACCCAATCCCCAGAACTATCGTAGAGTTGCCGCCGTATGGATGGATGAATATGCAGAATATATTTATGTCAGGAAACCTTATTACAGAAATGTGGAGACTGGTTAGCTTATAATATAGCATAGTTCGGTATATGGTTTAATATAATTTCCAGGGCCTAATGTAACATTATTTATAATATTTATAACATCTGTTCAAGAAATAATAGTTTTAATAAATTAACTTTTATGCAATAAATAAATTTTATAAATCCCAATTTCTCTATAAATAGACATTCAAATGTTATGTTATTGTTTATACCAAATCTCTATTTTCAAAGTATTAAATATCTTTTATTTGTATTCATATTAAAGTTTGATCTATTCTATAATTATTAATAATAACCTTGTCGCATACAGTCTGTAGAATGTCTTATTAAAATAGTGTCAGGAGCGAGTATATGTATTGTTAACCCGATTGATCTATGTGATACTTCATTATTATCTCATTCTTCACCTCTAGCTCCATACCACCAACAGTTTTAACCTCTGAACTCATTCTACCGCCTACACTGCAAACCTCGACCACTTAGGCGACATTTCCGAACAACTGAAACTACGCAAGCAACTGAATTGCAAATCTTTTGATTGGTTCGTGAAACGCGTGATGCCGGACATCTACGATCATTACCCACCCGTGGAGCCGGAGAATATGGCTGAAGGCAGGGTTTATTTCAATCTCGTCTGCTCTATCGCACACGCAATAACCAAGATATAACATTTATCTGTATTTGGATTCATTTTATTATTTTCAAAATATTACATTTGTATAATAATTGTCAATTTATCGTATTACATATTAATAAGTAATTACTATAAAATTATTTCCACAAAACTATATAAACTACCTTATCTAGTAAAACATGTTTTCAGATATACAATGGAAATATGTGTTTGATTCAGTTGACAGATAAGATAGGTGTTGAGGAATGTGACAATAAATCTAATAAGGTAAATTTGTGTTGATAATAATAGGTAATGTAATGCATAATAAATATGTAATAGTGTAATGTAGTAGTTACTTAATCTAGTAATGTAGTGATGTATTAATAATGTGAAATTATTTATTGCGAAACGAACACTTACAGAGAAAGTGTTTGTATCTTATTTAAGATATAGACAACTAAGAGATAGTAGTCTGCTGTATATTAAGATATTGACAAATTCCCACAAGGGAAGTGTCTATATCACATTAATATATTCACAAACACTCGCAAAATGAATTCATTAATAGATAATGATACGCAAGATAGTTTACAAATATTCAATTCGCTCAGCCAGTTCTTTTTTTCTCCACCTTTCATTTCCTCACCATATTCAAAACCCACAGCAATTTATATTTACATGGCACAAGGACATCAGAATTCGTCATACTCATCGGTGTTTCGACGTGCCCACGAGTTACGCCCGTTCACCGTTGACCATTTTCGATTGCCACGGCATGAAGGGCAACCAACGCATGAAATACGACCCGGTTAGACCGTTAGGGGTCAACTTACGACTCATTAGAGTCACCATGCCATCTAGGGCAATAATATAACCACTAGTTATAGAGAGTCGGGTAACGAAAGAAAATAGTATAATTTTTAATTACCTTAAACTAATGAAGTTTAACAAGTTATTAAATAGTTTATAATTTAATAGTATGAAATAAAATTAGTAGAATTATTTGTAAATAATACTTTCTTCTTTTAGAAACTAATGTGTTATTAATTCAAATATTTTAAATTGAATAAGATAACTAATATTTATTTATACAATACTTATTAATTATTATTTCTCAAATTTATCTCTATATTTATTCTATATGTATTATAACTTTTAATTAATAATATAAATATAATCAGATTAAAGTAGTTTTATTAACATTAAATATTTATCTTATAAACTATTAAAAATGTAATAATTAATACTTTATTATATCACAATGTTACATTGAAATATAAATGATGCTACTATCTGTTGGGTATACAAGACAATGGTTCTATATATATATATATATATATATATAGGTTATTGTGAAAAGGGTTAATAAATAGGAATCATTTTATAAGTAATATGAATTTTGTATTTTTTTTTACCTTTATAAAATATTCAATAAAATATATCTATATCAAATCTAAACTAATTGTTGTGATATATATATAATATTCTAATATATATTATACCTTGAATCATATGGGTCATTATCTTATAGGTCTTTTAGGTTTAGACATTAATTATACTCTGTTATGTATGCATTAATGCCATCCTTTCAATAGCGTTCAAAGAAACTTATACAAGCACATAATGAAAAATGCGTAACAATGGAGAACCATAGTCTCTTCATGCTGGATTGCAGCGAATCAAACGTCGACCAAATGTGGAAATTCGATACTATGAATGAAACTGCATTGATTTCTGACTTCGACGGACCCTTGTAATTTCATATACTATAACCAATACTGATCTAACCTGTCAATAATAATACCATGTTAATAATCATATATATATGATAACATATGTGAGATTATACTCAGTATTCTAGTGAGGGTTATTTAATTCTTACTAGATGCTACTATACATGTATGTTCTAATAATGTGGTGAAATATATAAATAATTGAATTACTGTAAATATTCAAGACAATAATACCATGTAATTAAAGTCTAAATGTCCTTTCTACAATTTAACCAGAGTGCATTAATTAAATATAGATTATAACTTACTAACAAACTATATTTAAGTATTTGATATTAACATACAAACTTTTATTTACTATAAGTTATATTTAGGTTCATTGTGTATCATTATTTTTTTATTATATTTGTGTACAATACATTCCCATGATTACCACTTATAGATAATGAGTTATTAATCTATATGTGATTTGCGTATAATACTTTTTGAATATACACGTTTTGTTTCATTATGCCCTTCTTACCAGAATATAATTATTAATAATAATTATTATTTATTTCACTATCGAGTATACTTTGCATTGTTTATATAAATTTAACATATCATATACATCTAAATTCTAAACGTAATATCATTTATTAAAAATATTTGTATAAATTGTACTTGTTTTAATTTGACACATTAAATTTTAGTAATTACTTATATTATGGCATAGCTATGTATACACTGGTATATAGTTATAAAAATGTTAATTTTAATTTATAAAAAAGGAAAATCCAAATTATATAGTATTGTTTCACTCATTTAAACATTTGTTCATTTGTTTCACAGAAATAAGGAATTCATAAGGATTTTATAAATTATTACGAGTTTACGAATATTTTATTAACAATTTAAAAAATGACTTAATAGATTTTCATGTTACAATTTTATCATAAATAAAAAGTAAAGTAATTGAAATCCATTATAATGTACAGTTTTTCTTCCTTATATATTATATCGATGAGTATTTCTAAATATCACTTCGGACAATTTTCTAATTTCAATAACTCAACATTTTCTTCCTTAGCTTAAAATAAATTCAGTAACATGATGAAGTATTTTGCTGCATTTAATAATGTCGTCAACATTTATATGAAAATTTAGAAATAAATATAGTAATGGATGTACATAAATTAAGAATAATGACTTCCATAATTTTAATTAATCTGATTTTACAATATCATATACATCTAAATTCGAAACGTAATATCATTTATTAAAAATAGTTGTATAAATTGTACTTGTTTTAATTTATCAATGTTCCATCAGTAATGTCAGTAATGGTTTATATGATGTGCCTATTTCCTCTAATCAATCTAACACTATAATATTAGAGATGTGTCTGATTCTGTCATATCTAGTAACACAAGTTGAACCATATGATCACTATCAATCGCATCAATATATATATATTTATAAAAATAATAATATGTTATTGGAATATAGATATATTCCAATATTATATTATGTATATCTATAGTTACTATTAAATATAAAAAATTCTTGTAAAGTGCATGGCTTATTTTCTAAATATTATTTTTTATGGTATCTATTATGGGAACACAAAAATAAATATTCATATTTCTATTTCTATTCGTTTAATTTTTAATTTCGTTTAACATTATATATATTCTTATTAAATATATTCAGTAATTTGGTGAATTGGTTTACTTTGTTCAGTATATACTGAATATATGTCAATTAGTAACTGTCATAGGACAATTTTTACGCTAGGATCATTATTTTGTATCCGAAATCACCTAGGATTATCCTAGGAAAATTTGTTTTTATCATTTACTTAATAATTACATAGGTACTGGTACTGAAGTTTCAACGTAATTATTTATTGATGTGTTTTCAAGAATAAACGTATTATAGATGGTTTCATTAATATAAACATAATATAATACATATAAATATAATACAACGATACAGAAATGAATACAGATATGTTTTAACAATCATTGATTATTATACAAAATTTGTATCGTTATTTCCATTAAAAGATAAATGTGCTATCAGCAAAGTGAGGTTATTTTATTTAAAATTTACTATTAGTTATTTAATACTTCTTATATCTTTCATATATAAATGTGTCTTATTCCACAAATATTAATATATATATATATATTTATAGGTGTATAAATTCTTTTTTCTGTTTATATGGGATACCTCATAAATTATTATCCGATCAAGGATCTGAATTCATAAATCATGTTTGTTTGTAAACTAATTTATTTAATATTTTGGTAATAATTACAGAACTATTAGTATAAAATGGTATATTTTAATAATACTAACAATAAAAAGATAAACAAAGAATTGTTAAAAAGATATGGGGTTAAGAAATTAATTACATCTGCATATCATCCTCAAACAAATGGGTTATGTGAAAGGATGAATGCTACTGTCAAGGTGCTATGTATTTGCTTATCTAGCAAGAACTGCTTGTAGTTCCAGTGCATGTTATAGCCATATGAGTATGAATTTAATTTTTGATGATATTATTTGCATTTCATTTTTCTCAACATTTTTATTAAAATATATTTTTTTTAAATTGCTTATATTATTTTAATATTTTTTTGTAGAAAACATATATGGAGCCTTATATTTTTAGTTAATACATTTATTTAGTTTATTATTCTATTCATATGTTTTAAATGTCAATATTATTATATTATCTCATCATCATAAATTAATTACAAATGTAATTATTTTAGACAAGAATATCTAAATATCGCTTCGAAGGAAAATATGGAATTACTTGAGGATATTTCTCTATAAATATAGAGAAAAATCTTCTACAAAGTTTTCACCATATTTTTTATTATTTGAACGACATCCAAAAATTCCTTACGAAATAGAAAATTCAAATTCAGATTTGTTTTATGATAGTGATACATACAAACATTTACTTATTAATAAATATAATGAGGATATTGAAAAGAGAAATGATGTGAGAGAACTAGTATTGAAGAATATTTCAAAATCACAATCAAAACAAAAAAAAGATATGACATTTAAAAAAAAAAGAAGCATACATTATTTTCTATAAACATAGGTGATAGGGTTTTAAGAAAAAATGTTAAATATTTAAATAATATTGGTGGAAAGCACCAACCACTTTGGATCGGTGATTATATTGTTGTAGAAAGAGATCATTTAAATAGGGTTACGCTAAAAGATCTTAATTCAAATAAATTATTGAAAACAAAATGTTCTCATATTAATTTAAAGCCATATAATATGCCAAACACTACAAGAAATGGAATGCAAGGTTTATCCCATTTATATTTAGATTTTATGATATAATATAATAAATTACTATGATATATTATAATTATGTGTACATCAATAATATATACAATTACATTTTTTGATTAAAAGTACATGAAAACATAGAACATATCACAAAAGACCATTCATATATGAAGAATGATTAATTTACTAAGAGTTATTTAAAAATAAATACATTTTATTAATCTGTAAATTATTTAAATAAATTCATTATGGTTATTACTAAATCAAGGGGTCTTTATTTTGAAAATATTATTCATATTTTGTAGATAACATTTAAATATTTCATAAAATATTATGTATAAATAATACCATATATTAAATTCAACATATTATTTAAATTATTGATGGTTTGGATTATAGATTACAATTATTTGAATATTCATTTTTAATTGATAGAAGTAATGCACTAATCTTTAAAAATGACAAATCAATACCCCCAGATCATTTATATTCATGCAAATGTTGGTTTTTATTTTTAATATACACTTTCTTATTTTAATGTTTATTTTGAATATTTTTGAAATTATATTATTGTATTAATAATGTTAAATTATACATCAAACTTATACTGATAATGGTATATTGTGAAATAGGAATTAATCATAATATATATATGTTAGAGGATAAAATTATATTTGCGATAACTGATGATAAGTTTAAAGTTATTGCTCAAAAATATATACAATTCTTGAAAAGAATTATATCTGGAAATGTTAATACAATAGTAAATAGGTAACTTTATCTTAAATGTATCTATAAATATAATTAGTTTATATAATTTTACAATTTTTAAATACACTAGATACAACGTATCCGACATTTCATGTATAATGGAGGTCTGCATCTACAAAGTTATTAAATATATATAGTATATAATATACTTATATTTGTTTATAATATATGCTATATACCTTTCTACATTATAATGACAGAGTATTTTTTAGTATAATTCAAGATATTATTTATTTATATTTTAAGGCTATTATAATATGTGATTTAAAATTAATATTCATGATTGTACATAATATTATGTCTATCGTATATAAATTATTTATATTAAATTAAACTACATAATTTCTGTATGTTGTAAAGGAGAAATGATGGAATGCAATTAATATATCAACTTCAAAATATAATTATATCGCAAATCATCATATGGTTTTTATTTTATATTTATATAAACCACATTTGAATAAAAATGTACTGTAAAAAATGTTATTCTAATATACTTATAATTACAGATTATCTCAATTGATTTGAATTACAAGATTTGTGTTTTTTAAGAGCGGAATTAATATGTTATATATATATGGAGATATATAATTTAACATATAATGAGGCAAACTCAATTTTATTTATCCAATCTCCTTTATGTGGTGAAATTAAGTATATGACTACTGAGAATAATGTTAGTTTCATAACATTCATATGATTATGATAATTTTTTTTATCAATATTTTTTATCAATATTAATTCCATAAATGTATATGTATAATTCTATAAGAATACCCTGCTGATATATTAGCTAGTAATAATATATTTAATAAATCTGTACCTAATATTATTACAAAGGTTATTAAGTATATTTAAAAATAGAATTTAATTCATTATATATTAATTATTATCCCATACTATATATATTGAATATTATTCAGATAATGGTGGATCACTGTTACTGGATTACATAAATATTCATCGTATACACTGTGCATTAACTCGTGGCTCGATGATAATGTTAGATATATATAATATAATACATATTTACCGATAACATATTAATAAAAAATGCTATTTTATATAGGTACTGCATTTTTTATTGAACACATAATCCCAGAAGAAAATAAGAAAATTATATTTATTTTTGATTGTAATTTATGAATAGATTTCAATATTAATATTTTTTCTTTTAGTAAAATTTGTAAAATAATTGTAATATAGATAACATAATATTTATATAAAAAATATCTCAATTATATAAAATCTAGGTATTTAATTAAACATACATTTTAAAAGTGGAGCATAGTATTTCATATATTAATATATCATTATACTTAGGTCAATTTTACTAATATAAAGTTGTTTTTTTACCAATATTAATATGCAATGTTCACTGGGCAGTATTATATACAGATGTTGAAAAACATCATATAATTATAATTGACAGTTTAAATTATAATCATGAATGTTCAAAGAAGGCAAGCGATTTCAAGTCAATTATTAATTACACCATAATCACTTATTAAAATATCTTTAATAATACAACAATATTATATGTATATCTTTGCTCTTAATGACAATACATCATAATAAATAGAATATTCCTGAAATCATTACTTGCAAAAGAATTTTCATCTTCTCATATAAAAATGTTTTACCAACGGGATTTATATAACTGTGGAGTATACACTTGTATGGTTATTAATACATCATTGAATTGAATACAATAAAATATCACCATTATTATTTAAATAAAAACTGATCTTTCTAATATTTTACAGGCAGCTGCCAAATTATTTAAATATAAGTAGATTGATATTGACTTCATGAGAACATTTATTTTTAATAAATTAACTTTGTAAAATATTCATATTAATTAATAACTTTTACAATGACGGAGTAAGTTAATTTTCTAGTCGTATACTATATATATATATATATATATATATATATATATATATATATTTATAAATATATTGATCATAATATAGACAATTGTATATTTTATTTAGATACAATATTATAAATTGTAATGTATGCATACTAAAATCAAAGTTTTTAAAATTAATTGTATAGATATAAATTCACTTATAATGTAATAATAATGTGTATACATAGTTACTAAATATACATTAAACTATAATTATATTACATAATATAAATGAGTATTAGTATTATATAATAACTTATATATAAATATGTAATATCAATTATTATATCTCGTTTACTAATAATTAATTATATATGTATATTTTATAATACAAAACTGGTATTATTAATAATAATTTGTATATATAATTGTTTAATTTAAACTTATAATCAATAACAATCCTAAATGCATAGTTATCTAATATAATTTTAAAATGTAAAATAAATAAAATAAACCAAATTTTAAAAAATGTAATGATATATTTATAAATATTTGATTGATGTGTGGAATATGTTTACTTTAGTTATGATTGACAAATAGAGTATACGAAATTAGAATTTTATTTATTGGGAGTGATAATATATGATATATCTAAATAGTTATTAAATTTTTAAAATTATTAATATAATTCATATACAACTGTATTTCATATATAAATCAATTTATTAACCTATATTGAATATTTATATGTCATGACATGTATATGGAATTCGAAAAATACCGAAGTCATTGTAATATCCAGTATATAGGTCAAACGTAACAAAATTGCACATGACACTATTCTTATTTTAATATTCAAGGTATGTACTTAATTAATAAGCCATACAATAGTGATATGTGGTTGTCAATATGTGATAGTATATAAGATTCTGCAATCATTTAAAGATTTTCTAATGACAATGATTTTCATAAATTTTTATTTTGAGAAATGATAGATTGGATTTTTTTATTGAATATCTATATATTATAATATATGCAATTCTAGTAATTTAAAATTATTACTAGGCATTTCGCGTTATCATTTTGTTCAAATGTTACTTTAGTGAACAATTGTTAAAGATGACAAAGTATATTGTAGAAATATATTAGTAGAGCCTTGTTAATTTCTAATAGCAAGTCATTATTAAGCTGCAATATTCATATTTAGCACAGTTAGTCAATGTAGAGTCATATGTGTGATAAGTTGTAATGTCTAGTAGATAATGACGTAATCTTCATACATGTTGAACTTGCAATATGACATGTAGTTTGTGATAGTATATCAGATGATTTATCTAATAACGCAAGTTTCATTTTAATGCCAACAAACTTTATTTTAGTTAAAAGAAGTGTAAATTCAAGTCACAAGTCACACAATTATCATTCTATTTTTTGATCTATTCGTCGTGAATTAAATCGTCGAGAATTATTATTGATATACTGCTATAATTTCATTTTCATCCAAACATCTATATATTGATTATGTTATCTTCTTAGTATAGTATAATGGCAATCATGATTTATCAGACATATTGAAACTTAATTATTTAAAATCTAACGGTAAATATCTAGAGGTAATATGTAATATGGATGGGCAAATGAATAAATTGAGGTAGGGATTAGAGCTGATAGAATATGTAATAATTATAATGATACGTTGGAAATACAGTCATCTTGTATAAGTAAAATGAGAATTAAGAAAATATGTTGTTATTAAAATTTGTAAATGAATATAATTTAATATATCAGAAAAGTGTTTTAATGAAAAAGGATTATATCTATAATTATCTACTATTCTACTATAATATAATTTGGGTAATAAAATCCGAGCGCGCACCCGTCGTCGGCCGACAGCCGTAGCGGATTCGATAATGGGGATGGGGACGCGGAAATTTTGACGACCCGTCCGAAACTCCGATAAAGGGGCGGACGAAAAAATTTGATTTTTACGAAATTTTTTTCCCCTCCGAAAATGTCTTTTTGCCCGATTTTTGGCTTTCGTCGTGGTCAACACGTCCTTAAGGACATGATTCGTTAACGTTGCGACATAGCTAACTCGGCGAATATAGTAGTCGACGCGTTTTTCAAAAAACTACCTATACCCCCGACTCCGTACGAGCGACGGGGTACCGAGTTTTTTAATTTTTATATCGGTTAAGTATACTTAATCGACGCTTAACTAATAAAATACTAAAATCTTTACCGAGACCGTTTCGCGAATTCCGAGACGGTAGCCCCCTTCTCCGAGGAGTATTTAACGCGGGGGAACGGAAAAAAAGTCGAAAATAATTTTATTAGTATAATAAATTAAGTATTCTAAAATACGGTTTTCGAATAAAATTCGCATTTTTCTAATTTTTTCCCCCGACCTCCCCTAGCCGAGGAGAAATATAATAGCGTCTAAAAAAGTTGGAAAAATCGAATATTAGTATAATAAATTAAGTATTCTAAATTTTCTATAGGCTCGATAGTACTCGTAAAGTTTAGAAAATTTGCGTCCCGGTACGTACGGGTATAGGCTACGACTTAGGATCTCTATATTTTTAGATTTACTTTCCGCGAGTACTCTAATACCGATCTAATTACGCCCGCCTAGCCTATTCTAAGCGTTATTATATACGTGGCTGATATCATACTCCAGACAGAAATTAACGGCTTTTTTTGGCGTGCGTTACTTACTCGATAGTTTCGTCGGCGATTACTCGATAACGGATGGAGATTATTAAAATCCGAATACGGATTCGGAATCCTCGCCCCTAAGTCTATAAGGTAGATATTCGAGATTATCGAATTTATCGATTTATAAAAAAAACGCCCGCGAACGAGTATAAAGTAAAATTTTATTTATTTCAACGTTCCATTATACAGGGCGTATGTAAATCTTATCCTCGATCCAGGTCAATTAATACAGCAACTCGATGTCTCATTTAATGAATCGAATGTATCGTATTTTAAAACACGTGTTGTAATTTCGAATCTAATAATAGAACGATATATAAAGCTATGTAAATCTATATATAAAATTCGAAACTATATTCGATATATACTATATAACGCAATACTATTAGTATATATAATATATATATTAATTTACAACTTAAATATATATATAGATATATACATATATATATATATATATATATATATATATATATCTATATATATATATATATATATATATATATTTAATTATCTCGATACGTATGCCTATACGTATATACCGTATATAGTTGCTATATATACGTATATGTGTATATATATATATATATATATATATATATATATATATATCCATATATATATATATATAAGTTGTAAATTAATATATATATTATATATACTAATAGTATTGCGTTATATAGTATATATCGTATATAGTTTCGAATTTTATATATAGATTTACATAGCTTTATATATCATTCTATTGTTAGATTCGAAATTACAACACGTGTTTTAAAATATAAGTACAGGATTTAATGAACACGTTGGTTTCTCTGCGATTAAAGTCAACTCGAATGAGATTAATAAAAATTAATAACGAATTCGGAATATAAACCCCAAAAGCTATTAGATTGCTATTTCTATAATTTATTAAAATAATATTTTTGTTTCCTCAAAGAAGTTCATACTCGACTGTGAATTTTAAAAATGTTTCCGTTCTCCTCGGCTCTCACGCTCGATTTCTCGACTAATATACTATATTTTCTTTAGAAACTTATACCTATATATAGATAATTGATAGAGCTACAAATCCTTCATATATATTTATATTCCATAAATCAGTTTTTAGTACTGTAAATAGGAGGTAAAGTTGAAAAATCACTTTTTTAGATTTTATATTTTTGGAACCAATTTTCGGGTATTAATTTAATTATTTTTGAAAATATCTAAATCCTATGCCTTAGAGTTCGACCGTATCTTACTTTTCTTATATCGATAGCGATATTTATTTAAATATATTTAGAGATAATGCACGTTATATTTTTATAAGTTTTTCGAAATCGAAATTCGAGAGACTCGAGTAAATCTACGAGTCACGCATTTCGATGAATTATGCAGCGCTCTCGATATATATACACGTATATATGAAAGTATAGGCTATACTATGTTAGCGTAAACTTGAATATGTATTTAAATGTACGTATTGTATAGTACTGTTATATCGTCATAATATGATATATTAACTGCACTATAATGCTATACTATAACATTACTCCCATCATATTGTATCGGGTTCGTTTTTTGTTTGGTTCTGTAGGTGTTTTTTTTGAATAAATTAATATAAATTTGACGCCAGGTTAAGTTCATATACTATAATTATAACGTTTGGGTTACTGTTTTGCTTTGAGTTTGTTTTTAGGTTAGGATTTGAGTTTATATTTGGGTTTGAGTTTGTATTTTTATTTTTTTATGTAGTTTTTTTTGAATAAAATAATATAAATTAAATATTTAGCTATGTTCGTATATTAAAATTATAATTTTTAAGTTTGCGGTTGGGTTTGGTTCTATGTGCATTTTTTTTAGAATATATTAAAATAAAGTTGATGTCGGACTATATTCGTAAACTATAATTATAATGTATATGTTAGGTTTAATGCTTTGTGGGTTTTTCTTTAAATAAATTAAAATAAATTTAACGTCGGGCTTCTATAATTATAATATTTGCATTTAGGATTTTTTGGGTTAGGTTTTATTTCTGTTTTTGAATTAGTGTTAAGTTTAGATTTAGTTTTGGATTTGTATTGGGTTTTTTTGAATAAATTATATATATATTCGATGTCGAACCATATTCGTATACCTTAATTATAATTTTAGATTTGCGTATGTTTTTGGTTGCGCGAGTTTTTTTAAGATATTAAAATAAATTTGATGACAAGATAATTATATTTGCATTTAGGTTTTTTTTAGATTTAGGTTTGGGATTAGTTATAGATTTGGGTATTGGTTTGACTGATTGCGCTACTATACGTTAACGCTAATAATCGAACGACTACCCAACTACACTAATGAACTCGATATAGAATCGTTAGCGCGTTACGTATACTATATATTATACGATGCAAGGTTTCCGACCGCGTATTGGCATGTTTCCGAGTTGGTTTTTTAAAATAAATTTATTAAATTTCATGCTAGGGAATGCTCATATACTATAATTAGAATATTTGCATTTAAGTTTTTCGATTGGTATATATAGATTTTTATATATATGTTTTTTTAAAAATTAATTTAAATAAATTTAATGTTCATCATATAATTATAACGAGCATATGGTATCATTTTATTGATGTCGTAAATATGTTATATTATAGATTTCCGATTTGGTTCGTGTAAATTATTTTATTAAATACATTATATACATCCTCAGATTTGTAATATATATAAATTTATACGCAGAAATGAATAGTTGAATAGTCGATTGATTGCATTGGCAATGTCTTGCGCTTGTAAATTATATAATATTAACTGTAAATTGTGTGTCACAAAGTGATGATCACACTGAGAAATGAATTAAACTAGCAAATAGTGATATAACACCACTTTATTGACGTATAATAAATACATATACTGTTAACGCAGTGACGGATTTCGAGATTTTTAAACCTTAAGACCAGTTTAACATTCATACTTTTGATGAAAGATATTCAGATAGTAGTGGGTGGGTTATATCCAGAGTTAACAGATCTGTAAACGTTCTCATGACTACAATACTTCGTTTGTATCTAGATGTTTTAAATACATAATATAACATTGTACTATTATTATATAACACTTAATTTTAATTGCTCATTAGATTAATAATTGATATATATATATATATATATATATTTATATATACTTTATCTAATCAGTGTATACACTGATTAGATAAAGTTATAGTTGAGTGTTATTTTTATATATTAATATATTTAAATTGAGTTCCTAAATTATAAAGAAATCCAGAAAATTAACTTAATATATATTAATATATAATAATATATACATATTTATATATAATACATTACATTACGTAAATAGTAACTAGTATATATTATTGTATTTTATATATATAATACTATATATAAAATACAATAAACTAATTATGTCATATATGTATCGATACATGATCATTATATAAATACGTTATTATATTATATGATATCACTTATTTACTTAGGAAATCTAGATTATATATTATATCAGAAATATATTGATTGGCCAGTTAATTAGGTCAGACCACGCCTCCCATATGTATATAATGATCACATCGAGCGAATACAGTGCAGTATGTATTTATAATAGTTTTCAAACTTTAATTAATTAATATATGTATATCTGACTTCTGTTTTTATGAAAGCTGTTGAATCTCTTTAATATTGCACTATTATATATATATATATATAAATCAGGTACGTGAAAACATATATAACACATAATATAATTTTTATAAACGATATATTCTTATAAGTATAAATATCACCGAATATTATAAAAGATAATGATCGAATTATATATATATGTATACATGTATATATACATGTACATTGTATAATGTACAATGATAAAGAAAGAATGATACATTCTTAATTTAAAAAATAACAAATATAATTAACAATATATATGATAACAAGAATATAAATATAATTAATTTATATAGTTCAGCGTAATTAAAACCTAATAATGATTGAAGCCAATGCATAGAATATCTCAGACTGATAAAATGAGACTATATTTGAAGAAGTTAAAATAAACATATTTTCAATTTAATACAGATTAAAAAAAAATATCAATAATAAAAATATCTCATGAATTCTCAATAATATAATTTAAAAAAACAAATAATTATTGTCAAAGCAGAAGATATAAATAATAAGAATTATAAAGTTAAATTTATAATTAACATTTTTATTTATCATTAAATGTAAATTACAATATGTCATTAATTACATATATATATATATATTTATAGAATTTTTAACAACTTTTATACTTTTTAATTTTGCCTGATTTTTTTACAAAAAAACCTGATATAGATTATATCTTAACATATACATAACAAATACATAATGTATGGATATGTAATTTACACATTTTTATAAAATAATCAAAACAAAACACAGTAGTATATAAATCAAATAATTCTGATTATGATCTTTTAAATATCTAGTTTATAATTAAACATATTAATGAAAAATATTTATATGTGGTGATTTTAATATTTAATTATCCAAAACTTTTAATACAACAATTAATTTTTAAAACATTTTTACCCCAAAAATTAAATTATATACTCGAATAACTAATTCCATTAACTCTACTATATATAATATTATATCTAAATAGTTCAAATATTATAAATTGTATAATTAATTTTGATATAATTAACATAGCATGTTATTCAATCATATTTTCAACTTTAAAATCATTTAGTTTTGTCAGAATTAAAATAAAAATAATATTAAAATGATATTAAAAAACTAATAAATGACTTTTATGCTGTCTGGGTAATATAATGTCATTACCAAATATATCATAGTTTACTGATACTTTCATTGATATATGGATATTATATTATATCTTATATTGATATATTGATATTAAAAGCTAAACTGTCAATAATATATATTTGAATATATCCACATTAGAATGCATAAATCTTGATTGTCATTAATTAAAATGGGTATAAGAAATATTTTAAAATCAAGCAAATTAATCTGAAATTATGTATCGGTAAAAAAGAGTTATTATTATTTAGTACAATTTCATTATTTTGATTCCTATATTAATTATTTTTTTAAATACATACTTTGCTGAAAGTAAATATATTTGTATCGAAATTAATGCCAAATTGCGAATCAAATATAAAATATCATTTAATTTTCTTTCTTGAATAATTGTTTTTAAATAGAATCTAATTACCTATAAATCAAACATATATATAAATATCATTAATGTTGTTATGTATAGTTCTATGTTAGTTTAACCAATATGAACGTTTATTTAAACGTTCATATCAAAAGATAAACTGTTGAACAATGTAAACATTTTAAACAAGGCTTCTACCAAAATTTTAAAATGCGACAATAAAGAAAATCATAATTTATATTATTCTTAAAAATATTTGTCCGTTTACCAAATATAAAAAAGAGAAATAAATAAAAATATAAAAAAAGTACAACTATTATAATAATTTATTTCATAATAATAGCTAGAATGACAACTGTAAAATAATAAATGAATTGATAAATAGAAAAGAAAATATTTATCCGAAAATATTTATCAATATCATTGATAAAATGATAAATGAAAAAGAACAAAGTGAATTATAGAATAACTATTTTTCAAGTGTAAGTAAACAAATTGATTCTATAAAATGGTTGAATAATATTTAAATCTAAGCATTAATCATTTTTAATCAACTTTAATATTATGATAAGACTATACATAATATAATATGGAAATAATTATAGTATGGAAAAGTAATATGTTATTTGAGTGAAGAAGAATTAGTTTTTAAATGCTGTGAGGATAATTATTTTCATCATAATGTTAATGTATCAATCTAGTATACTATAGTATCAATGATATAATGAAGATTATTTAAGAATGTGAGTGAGTTAACTGGTAAATAACTGCATAGGTGTAACCGGTGTTATTTAAACTAAGATAATATAAAATACTATTAAATTATCTTTTAATTGTTAAAAATAGAGCATAGAAAATAGGTAGGAATATATTTGTATTAGACCGTATTTGTATTTTGAAGAGTAATAATGGTAAAAAATAAAGTATAATAATGCAGTTGTTAGTTAGTAATATTATTATAAGTGAAATACACCTGAATGTCAAAGAAGTCAGTATAATCTGTGAATATCTATGTATCAATAATATATTCTATATCTGAGTTTAGTTTATAAGTTTGTAGGTTTGGTTTGTGTAATCCATTAATTGTGCGTATATGGTTCAATAATGATATATTTGTGTTTTATAGTGTTGTATCAGTAGATTATATATGTAATTATGTCCGTGAATTATATTATTGTAATTATAATAGTATGTTCGCTTATTATGGTTTGAATGGTCATTTTTATACTAACATCCTCTAATTAGGCATTTGTATCAGTGTCCGGTGTCGTATGCAATATGGATTATAGCATTGAAACTAAGGAAATTCCTATTATCGTATATTGTTAAATACTTTAAAAATAATCATAAAAGTAAAATAAATTGCTTTATATAAGTATCTTACGTGTATATTAAAAATCTCGCAATTGATTAAAGCGTAATCTTACTTAAGAAATATACAACAAAATATATATTATCCATTACTCACAATAAATAAAATTCTTTTATAAGATGTTCTAGATGTCAATCAACTAAATAACCATGGCAATGAAAATAGATAAACATTATAATTTTAAAATTATAATTAATAAATTTAATTGTATAGATACTATTTAGTAAATAGTTTTTACACAATTCAATTTATTATTTAATTATTAAAAAGCCATTTTCTAATAGCATTTTTGATAAATAAATTGAAGTCCCCTGTATATCTGTATATATAAATGTTTAAGATAATATAGTATATACAATAATTTAATAATAATATATTATTTAAATCTGCAATATGATATTTATTATTATATAACAATCTAATACGAGATTCATAAATAAATAAAAGTATATGTTCAACTTTACAATGTTAATTTATTAAATATATATAATCTCATATTTTCTGTATTTTTGAAATAATTTAATATCTTCGATGCAGCCTGTACATTTTTGTAACAGAATATTATTTATGTGTTCTTCATTGAGATATCATTATTAGTTATCATTTTAATAGTTTATTAAATAACTTATATGTGATTATACGTGAAAATATAATTATAATAACCATACAAGCGTAAACACCACAATTGTACGAATCTTTTTGTTCATATAAATTTTCGTAAGATAAAGTGAATACAATATGTAATAATTTTGATAGATAAACCCTACAAATGTTAATAAAATTAGTAATTTTAGTTATATATATATTATGAATATTTTTGAGTCAATGTCACAGTGATATTGTAGAGAATAACAATTAATCTACGACTTCACATTATAAATATACCTGCCATCAATCAATAAGTACCTTTATCTTTGAGAAAGAATGTTTCATTAGAAGCCGATCTTTTATTTTTGATCAATCTTCTAATGTTAAACATTTGTTTATAAGATGTGTTATCACGAAATTTATTATTTAATAAATAAAATAATATATCATTTGCTAAAATAAAAAAACTCATTATATAAGATGTTTTTGAAAATAAATATTACTGATTTCAATGAAATTTTGAATTCGAAATTCACATGTAAAAATTTGAATTTTAATTCAAAATACTTTAGACACGCCTATAAGTAAATAAATAAATTTATCAATATAATATTTTATAAAAATATTATAGTAAAAATGTATTTTAATACAAAATAACTATAAATGCAATTAGTATTTTTATAGTTTGTACCCAAGGGCACTCCCTATCTGTATCATGTAATACGAGAACAATATTTAAAATGGCCGTAAATGTAAACTGCCGCCATTACGGCTGATAAATTAAATTTTATATTATATTTGTATTATAATGTTATAAAGTGATATAACGATTGCATATTATATTTAAAATACATATCTTATTTATATAATAATAATATACTTTCTAAATACTTAGTTGTAATTAATGATGATAAATGATGTAAACAGGGTATTAATTATAAATGTTTTAATTTAATTAATTTTCGTGATTTTCGAATCATATCGGTATTTTTATAATCAATATTGTTTAAATTTTCTTTTGATAACATAGTTGATAAGCGACATTTAGCAAAATAACATATAATACTATCACTGATTAAACAAGAATTACAATAGGCAAAGCAAACATTATTAACAGTGACAATATTATTAAATAATTTACAAATATCATTTTTATATATAATATCATTAATATAATGGTTAAATAAAACAGATAACTTATTTATATATTCAACAAATAATGGTTTTGGTTGAATGCAATTAATGTCTATATTTTAAAATTTATCCATACTTAATAGATGAATATTAGAAAAATTAGATGAAACATTTAAACATACAAGATTAGCACAAGATTCACAATAATTTCGACGAATATAATTACATATAACAACAGACAGGGAGACTACACAATTTTCTTCAAGAATAGATACACTTACTGATATTGGTAATATGTTAGGCATATTTAAAAAATGTGGAGAGTTCTGAGTTGATGAAGAGGCTCGTTGAAGTTGGTTTAATTTGAGTAAAAATTCTCCAGCATCTAAATTACAATTACTACCATGAACAGGATCAAATCAATTTTCCACAGTTATTTTCTTATATTCCGCTGCAAATTCAGTTGCAGACGGATTATCACGGTTGCCACCTCCAGCTCTCATTCTCGAGAAGAAATTCTCTATACAATCTTGACTGCAATTATGTAGATTTATTTCATGCATATTGTAATCTTTACGAAGATGTTCAGACATGTTCAATAAACACTCGACATCATTTCTACATCCAATTAGACACGGCAAAGTATTCGTGAATTTCTTACAATTATATCTTATAGAATTTAAAACATTCTTTGATGACATGAGAAATTCTTCAGATTTCGTATTTGCCTTATATGCACATCTGAAATAATTCCGATCGATTCCTGTAACAATTTCCCTAAAATATATATATTGAAATTATTATATCGGATACAAATATAAATTTACCTTTGCTATTAAAAATATCAAAAAGATTGTTGAAGAATTCGCAAAAATCAGCTGTATACATTGCTTCTCGGGGAAATTTGTTAGTCAAATGGGCAACACATCGCATACCGGAAGCAACAGATTGTGACAATACTTGAACAGCCAAATTGACTTTCATCTTTGAAAATGTATTTAACATGACATGGTCTTTCGTCAACTTTCCTGCTATATCAATATTACCTTGTTTTTTTATATAGTATAATTCTTCTATATACTTAAAATTTACTTCATTATCTTTATACAGAAAACCATTATATACAGCGCATTTCTAATACTTTTTATAAGGTGTGGAGGATCATATAAAAAATATATTCGATCACCTTAATATATAAAATATTGTTCATCAGTAAGATTTAGTAAAGCTTTACAGCCACGATTACTAGGCCCCTGGTCGCATATTATACAACATGAATCAATCTTAATAGTATAGAGTTACCAAGATCATATTAAATAAAGGTATAGAGTTAGATAGATAGATTTAAAAAATAAATAGAAAATACCAGAAGTATACAACCTGATTCTTTATTAATATAACACCTGTAGATTATCAGATATATATATATATATATATATATTTATTTATATTTAGATAAACAAAATAACTATTATATCTATAATATAAACCGTTCACTATTATTATACATGTCATCTTCAAAGTGACGACCATAAAGGCGAAAATTTCTTAATGCTGATGTACCTTCTTTTTTATTATTTTCATTAATGTTTCATTCCTGGTATTTATAGCCCTTTTTTACAGCTAAAAATATGTTAAAATAATATAAATAACTGGTATTATTATATGATATAATAATACTTTATTATCAATCCATATCATCTATTTAATAAATGTTCTATCCATTGATTATTAATATTCATACATTTACTAAAAATTACAATTATTATTGAAATTTATATTAATTAATCAAATTATTATATATATTCTAATACTAACAGATCCTCGTCAGTTGGGAAACGATGATACGTAAATACATCATTCCCAGAATAAAAATCACAGTTAATAACTGAAAATTGTGTACCTTTTTTAAACACTTTATCCATTATTATAAATTGTATAAATTTAAAATTGTATATTTTAAATATTATTATCAGCCCTAATGGCCGCATGTTTACATCTGTCAATCAAATGCGAATTCTCAAATACGATGAAGTGGTAGTGTTGTCGTATGCAATATGGATTGCTATGCAATATGGATTATAGCATTGAAACTAAGGAAATTCCTATTATCGTATATTGTTAAATACTTTTAAAATAATCATAAAAGTAAAATAAATTGCTTTATATAAGTATCTTGCGTGTATATAAAAAATCTCGCAATTGATTAAAGCGATATAATATATGAGGATATAATATATGATATAATATAGCGAATTAATATATAAGCAACTTCATATATTAATTCTAGTTTATTAATAACTAAAAAGTATATTGAATAAATATAATGAATAAATATAATGAATAAATATAAATTAAAAAAAATAGTGTGTTCTTTTATACTATAATATACATATAGATTAAATAGATAAATTAACCAACCTGTAATTTCTTTATCTTTATAATATTTGTTGTAAGGCTTTAAATGAATATGAGAATATTTTTTTTCAATACCTTATTTGTCTTCAAATCTTTGAGCGTTAATCTATTTCTATTGTCAATATAAATAATCTCATAACTTCCTAACCACTTTGGCAAGGTCCTCCCTCCTACATTCTTTACAATTTTTAGATTTCTCCTTAATACTAAATCTCCTATTTTAAAAACAAATAGTTTTATTTTGCTTTTCCCTAATTCCTCGTATCTTTTTTTTTGCTTTATTTGTACACTAGCAATATTTTCTAATACTTCCATTTTTACTTCTGATCTTTTTAATATATCATTTTCAACATTTTTAATGTTTTCTTCGGTTATATGGAAATTAATAATAGTATCATTTTCAGTATCCAATTCTCTTGGTACTATTGCATTACGACCAAATAACAAATAAAATGGAGTATATTTAGTCGTAGATTGTTTTTCTATATTGATTGAGAATGATATGTCTTGTAACATATCACTCCAATATTGACCTTCATAGCAGTATTTAGATATCCTTGTCTAAAATAAATAGAATAAATATTATAAAAAAATATCCTAAATGGTAACCAATATATATTTTAGTATATGTTTTAAATGAAGCAAAAATATAATATTTCAGAAATAAATGTATTTATAAATTACTGTTTAATTAATTTGTTCACAAACCTCAAATATCCTGCTCCAAATTAAGGCTAAAGCAAAAATAATAAAAATTAATATAACCAAACCAAAAACTTAATATTTTATATTCAAATATGCGGTGCCAGTAAAAAATAATCATAGTACATGCATTCTCATATTTATATAATCAAAATAAAGAAAATAAACAGAATTAAATTCATTTAAAAAAGAAAAATATTAACTGTCACAAAAGAATACCTTAACTGTCGCATTCATCCTTTCACACAACTCATTAGTTTGGGATGATATGCGGAGGTTATCAATTTTTTGACTCCATATTTTTTTAAGAATTCTTTATTTAACTTTACAATTAGGATAAAATAAATTAATTGAAGAATCGAGTATTTATATTAAAATTTATATAAAAGTATTTAATTAAATATAATATTAAAAAACGTATTGACAAACTCAGATCCTTGATCAGATAATAATCTTTGAGGTGCACCATATAAACAAAAAAAAGAATTTAAAGATCTAAGAAATTAAATTTTTAAAATACAATAATTATATAGAATATATAATCTATTAATATAATATTTATATATTTTAAAAAAAACTAGTAAAGTCATATTAAATATAATCAAGTTAACATGATAAACTTTATATATTTATATTATAAATATAATCAATAACCGTATTATGTTGACAGCACTTTTATTCTCTATTGGAAATAATGTAACAAACTTCGTATAATAATCAATTATCGTTAATACATACCTATATTCATTACTGTAGAGTAAACAAAATCATGAATATCAAATAATAAGATTGTATCAAGCAATATTGTTATTTAATCTATAATAAAATATAGAAACATTTATATATATATATATATATCAAACAATGTGGTATAGGTCCGATTAAATCAATTCCTACCATATCCCAAGGACCAGTAACTTTAATAGGATGTAAAATAGGTGCAATTGTCTGAATTTGTTCAAAGCGCTGGCATGTATCGCAACATTTGATCTAATTATTGATAGTATATAAATATTTACATTTTTAATAATATTATTTAATACACATTATTGTTTTATTATTAATTTAATAAAGATTGCGATACATTTTTAAAATGACAAACAAAATTTTCTACATCGGCTCGCATTCCTTTCCAACTATATCTTTCATTAAGTTTTCCTAATGTCTTAATTCTAGAAAAATGTATTTTCAATATATAAGAAATATTATTATTACCTTTATGATAAACTATTTACATAGATAACAATAAATGTATATATTAATATTAATATTTTAATTTGTGTATTTACATATTATTTAATCATATATTACATATTATTTAAAATTTAACAAATATCATTACTTACATTCCGGATTGTCCTGATTCAGAAAATGGCTTTTTAATAATTAAATAATAAATTGAATTGTGTAAATACTATTTACTAAATAGTATCTATACAATTAAATTTATTAATTATTTATCAAGATTTCATTCTTCTGTAAATCATTCATTATAATTATTTTTTCGACTCCATTGTGTCTCTTCATTAACACTAATAAGTAATGATAGCATAAGTTGAAGTATATAATAATAATTATATTTGCTTTCATTATTAATTTTGTAATGTGTAATTAAAATATAACGACAATAATAATCTCATAGTATATGATAAAATAACTGTTATATATAGTATATAAATTAATACAAATTATATAATAATACTAATAATATAAAGAATAAGTTACATTATATCTCATCTTAAAATAATTTTAAGAAAATGTATATTTATTTATTACATTAAACTTATATTATTTTTTGTATTATATAAAAGGTAATAAGTAAAGTAATATTATATATATATATATATATATATATATATATATATATATTTAGTATCGAGTATTTAGTTTACTATGCAATATAGATAGTATAACAATTTGAATAGAAACAATCATAGGTACACTAAATAACAATTACCTTTGTTTTTGATGAAGAAATTATCATCAGATCTCGATATTTTATTATTCAGTATTCTGTTGATATTATATTTTTTATTTAGTGAAGCCTTAGTTGAAAATGTATTATTTAATAAAAAATAATAAATTTCTTTGACTAAATCGAAACTCATGATAATATACAATATAATTAATAACAATTTAAAAATTATACACATGTAATAATTTGAATTTCAAATTAATCACGCCTATAAATACGCCCAATTATAAAATAATTAAATCATAATATTTAATATTAATTAAAAAAAATATATTGTGATAAATAATGATTAATTACATTATTTGTAATCATTGTAGAATTATAATTTATTTTTATATAATTTTTTAAAGTGTATTACAATGAAAATAGATCAAATCACAGGAAGTGTGCCAAATTGCATAGCTTGCCAAATTGCATATGACACTACTGTCATGTGCAAAATGGGTTGCTGTATCGTATGCAATATGGATTGCTATGCAATATGGATTATAGCATTGAAACTAAGGAAATTCCTAGTATCGTATATTGTTAAATACTTAAAAATAATCATAAAAGTAAAATAAATTGCTTTATATAAGTATCTTACGTGTATATAAAAAATCTCGCAATTGATTAAAGCGTAATCTTACTTAAGAAATATACAACATAATATATATTATCCATTACTCACAATAAATAAAATTCTTTTATAAGATGTTCTAGATGTCAATCAACTAAATAACCATGGCAATGAAAATAGATAAACATTATAATTTTAAAATTATAATTAATACATTTAATTGTATAGATACTATTTAGTAAATAGTATTTACACAATTCAATGTATTATTTAATTATTAAAAAGCCATTTTCTAATAGCATTTTTGATAAATAAATTGAAGTCCCCTGTATACCTGTATATATAGATGTATAAGATAATATAGTATATACAATAATACAAATATATGATTATATATTATAAAATTATAATTTGCCGTAACAAAATAATAAATTCAATATAATAATATAGATCATATATATTTATTATCAATATATTATTAAATATTCATACACATATTTTAGGATACATTTATTCAATCAATAAGTACCTTTATCTTTGAGAAAGAATGTTTCATTAGAAGCTGATCTTTTATTTTTGATCAATCTTCTAATGTTAAACATTTGTTTATAAGATGTGTTATCACGAAATTTATTATTTAATAAATAAAATAATATATCATTTGCTAGAATAAAAAAACTCATTATATAAGATGTTTTTGAAAATAAATATTACTGATTTCAATGAAATTTTGAATTCGAAATTCACATGTAAAAATTTGAATTTTAATTCAAAATACTTTAGACACGCCTATAAGTAAATAAATAAATTTATCAATATAATATTTTATAAAAAATATTATAGTAAAAATGTATTTTAATACAAAATAACTATAAATGCAATTAGTATTTTTATAGTTTGTACTATATATTTTTAAATAATTGATTTGTAAATGTATACAAAAATATCAGATTATGTCACATGTTATAATCCATATTACATAGCAATCCATATCGCATACGACAGCTGTACATTATTAGCAAACATTTAAAATAAATATAGATATTAAATAATGTATTAAATTATCACAAAGGAGTGCTTTATTAGTCAGGGAATTGAATATAGTGAATTAAATTAATGAGGGCATTGACTTACTCTGTAATTCAGTACCTCCATTATACATTAAATGTCTAATACTCTGAATCTGTATATAATTTAATTATTATTTTAATCAATATATTATTCAAAAATATATACTAAAACTAGTTATAATATTTAATGTTCTCATTAATAAACTTTTCCACAAATGATATTCTTCAAATTTGATATTCTTCAAATGTGATATATTGCGTATAACAATTATGTATTTAAATATTATAGTTGAGATTAATTTATATATAAATTTATTTTATAATAACTTGTATTAGAGAATTGTATTTTTGAATAATTATGATCTTGATTAATAATATGTAGCGTAACTTGAACTATAAAAAATATTTATAACAAATATATAATAATATATGTACACTTGTAACAATATAATAAACAGTAAATGTGCTAACTTTGTTTCTGTGTATCATTTTTAAGATAGCAATGATCCTTAATTATATTAACTTTATTTACATCTGTTAATTATAATAATATTATATTATTAACTTTATTAAAATATAATTTAACTATGAAAAAAGTAAACCTATATAATTATTTATAATATATTATAAATATATTATTAGCTTCGTTATATGGTTTTATATGTAAGTATTAGAATTTTCTTTTTAAAATTTTTTCAGTTTTTATATCTCTTAAAATTATTCTATTTCTTTTATCAATGTCGTACACTTGATATAAACCAATCCATAGTGGTTCAGTTTTTTTTACCATATTTAGAAATAATCTTTAGATTTCTTCTTAAAACTTTATCTCCCTTTTTAATCACATATGATTTATTATTTTTTCGTTTTAACATTTCATATCCACAGCTCTAATATCAATAGGTTTTCTAACAAAATATCTTGGAATTTGCTTATTTATAAATAATGATTTTTCATTAATTAAATCAATTTGAGATTGCGAAAGTCTATATGTTGATTTACATTTGTTACCATTTTGGTGACAACCGGTTAACCATAATCTTATTAATGTACGCATAACTCCCAACAATAAACAATGCATGTAATCAATATAAAATGTATTGATCATATCTATAGGAAGTTCTATCAATGGAGTAGTACCTATATGATGATAAGAATCAATTTTATTTCTAAAACTATGATCTGTGCATTTCATTTATATTGAAGATATCAAAGTTTTCAGAAAATGAAAAAGATTCATTAGTTATAAATGACAATTCCAAATAAGAGGAGATTACATCATAACTGCAAACTTTAGCATTATTACTGTTATTTTGATTATATAAATTAACGTCATTACTATCTTCTGAACTAATGATATATTTTCTTTTCGATAAATATGCAATTTCATTCTTTTCTCTTTTATAAAACTTATAATGTTTTCTCCTGGAAGAAAATATCTTGAATATTTAATAATATTTTAGATCATTATATAATTATTGAATTTTTAAAAATCAACGATGTTTTTCCATGACATATATTTAACAATTAATAAATAAAGAATACACAATTGACATATTTTATAAATTCTTAGAAAATAAAAACATTAAATATAATAATGATACAGAAATCCATGATGATAATAATGTTTTGGTATAAATATGTTTAGTTTTTTTATTTCTATGTAATTTATTATATTTATAATATTTATGAGTGAATATTAATTGTAATGTTTATTAAATATTTTTAGTTTTTATTGCTAAGTAATTCACTATTATTCTTATATATGTTATTATTTGTATGATTGAGTATATGAAATACATGAATAATAACAGGTATGGAAGGTGACTCGATCATATACAATATTTGATAGGATATTTCTTCATAGTATATATTTATCACATTGTTATAGTTTTAAGGTGCTTTTCGGTCAACTTCTATAATTGTGTTTTCAATACACGTATTTCATATACTTAATCATTAAAAATAATATTTACATAAATAAAAATAAATAATTATATATAAATAAAAAAACTAAAAATAAATATTATTTTTAGTTTTTTTTTAAATGTATATTTTTAATATATATTAATAATTATAATAAATATAGTGACTCATATTAAAATCGTGCATACAAATTAAGTAATTCTATTCGGTTATTATTTGGCATATCTAACTTGTACGAATTTTTACCGGATATTATTCTTTACGTGATTCATATATTTTATTATAGATATATTTATTCTTTTAATCATTTAATTTTAATTGTATCCAAATTTGGACCAAGAATTAATTCTCAAAATATATCACAATCCTACCAAATAAATCTGAAACTTTTTCAAACCCATATTTTTTGTTTTTATTTAAATCTCATATTTATAGTAGCAATCACTAGTATTAATCTAAATATGCGTATACATACATGTCAATACAACACATGGCTCATATTTAAAAAATAATTTGAGAAATTTTAATGTTTGATATTTGTATTACAATTTGTTTTATAAATTATTAAATATTATGATAAATACTATATTGTTTTAAATTGATATAATATCATATATTATTTTTATATATCTTTAATATAATATATTAAATACTAACATGATTTAATCGATTAAATTACTAATTAAAATCATAAAAAAAAAATAGTTGTTGTTTTTAATCATGTTTTTAATACAAAGTATACTCGTGCTTTGAATCACGGCGTATGTAATAAACAAATTCCATATTATAAATATGAGTTTATATATCTATATTCTTATATTAATAACTAAATATATTTATTAAATTACATATATAAATGTAACGAATTTATTATACTATAATATATTCTTAGTAATTATAAATGACGGATTTTATATCGAAGGTGATAAAAATGTTGTTAGTTTACAACATTTGAAAAATATTTATATTGAAATTATTGAAATTATAATATAAAATTAATCTTCAATATGCTATATGTATCGTTTATTAGCCTTGTTATAATATAATATATTGTAAGTAGTTATAAATGACAGATTTTATATCGAAGGTGTTAAACTCGTGACAAATGTATCGGTGGTAAACATGTTATTTTGAAACCTTGGTTTACTGGGTATACATAAATGAAAGGTATAATTGAATATTTATTTATAACAATTCTTTATAAATCTAATAATTTCTTCGCTTGTAAGAAATATTTGGGATAACGTTAAAGGAAAACAATACAGTGATGGGAAAACTACGATATTAAACATATTTAATTCCATGCGATCGTTAGAATATAAATATGTACGGGTAATACGCTAATAATATATCTAATCATTTTAAAATAAACGTTAACTTCGAAATTGTAGTAATTATTTCGAAAACAATATTTTAAAAAATGAACATACTTTAATTTGCCATTTTTCTAAAATCAATTTATTTCATTATTTTTTGTAAATTTCTTAATTAACCTTCGATTTTTCTCAATCTAGTCCTAAAATACGAGTCGAAAAAATATATTTGATATCGAAATACGAAATTTTAATTTGTCTATCGGATCGTTTTTAGTCTTTAACGAAATAGCGGAACATAATAATATTTTTTTAATTTTTGTTATTCTCCCTAAAATGTGTATAACGTATCCTCGATTATTCTTATTCGGTCATTCTTTTGGACTTATAAATATTTGAATATTACATATATGCGATGTATATATCTCGAATTCTCAAGTAACAAAATATTTGATATGTATTTCTTGTTTAAAAAATTGTGTAGCTTTACACATAATGCAAACCATAGGCGGCGATTCTGCAACAATTTAAATGTTCGATATAAGACATTTTCCACTAGGAATATTTTTCAGATTCCAATTTTTTCCTGCTTATTGCGAGTATCGTAATATTTGTACCATCGGCACGATAATGATGTGTTTGCATCCTTATCTTGTTAGAATGTATAAATAAAAGCTGAGGTATTGATTGTATATTGGTATTATTGTTATTTTCTAAAAATATGTTGAAATAATATTAAATATTGTGATAATATTATTGCATATATTATTAATTGGGTAATCTATTTATATTATTATGTGTATATATATATATTATAAAATTATATTTAACGTTGAGAACATATATTTACTATATATATATATATATATATATATATATATATATACAACAAAATTTTATTATTATTTTTTAAAGATATTTCTATTTTAAATTAAAAATATTCATTTTATAAATATTATTTCAATATTTAATATTAATAGGTTTATATAAAATATTATTTAGATAATTAACATTATATAAGAAATATAAAAATAAAATTATCCATAATAATTGTATTCATTTATTGATTCGTTTATTGAATATTCCGAACATATATTAAATTAATATAATTAGAAGTTTCGGTATATGTTTGTTTATTTATATATACAATATAAAAACACTAGAACACAAATAAAAAATAGTTCTTATATAGGTATGTTTATATCGTAAAATGAATATAAATCTTTTTAAAAATACCGTAACATTTTATAAATATATTTATAGATCTGATATAAAAAAAATAATTGCATATAACATTATAAACTTATATTATAAATTAAATTTGTGAAATTAATGGTTTCTAAAGCATTAATACATAAGAAAATAGTACGTATATAACTATATATATATATATATATATATATATATATATATATATATATATATATGAGATGTTTACAAAGAAATCGTTGCTTTTTCGATTTTGATTTTTAAAATGGAGAAAATATCTGATTTACGTGAATATGATGATAACTTCTTCTGATGATTCATTAGACGGTATTGTGAATCAGGTTATTATATATATACTAAACTATTACCATAATACAATATATATTTATAAGTCAAATATAGTGATATATCGTAAATAATATTCAATATTTATTATAATCATAAAATATTTGAATTGTTGTCCCTTTCCTACTATGTTTACTTATTTCATATTACTATTAGATAGAAGAGGACAAGAGTCCAGATTTTGATCCAATTTAAGAGCGGATCCTCAATTATGAGGTACCTTATTATAAACATTTATATTGAAACAATATTTTAATTCTCTTATTAGTTCTCACGTTTTAAAAAAATATTTTTTAGAATGGCAGTGACTTATCCGATGACGAGCCACTGGTTCCTGCTACTTCTGCTGGTATCAGTACATGTATAGGTAGATGAATTTCAAGTAGGAGAGTTCGAGGGGTACACTCTACTACAAGGTCTGATGAGATGATATTTCCACCAGAAGGATGGACTTCTAATATGCCTTCTTCTGCTGATGTTGCTTTCTCAAGTAGAGTAGGACCTTTGAAAAATGTCCGCCCTGATGAGTCGGCCTTGGGATATTTGATGCAATTCTTGGGATTGCACTTCTTCAAGCATCTGATCTCGTCTTTTATGGCACATGCAAGTGGCAATGGTTTGATAATGAAATACGTAAATTTAAAATAAATAAATAATTTTTTAAGATTATATTCTAGGGGCCAACCACTGCGCTATTGATGAGGTTCTTGTATATATATTGTGTTATTTGTTATGAACCAAACTATTTTTTTTAGTTTGTTAAGCCACTGCGCTATTGAAGAGGTTCTTGTATATATATTATTTATTTTATGAATATATATTATATATTGTTTTTACTATTTATATGAAATCCCTGACAGTATAAATATATATATATATATATATATATATATATATATATTTATGATAAAATAAAATATATGACATATTTTTTTATTTCTGGAAATTGTTTAAAAATGTATATAATTAAAAATCATTATAACTTTTGTCATATTTAATTAATTTTAATAACTTAAAAACCACATGATAGATAACTTTATTATTTAAAACTTTTTATTGGCATTAATATTCTCAAATTATATATTTAATTTTCTAAAATAGCAATAAATAAATTTTGTAATACATTTTTTTAAAATTATTTATCTAAGTTAGTTTTTAATTTTATTATTGAATACACAATAATTTATTATAGAGTAGTTAGTTATTTTAAATATGGGTATCAGTTTTATTTAAGAAATAAATATAGGTCTCGAGTTATTAGAAATTATAAAAACTGTATGATAATAAATCTTGTAATTTAATTTTTTACAGAAATTATCGTAAAACGAACGTAATATACGGTGGCGTTTATATTATAACTTTTGATATATCATTATTTTTATTAATTTTAAAAGCCACTGTGAAGATTATTTTATTATTAATTACTATATGAGATATGCATATACTTTATTTAAATATAAATACTAGTAAAATAATATTATGAAAATTTAATTAGTTAAAATATATATATGTATTTTTTTTTACATACTCTGGATATATTCATACTTTATTGTTTTTAATTATAAAATATACTATAATATGTATAATTTTATTATGTTGAATAAAATAGATACTTTTATATTATTAATATTTACCAAGTTGTAAGCTATTTTATTGACCATAGTAAAATATTGAAGTATACGTAAAATCTAGTGATTTCTATAACCATGTACAGAAAAAATTATCGACTCAATAGGGTTGATTATATTGTCCATTTTCACCAATTCACTAACTTTCACTACTAACTTTCACTAACTTTCTTTTCACATTCTTAAAATTAATAAAATATATGTATAAATTAATAAAATTATTAATTCATATTATTCATTCCCTATATAAAATATAAATTGTATTATAAATTATATATTAAATACTATATAAAAAACATGCTAGACTAAATATTTAAAATCCAGTTTTTATCTCCTATTAAAATACAAAATATTAATATAATTTATGAGTACAAACTATTTGGTAGATCAAGTATATCTTGATGCTGTAGGTTTCCTTTTTTGAGTCTTTAAATTATATAAGTAATATTGTGTTAAATAATTTCTTGAGAGATATGATACAAAAAATAATAATGAAACATCAAAACAAACCTTACTTTTAACTTGTGATTTTATAAAAATTGTTGGTATAGCTATAAATATTAGACATGTTATATTTTGATTACGCGCATAAAAATAAACGTAAAATATTGAACATATTCTAATTCAGTTTCATCCAGCATAATATAGAGCTTTGTGCCACGTAAAGTTGGCATAGTGTAAATCACTGTGTAAATGCCCCCTTTATACTAACACTGTCAGTGTTTTCTTTCTCTATATCTTGCAGACATAATTTTAAACTTGGAATGTCATCTTTACTAGTATGTGTATTTCTAATCGTATATATTAGTTCAGCATGACACCTTATTAGTACTTGTTCTAAAAATATAATATATTGGTTAAATAAAATAAATATTTATAGGAACATTTAATATTTAAATATTTTAAACATTTAATATTTTAACTAAGTTTTTTTAATACTATTAAACAATTTGAATATCTTAAATTTCACAACAATGTGTAATTAGAACAGATTAGATAATTATATAAATAAATTATAAACGTTTCTTGAATTGTTCAGTAACAAATCCCTATATTTCGTTAGGGAATATTTTAATCAAGAAATACTTTAAATAATTATGGATACTCATAAGGGATTAAATCATTATAATTAACTGTGGCAAAGTCTTTCCTCCGCTTTATTTTTGTTTGATCTTTCTGACTTTCAGGGAATCTTTAGATATATTTAGTCTATTACATACATAGCAAATTTGTTAAGGATAAACAATGATCATTAAAAGTGTATAATGAATCATATTTTAAAAATAATAATAATGATATGATAATGATAATTTGATAATGATAATGACCTATGATATTGAAGCATTACACATCTATTATATATAATATTAGTATGTAAGTAAATTTACATATGAATTATAACTCTGTAAATTATTTCTACCATGCTTTCTGCAATTGAATTAGAAATATATTAGGTATCTGATTTATCTTAAAAATTATTAAATATATATATAGATTACAGGATGTTAATATATATATATATATATATATATATATATATATAATATTAAATTAAACATATATAACATAATTATGGTAAGGATTTCTAAATTATAATCTTTTAAGTTATCACTATTTATAACCTTGATTAAATACTGGAGGTTGTAAATTATACTTTCTTTGTTTTTTTTTCTATAAATATAATTATGAATATTATCTATTTTAGATTTTATTCCTTAATAATGTCTAAATTTTTGATAATTGATAATAATTATTATATAATTTAATATATTAATAGTTTTATATAATCTTATAATTTATATTTTTAACTAATATACTAACGTAATGGTAAATCTCTTCATAATTTACATAATTTTCTTCTAGTTTCTTTGGTAGTTTCATCTTCCTACTATAATAATATTGCAAGAGAAAATTTTGATGATGTGTTTGAGGTGATTAGCCCATTAATGTTCAATTTAATTATTGGAGTTTATTTAAGAAAGGATTTATAGATTAGTAATACTCTATTAAGATTATATTACTAAAATGGATTACTTAGAATTAACATATTTGTACCTTCATATTATAAAAAATAATTATAATACCTATGTAAGAAATATTCAGATCCATCGCAATTTAGGCTCACAACATGGACCTCGGTATTATTCTGTAGATTATTCAACAAGTTAATCATTTGCCTATAATAAATTAGATACTACGCCGAAAGAATTTACCAGATGAGATTTAATAGATGAAAACATATTTTTATTTAGAATAATACGTGCCAGCATAAGCAAAATTAAAATCGTTGTCTCTGTTTCCTAGATGTATCCAAAGCATTATATCTTCTTAAAATCTCTAATTAAGTTTTGCCACACAGTAGGTATCCGTGAAATATTTATTAAGTATGTGAAATATGTATACGATGAGTGCAGTATTAGCCTAAAATTTAAAATCAGGTATATCACCTAATATGCCGGTTACTAAGACTGTTAAGCAGGGTGACCCAATATCATCATTACTCTTTAACTTGGTGATCGATTATATAACCTCCAAGCTAAAGTATTCTAATATCATTTCAATTAATGATAATGCGCATATTCTAAAATATATGGATCTGGTTATATTTGGTAAAATGAATCTTTTTAAATAAATATAATTTTATATCTATAAAATAGCATATTTAGTTAGGTTTTACATTCTTTAATATAATATTATTTATAATAGTGAATTTAAGTTTATTGTTAATTGTTATTAGTATTATTAAACAAAGGATGTTTACTAATTATACTATCACTGGTATCATAAATATTTATATTTTTTATATTTAGTAATAAACACGCGAAAAAAATGTTTACAAACTTATCTGTATACCACTCGCAAGAATAACCCGGTAGTTTATCATTACCTCGACTTTATTTATTTAACTATATCAGTATAATCAGAATTCATTCTATTAAATCGAATAATAATCCTAATATCAACCTAGATATTAGGAAATTGTGTTATTTTCATCTAATACGACAATTATAGATTATTTAATTATGTTAATGGTCGTGGGTTAAGATTCGTATGTTGAATGAAATACACACATATATGGATCTAATATATAATCTAATATATACATATTTAGAGCTAAGTATGTTTTCGGACCGATGAAAAATGCCTAATTAAAGGATGTAAGTATAAAAATGACCATTCAAACCATAAGAAGCAAACATACTATTATAATTACAATAATATACTTCACGGACATAATTACATAAATAATCTACTGGTACAACACTGAAAAAAACACAAATATACCATTCTTTAACCATATACGCACAACTAATGAATTACACAAACCAAACCTACAGACTTATAAATGAAACTCAGATACAGAATATATTATTGATACATATATATTCACAGATACTACTGACACCGATACAAATTACTTACATGAAACAACTTACTAGAACACGACTAGAGATAACCGTCTATGTAAACCATCTAACTAGTAGAAAAAATGTTATGCTTATCTTATTCTGCTTGAACTGAAGAGGTGTAAACTACTAGGTCCACCTATTCAGTTCGCTACTTGCAATGCGTCTCACAAAGTGAGAAATCAAGATGATGAGCATCCGAATGCATATTGATGGACTGGACCGCTATCGGAATTGCCTTCAACGTGGTCTGATGTATTCGACTTCATATTCTAAACCATTCACTTGCTATGTTATGTCACATTTTTATTTTTATAGTTAATTTTCTGGATCTATCTATCAAATAAAACAAAGTATATAAATTATATGTTAGCTAGTATTTATTATAAGATTATTTATATTATATACAGTTTCTTAACTTTATATTCGATGTTCAATAAAAGATTATTCCTAGAGCGTAAGTGAAAAGTCTTCAGCACAGTATGTTAACACAGTATGTTAACAGTGTCTTCAGCACAGAAACTATTTTCTCCATTTTGATCTAATAAGACTATCAATTATGGTAAAATACAATTCTATGCAAATAATCTTAGTTAACAAATGATAACAATTGTATATATAATTATAAAATAAATTATGATCTAAGATCCATTATAACAAATAAAATTAACTGGAATATCGGTATATCAGTGAAGAATCTCCTATAATTATATGTAATACAATTTTAGAAACTTATTGTATCTCATAGAGCCAATTTACACAAATTCTCATTAGTAAAGATATTGAAATTAATCAAATATAATTTATATAATGAGTAAAATTCTTTTAGAAAAATCATAAATATACAAACTATTTGATCGATCATATATATCATATTCCCTCTATATTAGTAATTAATGCAATGTGGTTTACCTGAGTGAGAACGTTTAGTTATAAGAGATATCATTCTGTAAATATGATAGAACTTCTGATGCTCATGTTGAAGGCTAATTTTATTAATTAAGAATAACATCTATGTAAGACTCTTTAAACAAGTGGCTATGGTAATAACTGCTCATAATGTTAACTAGATGGCAATGATGTCAATAATAAATAGGTGATACATAATTTGTTAATTACACCCTCTATTATGGATAATCAATCTATTAATAAATTTACTTAACATCTAGCTAAACTTATCTAGCATAAAATAATCTAATCTAATATTAATTGGTTATTTTAACTACAAATTAACAGTAATTAATTGCATAACTTTCACTAGTCGTACTTTACACATTTGATCAAATAATAAAAACAAAATTCAGTAGTATATAATCACCTCATTCTGATTGTGACTTTTTAAATGATCTAATTTATAATTAAACATTAATAATAAAAATATTTATATGGTGATTTTAATATTGAATTAGCCAACATTTTAATACAACAATTAATTTTTAAAACATTTTTATCCCAAAAATGTATTTATATACTCGAATAACTAATACCACTAACTCTACTATATATAATATTATATCTATATAGTTTAAATATTATAAATGGTGTAATTAATTGTGATATAATTAACATAGCAGATTATTCAATCATATTTTCAATTTTAAAAGCATTTATTTTTGTCAGAAAACCCAATTTAAAATGATATTAAAAAACTAATAAATGATTTTTATGCTGTCTGGGTTAATATAATGTCATTACCAAATGTATCATAGTGTACTTATAATTTCAATGATACATTGTTAGTTTAACCAATCTAAACTTTTATATCAAAAGAGAAACAGTAAAATAATGTAAGCATTTTAAACAATGTCTTCTACCAAAATTTTAAAATGCGACAATAAAGAAAATCATAATTTATAATATTCGTAAGAAAAATATTTGTCAGTTTACCAAATATAAAAAGGAAAATAAATAAAAATATAAAAAAAGAACAACTATTATAATAATTTATTTCATAATAATAATCAGAATGACTCCTGTAAAATAATAAATGAAATGATAAATAAAAAATAAATAAAGAAAATACTTATCCGACGATATTCATTAAATGTCATTATAAAATGATAGATGAAAAAGAACAAATTGCAATCTGAAATCTCAAAATATTTTTGATTCATTTTGGTTTTCATCAGTTAAATAAATCATTTTAAAAATGTTATTTATAAATTTAACTTTAACATTCTTATTATATATATATATATATATATATATATATATATATATTCTGCTTTGACAATTAATTATTTGTTTTTTTAAATGTATTACTGAGATATTTTTATTATTTATATTTTTTTTAATCTGTATTATTTTGAAATTATGCTCAAACACATATGGTATATAGTTAATAGTTATAATAGAGTATATAGTTAATATATGATATATATATACACTTTTTTTTATTACGATCAAATTCTGTTCATTGTTAAGGATAATTTATAAGAATAGTATGTGTTGTATATGTTGTCACGTACCTGTGTGATATATATATATATATATATATATATATATATATATATATATATATATATATATATATGTATATATATATAACATAGTGCAATATTAGAGAACTTCAATAGCTTTAAAAAACAGATATATTAGTAGTATAAAAACAGGAAGATATATTAGTTAATTGAAGCTTAACAAATATTATAAAGTATACTGCTTCGTATTCGTTAGATGTGATGTTATATATATGGAAGGCGAGGTCCGACCTAATTAACTGGCCAATTAATATATTGAATTTCTGATATAATATATAATCTAGCTTCTGAAGTAAATGATATCATGTAATATAATAACATATTTATATAATGATAAATATATGATATAATTAGTTTATTGTATTTTATCTATATTATTATATACTAACTATTATTATACATAAATAAATATATATGTATATGTTATTATATAATTAATATATATTAAGTTAATTATCTGAATTTCTTTAATTACAATCTAAGAACATATATATATATATATATATATATATATATATATATATATATATATATCAATTATTAATCTAATAAGCAATTAAAATTGAGTTTTCTATTATAATGAATAGTACAATGTTATATTATTTATTGAAAGTACCTAGATACAAACTACGTATTGTAGTCTCGATGACGTTTACAAATATGTTAACTCTGCATATAACCCACCCATGGGTGTACTATGCGTATAATTTTGTATATATAGTGTTTTAATATAACCAGATTATTTGTATCAATCACAGGAATTTATCAATATTCGGACAATATCTTCCTTAGCAATTTTATTATCTGGCAAATTATATCGAGCTCATGATTAGGAATATAATACTAATTAGTAAAATTCATAGATGTTGAGAGAACCTAGCAATAACTTGCAATTTCTAGCAATATGTTAAATTAAGAATAAATAAAATTAGATAACTGTAAATAAACCTTACGCTGTTTACAAGTTAATAAGTACTTATTTCGGATTTTACCGATTGTATTCGTATTACGGGCATTGTATTTTGTATAAGTAGTAGTGGGTATAGTAGTGTTAAAATGATAACATATAACCAATTTTATATTTAAAAAGTTAATAGAAAAAATAAAACAAAGAAATACTATATTATATGTAATATTTTATTATGCATTACATTTCTGTATATATTATTTGTATTAAGAAGTATAAAATTATAACATAAAATACATAAAATATGAATAGTATATAAATATAGTTATATAATAAATATATAACTTTATATCATTTATTAATCTATTTATTAAAATACTTGATATTGTAATACTATAATTGTGTGTATAGATTCATTAATGATGAATAAAATATAGCATATATATATAAATAAATATAAAATATTTGTATATATATAGTTATGTGATTTTCTTTTGTATGCTCATGTTTCTAAATATCATATACATTTAATAACATATTATATAAACAATAACACATGTAATTATAATTATTTAAATAACTCTGAGACAAGTGTAGTTTAGAATGGGTTAGCTGAGGTGTACTTATTATATAAAAAATCTATGAAATATTATAAATAGCGAAGCAATAGCTGGTGGCTTTTCTAGAGTTTCGTTAATAAATGTTATATAATTATACGTTTAATTTTATATAGTTATATATAATTTATTATATTAGGAATATTATTCTAGAAATATATGACATATGTGTATGTATCAAACTAATTTTAAGAGTGCATTTATATATTTATATTTATAATATAATTATTATTTAATTAATTATATTTTATTATTTAGATATATTGAAGTATATAACAACATTATTACATATTTTTGTTTGCAGGGTATGGACCATACCATAGATAACAAATTATAAAAACTCATTAGATATTACTTATAAATTAATAATATTAGTAATCACATAGTAAGTTTTTCAGAATGTTCAAAAATTAACAATTTTCCTCACTTACAAGAATCAATTTAGATATTATTTGAACTCCTGATTTATAATAATTGATGTATTGTTGTTATTCGTAAAACTACAGAATACTTAATATATATATATATATATAAAATTATATAGTATACCATCATTTTCCATGTGTAGTTATAATAAAAGGTATTCTTAATGGATATGTGAATCATACATAATACTCATAAATAGTTCATTAATTATACAAAAAAATACAAATTACCCTTATATAACTATGGATTTATTTCTTCAAATGACAAAATTAAATATTTTTATTTTAGAAATACAATAAATATATTCGCGTGATTTAGTATTTGATATATTCACGTTAATTTATTAATAGTTGACATACCATAGACATTGTTATTTTTACGAAACATTAGTATTGCTTTGCGAAATACTTGTTTTTAAATGGATTCAATATACTTATTTAAGATAAATATTTTTAAATCTTCTTGAAATCGATCTTAACTAGAGGTTCAGATATTCGTGCTGCTCTAAGATGGTATATCCATGGGTGTCATATTAATTAGCCATTGTTTCGCAACTATCTGTCGGCAAATAATCGGCGTGGAGTCACGCGATGCGCTCATCCAATTAGAAGACCGCATGTTACTATTGCTGTAACCTAGTGGTAGTTGTTTGGTGGCTACACGGAGAGGAGACTACGTAGGCCCCACGGAGGATTAAAGTAAAGACTTGGCCGTTATTGCAGACGTGACCTCGCAACGGGACTTCTGGCGTTAATAAGCCATACTCTAACTGGCGTATCGCAGCTGGTGAATAGCGAGTGGCTGGGATTTACATTTAATCGCCTTGTACGGTTAAACAACGGACCGGAAGTAGTTGTGCCGCTATTTAACTCTGCCTTGGTATAATGATATCGAGCATGCTCTCTCTCTCTCTCTCTCTCTCTCTCTCTCTCTCTCTCTCTCTCTCTCTCTCTCTCTCTCTCTCTCTCTCTCACACACACACACACACACACACACACACACACACACACACACACGCAAACACACGCAAACACACGCATATATATATATATATATATATATATATTAAATAATTTTAAAGATAAATTCTTGTCACGAAACTAAGAAACATTTATAAAACTTATTTGTACTAATAATGTATTCAATTAATTATATAATATAATGAAGCGAACAGAGTGTAATATTATGCAAAAATCCTTTGATGTGTTCACAAAATTAATAATATAAAAGAAATTATAAAATTCAAACAAATTAAATTGCATGAATTGTTTTCTGGGAATACTTATAGCACTATATATAGCATTCGTTATAAAACTATACATATCACTAGTTATTGTAGGATTATAATGTTGAAACACCTGCCTGAACACCAATCACCATTCTTGACTTCTTTTATTTGTGAATTTTTGAATCTGTTAATAATACTATAAAATTTGTTATTGATATTAATCAATAACCAATTAATAAATGCACATGATATATTATTCAATTTATGAGATGGATTAGATAGTAAGTTTATAATTAATCAGTGGCAGTTAGAACGGAAATAATCTAAATGAAGTAGGGGTATTCAGTATACATGTATTAAAAATTCGATTATGACGATAAAGGGAGTATACTCCCTGTGCGTGCGTGCGTGCGTGCGTGTGTGTTTGTGGGTGTATGTGCGTGTGTGTGTGTTAATATAGTGTTATATGTAGTTTATAATATATAACATTACCGAGTTTTTATATATGTTATAATATATAATATTACTAAGTTTATATAAAATAGTAATCTCAAATTATAAATAAATTATCTTTATGTCAAGTATATGGAAATACATATTTAACTATATTTAGTATTATAAATTATAATTTGGTATTTAGTATATAATAAATAATATATTGTATTTGAAATCATATATAATATATGTATAATATATAGTAAAATGCCTATGGGGTAAAATGTATAGAATGCACGTAAAATTGGTTTATAAACTAAATAGTTTTATTATAAATGATCTCTAACACATTTATTAAAATATTATTATATTTAAATACTATTTAAAATTAAAAGCTGTTATATCAATAATATATTATATAACTATAATATATATTGATAATTATTTTTATATAATATATTATACGGTAAAAATATATTCGCGATTGAAATTAAACATGCCGATACATAACAATATATAATATAAATCACATAATTCCAGTGGATAACATATGTTTGTCAGACGTTACAAATTTAAATCTTCTTTTGTGTTTAACGGACCATGACAACACATTTATATGTTGACTAATGTATAGTAACTTAATCTAAATAGTTACGTTACAATATATATAAACCCACTTATCATTTTAAATGGTAAATATATGCATATACTCAATTATTTAATAATTATTATATTATAATAAAAAATACCGTATACTCTGTGTGATTTAATATTTATTTATATTCACGATTTATAGAATATGTATAGATAACATATCCATATAATCTATATGACTATTTAAAAGGTTATATAGTATATTATATAGTATATTATAATCTATAGAATAATGCATCCGATATGAAGTTTTGTTTAATAGAAAATTAGATGTGTTTTGTACATTATCTATTAATCCACTTGTATTTATTATTTTCATATAAGAAAATTATATCTTCTTACTTTTGATTGTTATAATTTATATGTATGTTCTTGTTTGTATATATTAGCATGCTATGTTTATTGTGTACATATATGTCTACATGCATAAATCATATCAATCATTAATATCAATCAAAATATATGATATACTTAATATTTTGTCTACACAAATATTTATTGTATTAAATAATTAATATTAATAAATAAAACGGATTTAATAATGAAATATTATATAATATACTTATAAGTTATTGTTTTGTAATAGAATAGGTATTCAGCACGTATGATTCTGGTCATAGGAATTGCTTCATATAAATATTATACGGTTATAATGAATGGAAGATCTAGCGTTTATATGAATCACTGTCTTATAAGTTCACATTCGCATACGCAAGTAATGTTAAATGTTCAATATATATATATATATATATATATATATATATATATATATATATATCATTATATAGGTATTATAGGAGTAGTATTCATGATTATTACAATACAATTTATTACGAAAAAATATATTTATTTCGAATAATATTATATTTTTATATAATATTTATATTTTAAAATAATATTAATATTTTTATATAATTATAATTATTATTATTTAATTTATAATTATAATAATATATTATTTAAAATGTAATAATAATATTATATTATTTTAAATGTTATTAAAATATTATATTATTTAATATATAATTATGATATTATATTACTTTATATTGTTAAATTAATATATAATTATAAATATTGTGAACTATGAATTAATGTCACGTATTGTTATTATGGTAACAAGATATGGTAACGATATTAAATCATTTAAAAAACATGTACATTGCATGTTTGATTGACACCTTCGCTGAGTGACGTGAAATCAACAATTTCTACACGTAGTCATCTTGATAGATTACAAAATTATCTTCTAAATAAGCATGCAACAGATCAGTTTACTAGACTTATATTCATAGAACGATATAACTTTACTTCTTCAAAGTTCACCATTTGATTACTCATACCGACGATAAACTTACCGGAAGTAACTTGTGTTACGGTAAACATAATGAGTTTATAAGTACATTGCATTTTACATACAAAATAAAACTGCACTTTTCGAGTCATTGATCTTTTATTCTTTTGATTCTCGTTATTGTAAATCTATCCTTGAAATTACTATAAAATAAGATTGTATGTTAAAAGCATTTAATTGTAATATTTTCAATATGTGTTAAAATAGTTTTGTTAATAAACATTGTTATAACAAAACTAAAGTATTAATATTTTTGAGTTTACTACAGCCATTCAACATGTATATTAATTTACTACTTAGACTATAGTTACTACTTTTAAACTATAGTTTTGTGTAATATATGACATCACTATGACAACTAATACAACATTAAATTTACTCGGATGTTTACTTAATTTATTTAATTCACATATTTTAATAATAAATTCGTGGTGAAAAATACCTGCGTTTATATTCTTTAGTAATTGACTTCTTATTACATACTGATATAGAAAAAGAACACTTAAGATTGATTTGTTAATATTAACATAACAAGTATTTATTATATACATTAAAAATCATAGGTATTTCTTGATTATTATAAAAAATAATAAAATATTTAGCGCTGATATTCACAATCATTTTATTAAACAATATTATACTTAACTTGTGTACGAGTATGTAAAAATATATATGTTTAAAATATATTTATTCCTATCTATAATTATATAATAATAAAGTAATCGTACAATTGTATTACAATGTAATTATACATTTGCATGCACTAAGGAAATATACCACACAACACGAATGCCTACGTAGAACTTAGTAATATATATAAATATATATATATACATATATATATCAAAATACGCTTTAATATATCACAAGGCACTTTTAATTACATAACAATTCCTTGCAATGTAAACTGCTCCCGTGGTGCTTCTAACGGTAGGAGATAATGTTGATTCATTGTTTAATCATTCATGATCGTATCAAAGATTTCTATTGTTATAATTGTCTATTAATACCTCAATGGTATTTGTGCTTAACATATTCGGATTTATAAACTATAGCTATAAACTGGTGTCAATTAAACTGCTTTTATACGTATTATTATACTATAACATAGTACATTACTAAATGAATGAAAGTATATTATTTGAGTATAATGATTCGAATAGTTAATACAGTGTTAACTATAAAAAATATAAATATAATTCGATTTTTAAGCTATGTAGGCTATTTTTAATCCCTGTAGGCTATTTATTGGCTAATCAAGTTTTTTAAAGAATGCATTATCTGTTAGTTTATACTAATTTGTTATATGAAGTATGCTAATTTTATTAAAAATACAATAAATCTTACAAGGTTCGATTTAAACATTATTTCTACTATGGATTGCAAACAATACACACATTTGTATTATATATATATATATATATATATATATATATATATATATATATATTGATAAGATAAATGTACATCTTTGAATGAAATATTTGGGACACATATAACATTTGTAGGGTTTAACTCCTAAATCCGTTCTCGTGTGCTTCTTCAGATCAAATGTGTCATTAAACCCTTTTCCACAGAAGGTACACAAGTATCTTTTGTAGTAGCTATGACATTTTATTTGTCTAGCCGATAGTCTTTTTAATGGAAATACCTTGCCGCAATCTTTATATGTTAAGTTCTCTTTTGTAGTTTCTGTTTATAAATAATATAAATTTATTTTAATTATAGTAAATATAAAGTTATATTACTGGATACAAATTGTTAATATTAAAATGTATAATGTATAATATATATTAATGAACTATTTATTATATATTAATTACCTATTTTTTAAGTTGATAATATATCATTTGCATGTTTGATGGGATTAATAAGTCCATAACCATTATTAACAAGTTGAATCTATTTGAAGATTAAATATTTATGTAAATTTTATATTAAAGATAATATAAAATACAATAGGCAATGTGATGTGCAATGTTATACAATACAATCATAGTCCCATAAGAATAAGATGTAAGCGCATTGATAATTTACCTGCGGTATTGTCGGGAAAATAGAATAACAAGTAAATAGATGAGATGACATTTTATTATGTAGGAGTAGATGTTGGCAAGGCTGATGTATCATAGGTGATGTTGTGATTACGTATAAAGTTGTCCAGGTGTATTGTGAGAAATAATTTGTTTCTCTTTATTTTTTACTTCTATTTTCATTGATCTCATGTGAATATTTTCTTTATTTTCTTTATTTTGAGAATAATTCACGTGGTGTTATTTGTTTTATGGGGTAAATTGGGGTTAGTTTTACGAGCATATTTCTATTATTACCATTTATTATTCTTAAAGGACATTTAACTTCCTTTTGTAATCCTGTAACGATGTCATGTTTAATGGGACATCTGTAGATCGAATATGAATTATAGATTTTATAATATATATTCTATTGTATATAATTTTATATAACTATACAATATGATTTAATAAATTATATTATATAATATAGTATAATATAGGAAATACGTTAAATATAGTATATATAACTATATTTAAAATTATATATATAATATGTATACATATATATATATATATATATATATATATATAAATAATATTGTGTATTAAATATGGGTATCATATGTATCATTTATAACTGTTGAGTATATAGAATTAGTCTATGTATAATTATTATAAGAATATTTAGTTATAACTGTTAATATTGATTTAAATTAAATTAGTTGACATCGAAGTTATCTTGCCATCCTGTAAAGTCTCACTTCACTAACTTATATAACAATCTAATGCAATTGTGCAATTTCGTTAGCAATTTTTCTAACTAACTAATAAATTATAACTACTTTAAAATGAATGTTATACTTACTACTAAAATGAATATAATGCATTGCATACGAATACGTTGTAATACTGTATTATATTATTATCAGGTACCTAATATATATCTTAATTATAAGAATATGTCTTACTAGAATATATTATGTTTTAAAATATACTAAATATATTTGTGTATTTTATTAATAATTGATATACTTACCATTGGTATTAAATTGTGTTTCATTTGAGAAGTGTGTTTAATTGACTTCACGCCCAGCATATCATAGTGGTATGTAGATTGATATAAATACACAGACGCATAGGTATTCAAGTTGATTGAAGGAATGATAACGGAGTTTTTATCTTTTATAGTGCAACGGCACGCGCTTTAGAAAGAAGGCGTGGTTAACGTATGTTAAATAACATTGACAGTTAAACTATGACAATATCGTTAATTGTATTCACATTCATAATTTATTCACACACTATAATATATATATATATATATATATATATATGTATATATATATATATATATATATATATATATATATATATATATATGTGTGTGTGTGTATGTGTGTGTGTGTGTATGTGTGTGTATGTGTGTATGCGTGTGTATGTGTGTGTATATGTATACTCATACATATTATTTAACTAGTTATATAATTAACTTTGTATATTTCATATAATATTATTTGTAATATAGTTTAAAAATATATGTATACTATAATTAATTAGATCTCTACACTAATCATGCCCCATCAAATTGACTATCGGTGGCATTTATGATCCACATAAATTATGGTATCAATTAAATCCAGTGTGTATAGGCAAATTACACCAATTGTTTAGTTAACACTCTCGGACTGTCACTATAGATCATAAAATGTGTTATTACTGTTCATTGTTGTATCGTTTAATTGGGATGAGTTAATTATATAAAATGTATTATAAATACATTCATACAAATACACATTGAATTATTGATAATATATAACAATTATTGATATATACGTATAAACATATACGCCCACGAACGTATACGTTCGACGTTCTATTTACGTTAGACATACTATAGTATGTCGAACGTAAATCATACATAATATAATATATTTATATAAAATCTTTAATTTAAATGAGGTAGAATATATTACATCCATATCATAATTATAATCGTAAAAAAACATTATATATTAATAGTTAAAGGGTATTTATTAATTGAAATATTTTATCATTTAGTATATACTTGTAATCATTTATTTTTCTATGCGGTCATCGTAATCTGTCACCAATACCAACTTCTTCAAACTTCTATAATGTATACCGTATTTATATAATTTAATGCCGAATTAGTAAAATATATTTAAATTATATACCCGAATAATTGAATATAGATTAAATTTAATGTATATAGGATAAACAATACAATATATATAATTACAAAGCTAATAAGAACATATTATAATAGATAATACGTTATGTGATAAGCTTATTACGGTAATTTTAATTAATTAATATATTCGTAGTATCCACAATCACTACAATATATTTGTTCTATTAATCATACCATTTCAATGCACATATGTTTTGTCTGCCGTTGCAAATTCAAATATTCTATTCTATTTAACAGACCGTGACGGTGATTTTATAAATAGACTAATGTGCAAACCCATTCTAAGATATTAACTATTACTCAATATAGTTTTATAAATTAGATAAATATATATACACGGTGTAATTTAAGTTATTTCGAATGATGTAACATTTGTAACTATTGTAAATATCTTAGTAATATATTATCAATAATATCAATAACACTTATCAATAACATTTGTAACTATTGTAAATATCTTAGTAATATATTATCAATGTTTATTATTTATCTTATAATTAATCATGATCTAGAATGAAATTAATTATCTAAAATATATATATATATATATATATATATATGTTTGTATGTATATTTGAATTACATTTAACTTTTAAATAACCAGTAAGTAAAGTAAGTATACTTGCTAAATTAGCCATTTCTTGGTTATATACATATAAAGTATACTTTATTATTTAGCTTCAGCAATTCCCAGGTAGTAGCTAGTTCCCCAGGCTAGCGTTGAAGTTATGTAGAAAAACAACGGGAATAAGTTCCTTAATCTCGTGACACGTTAAATTGAATTACCCTGATACGTGATTGAAAACTTCAATGGCTAATTAAGAGGGACACCCTTTGTCAATATATGTCGATGTTATGCAACTCAGAACTCAGAATTGATAAAGAATATTTTTTGAAGAAGTATATATTTATGAATACATATATTATAGGTTAAAATTTGTAACTGGAATATACGTTATAGTATTTTATATTATAGTATATTATACAATATAGTATTAGTATTGTATATTATATATTATATTATTAGTATGGCATATATGTTATATATAATAGTATATTATATATAAATACTTTTAAAAATCTCTTCACATGATTATTTAAATTGATATCAATAATAAGATCATAATATATTATGCATATTTATTCTCTGCTGATAACAGTACGAAAGGTTATGCTCTATGACCTATATTATTTTACAATAGGTTAGAGAGACGTTTATAGATACTGGAGTATAGGCATTTATATATCATGTAATACGATCCAAACTGATGTTCGTCTCAGCAAATATGAAGATTATTCTTGTACGGCAAGCAGATAAAAGGAAAGATATGTGCCGAGAATATAAGATACTCTCGAATGAAAGGCAATACTAACTAAATACCCGTACACCTCTTTAGATCGAAAGATATCAATGAAATTTAAAACTCACGATAGTATGTAAAAACTTTATAATTGGAGTTTGAACAAAAGGAAAAATGACCGTATTATTAAGATAACAGTATGCATCACTAAAATTATTATATATGTCTAGTTTATAATATATATATATATATATATATATAAATATATACGTATATATAACTATAGATATTCGAATTATCTATATTATATAATTTATCAAATTAAAATTTTTAATTAAAATATTATAATATTAGTGATATATAAAAGCTAATATACTGTATATAGAGGTATATACACTATAATGTACATACTGTATATAAGTATATACACTATGCTGTACATACTTATATAGAGGTGATAAGCATTTCGAAAACCATCGTAATAATTTAAAGCCATCAATTAAATAATTGATTTATAAAAAGTGAGTTAATGCATATACACATTAATGCATGCAATACAAAGTGGTATCATACTTACAGATTTTAACTTGCAAATAATCTATATAGGCCACCAAGATGATCGATTTTAAATATCATATCAATAATAACAACGCAGGATATGTAATTTTAAATGCGTGCATTCATGTAACAAAATGTAACAATGACACTAATTAGTATATACAATATAGAGTAAAGGTAAAAGATGTTAAGATGTTTTTAACAACTTTCAATAATAACATATTCCCTATTTGCCATAGAGGGCATACAACCGGAAGCTGTATATTATTTATGTACATCTTACTCTGTTGCCTAGACAATTCTCTAAAAAATTCATTCTACATGATAATTCATGTATTTCTCCATATATTTAGTGTAATTAATATATTATTATATATTACAGAAGATAGCATTATTATATATGGCATTAATAAATACTATATACCGTCTAACAATCAAATCCTCAACATGGCAGATGTTCACTCTAGATTACCTATTTAAGTTTATTTACAGCCGAACCGTTGTTAAGAATTTTAAATGTGATCTATTTTTCATTTTGATTGACAGCTCAGAGACAGATGTAGTTACGGTTATACGTACATTGTACATTCTTGTGGTGTTTGGTTCTATCAGGCTTATTGGGTTATAATTGGCATGCTAAATATGTTAAAATAGATTATGCATATTATTAATTTAATTTTTTAATAAATAAGGTAAACATGATATAAACATGTTTCTCTATAATATTAAGATATATAATGAGTGGATATAATGAATAATTTTATTAATGAAATCATATATCATATTTAATTTATAAAATTAGTGATCTATGTTTCAAACAGATTACAGTAAACAATATGTTCATTTTCTTCATACGATCCAAGATTATCGGTAATCTTGGATACGATTATGTTTCTTATTTTATAATTAAACTTTTTACAGTATACTTAATAATCGTATAACAATAAGTTAATTATTCTGAGTTATGTTTGGATTTATGACTTTAAAATATATGTCAACCTAGAATATAAATTACATTGTGTTAAATAAAGTTTATTATCTTTATATTGATATATATATATATATATATGTATATATATATATATATATATATATATATATATATATATATATAGCAGTATATTGATATAAATATAAGGTAACATAGTGTGCAACAAAATATATGTTATAGTGTAATATACGCATAGTTTAAATTGTGCATTGTATAATGCATACCTTCTCGTGTAAAACTTCTCATACATTCGCTAATCACGTTCCTATGCATAACCACCAAACTCGTAATGACGAAATAAGTTTAAAATTCCGGTATCATCGTCAACGGCTAATCTAGAGGTATGTTATGTAATAAATAGTTCTTACAGCCTCAGCTTCTGTTACAAACAGGTGTACAGTTATACGGCATATATTTGTCACAAGTATTAGTCGTGTGGCAGGACAATGGATAGTATTGTTTTTATTTACGCCAAGATAATATCTAAATATATACGCACATATATACAATATATACACATTTGGTCGTATGTAAATATAAATATATATATATATATATATATATATATATATAGATATGATCTAGGCGTAAATATAAATAAAAACATTGCTAAATATATGTATATATATATATATATATATATATATATATATATATATATATATATATATATTGCATACTCTAGTATTATGAACTAATTAGTTTAAATATGTTTTATAATATATATTATTTATCCACATGATTACTAAAATAATAATAATAGATATATATTTTTATAATATTCAAACTTTATTTAATTTTATTCGCAAATCATGATTTAGAATTTGAAAATAACCAAAATATATTTTTATTATCACTAAAGAATTTATATTTTAATGTATATATTACATTTATTTAATGTATTTATAATATATAATTAGTTTTCTTCCTTACCATAAATATTACATAGTATTACTAAAGTATAAATTCAACTAAAGCCGGATTTGATAAACGGCATAGTACCTTATTAGGAGAACTTTCATAAGGAATAACTGTATATAAATTACTAGTAATTAGTGATATGAATAGGAATTATATATAAAGGTATACTTGTATGTAAATGTACTTTGTATATTTAGAATTTTGATTAGGAGTGAAAAAATCCCACTTTAGTATGTCGTATTTATTATCTTATTATTTGTTATAAATTTACTAAATACAGTTCAATATTTATTTATTTAATGAAGTAATTCTTATAAGCAGTATGACTAGTTATGCAAATAGACATAATTAATTTATAAATAATGTTATTGAAAATTATAATATTTACAAGTTAAGCTTAGAAAAACTCGAGGTTTCATAAACATTATATAGTTATGTGATATTTAATAACTTTATTTCATAAGTCATTTTATATTTATTTTTATTTGTAATTTTTTTTTTAGAATGTATTATAATATATTTTATATTTTCATAGTTATGATCATAATGTGTTATAGTGATATATTCATGTATATATATATTTATTTATATTTATATATATATACATGTGTATATATGTATATATGTATATATATATATATATATAGTAATTAATAATTTCAAAAAATATATTATTTTAATTTAGAAAAAAATCTATTTGAAAAATATTTATATTATTAATTATTATATATTATTATTATTAATATTAATGTTATTTATTTAAATTTATAAATTTATTTTAAACCAATTACATTGATGTATTAAATATGATAACAGAAAGAATAACGGTATACATATTTGATATGAACTAGAATATATTAAATGTCCATTAACAAATTTAGATACAGTTCTAATTATCCGTAAGGATTCTACTAGTTGCTATTACAGGAATATGTTATGTAATACTTGTGATGTATTAAATTACAAATTAAAGCCTAACGTTACATTTATATGCCGTTATATTTATAATTCATTACTCATTGATTGTCAATTAATAGTTTTCTTATTATTTAATTTAACCAATTACCAGGATAAAATAGATAAATTATATGTCATAAACAATGTAATAATATTATTTTTATTAATAGTCAAATTATTTTATTTGAATGAAAAGTATATAATATATGATAATTTAAAATTGTATCAACATATTAATTATATTTACAGTATTTTAATTATTATGTTATTTTTATAATAATTATGATATATTTTAATAATTACTATACTTAATAAATTTATTTTTACGATTGCGGTATTTATTAAATACCATCTAACAATTACTTTATTTTAATATTTTGTTATTTTAGTAATTGCGATATTTTAATAATTGTAGTAATTGTAGGCTAATAATTATATATATATATATATATATATATATATATATATATATATACAGTATATTAACTCTCCATATGTTTGTCTTATTTACTTGTAATTTAATATTTTCTTATTCTGACAACTGATTACATAACAGTAATTATGTTACAAGGTGTTATCAACTAAAGTGAATGTCCAACGTATGTGTATATTTAAATAATAATTTATATGCATGACACTATAATGCGTGTTTGTTTGAGTATTACATATATTACTATATAAATATACTATATATTATATGTTTATTATAATATAATACATTATTCTATATGGTTATTTATTTATTGTAAATTGTAAATGGAGTTAAACATTCCTTGAAAGATGATATCAATACTTTTATTATCTGAAAATCATTACATTTTATAACATTACACTGAATTTATCTAAATTGAACATCTTAAATCTACTGGAACTTACATTTGCAGTGAATGCTAAATCAGTCGATTGACCAATTACAGATTCCCTTTGAATAATAACCTGTAGTACACGCACTTTCATTAAAGTAACGTATCACAAGTAACTTCCGGTCAATTATTATATCCGTTAACAATTAACAAATATCATTCTAAAATTACATTGGTATTATATATACAATAACAGCTTCGATGGCATGATGTTGAATAAGATGAATACCGAGTAGTAAATCAGTGTAAAAATATAATATCTGGACTAGATGAGGTTTCAATAGGATTTGAGCTATCTTTTGAAAGTTAATATACACATATTTTTCCATGTTGGATTTACCAAATTTCCAGGAATGAATGGACTCTAATGTTTATATGGACGCCTAATGTTTATAATACAATAACATACAAGTTTTTGCCTATTAAATATAAATATATTTACTACTAAATATAAACTTCAGATGTTATAAAAATATGTTATTATCTATTCGCATTAGGATATAATTAATTTATTGATATGTAAAAATATACTTTCAATTATATTTTAACTAATGCAAATAATATATTAACATGAAATATATATATATATATATATATATATATATATATATATATAATTAATCTTATATGGTTGAATTGATCATAGAGCATCAATTTTAATCCGTGAAATTTATTTATTTAATGACATGCATAGCCCACCTCGTTTGATACGATAATACCATTTAAATCAAAAGTTCATTTAAATGAAATTCTCTTTTATAAGAATAAACCACCATAAAATAGATACAAACTTTATTAATAATATATATATATATTAAATAACCTGGTAATTATATATTAATTGCCTATTGATGAAGTAGATGATTATCATTTGCATGTTTGGCGGATTAGTAATTCCATATCAATTATTAACAAGTTGAATCTGTTTGAAGATTAAATCGTATATAATATATATATCATACAAACTTATATTATAAACTACAATATTATAGTATATAATATGAATTTGATAAAGTAATATATATATATATATTTGTGTGTATATTTAATATACTATATTATAATATAGTGATATTAAACTAATCGTATTGGGGTTTCCGGTTATATTTGATATCATTTATATTCATTTCAGGAGGAAATAAATCATAACAATGTATTATAATGAATATAATATATTCAGTATTTAAACTAGTCAAGAAGATTTCAAGGAGAAACAACGGATTTGATAATTTGAACTTTTTATATATATATATATATATATATATATATATATATATATATATATATATATATATATATATACTATAGTATAACCAGAATATATACATGCATAGCTTTGATGGTATAATATATATTAAAATACAGTATCGTGTACCATGTATAAAGTAATGTATATGCTTAAATACAATTATACAATTATGTATACATATATTCAAAATTAAACATATATGCAGACAATAGACCATTCCTTGATATATCAAGTCTAATGATATATGTATTTTGTACTTATATTTTATTCATTTTTTAGCAGCTAAAAAGTGACTATTTATTTAGGATAACTAAATAATTATTTCATATCCTTTAATATTATTACTAATAAATTGGAAATTATATATATATTGAATTCGGGTTTTTTATATCTATTAATTATTCACTCATTACTGTAAATTATATATCAACAAATAATTAATTGACATTTATGACCTTTACGAATGGAGATAACAATTAATTACACATAGTTTCTTAGAGTGGAAATGTGTAAATTATACCAATTGTTTACTTTAACCCTCTACTTTTACTTCAGGTCATAAAATGTAGTCTTACTGTGCAATGTGAAGCGTGTATTGTTGTATATTGAAATATATTGTTGTCTTATTTAATTGGAATGAGTTAATTATATAAAATTGATAATACATATATACAAATATACACATTTTATGTATATATACATAAAAACGTATACGTTATATAAAATGTATAATTATAATGGATATTATTAACAATTATATTGAATAATAATTAGAAAACCGTATTTGTGGAATAAATCTTGGAAGTTAATCATATTTTTGTACGTACCTGAAATACTCCACACTACCACTACCACATACACACACATACATATACACACCTACATAAACGCACACGCACGCACGCACGCATTCACACACACATGTATATATATATATATATATATATATATATATATAATGGAAAATATATGTATTATTATAAAACATTAATCACATATTATTTACTATGATATGATAGTAAACAATTTATTATAAATTAAAAATATAATCTATTTACAAAGGATTGTGTTTTCAAAATCATATATCTAAATTATATTTAATAAGATAGATACAAAATAATAATTTAATCTATCGAACACTGGACTGACTGACTTCCTGCCAATGAATTAAATGATATAATTAACACTTTCATCTCATTGGAGGTGTATAGGAGTTTTCCTTTCGCTAGTAATTATAACACTACTTACACGCATAATATATTATTGGAATAACGGGTGGTCATTCATAGTTGACCTATGTCTATTTTTCTAAAAGTTATCACAACTTTCAGACCATATATAGATATACGCATTTCTTAATAATATCTATATATTTTTTAATTGTTTATAAATCATTAAATTATTATTAAATTATTTATTTACTATTTTTATATTTGTTTATAATAAAAATAATTAATATAAAGTGATAATAATATAGTTAATTAAAAATTTGAAAATGTACAGATATGCCTATATGCTAATATATATATATATATATATATATATAAATGTATTTACCATATCGATAAATTTATGAATTAGGAATTAAATATACATATAAACCAATATATATTATAAATAACTCAATATAGATAGTAAGTTCATAATTAATCAGTGACAGTCTGAGCGGAAATCAGCTAACGGAAATGAAGACTTAACGGGTACTAGAAGTTCCCTTACGACCATAAATAAAGGTAGTGGCACCAACAACCTGGTATTACAATGGTTATTGTTATATATATGTATGTTGATACGATTTTTAGTTATCGTGTAATATCGTACATCTAATTATAATGTCGGATTTCATATAGACATTATGTAATAAAATATAAGTCTGAATATATCATTATATAATATTAGCTTTTAAATTTATATATATATATATATATAATATTAGTTATTAATATATTACTAATTTAAACATATAAATTTGTAATATTTAGAAATATTTCTATTGTTATAACTTAAATATAAGAAACAACATATTTTATATGAAGATACTAGTTTTGAATATATGTTGTGTATTTAATATCTGTTATTCTTTAGTGTAGATTAGTGGTATCCATGTAATTAACTGTTTATATAAATACCTGTTAATGTATAAGCAGAGAACAGTCTAGCGAGCGTTAAATAGTTAAATACACTACAAAAACTTCAAAGTATGCTACTTAGATATATGCCCGATGGGTTAGTAATTGTGTAGATACTAATTTGTAGTTGTGTTGTTACTTTATTTAGTCTTTGGGTTTAGGTTAGAGTTTGGGTTTGGGTTTGAGTTGGGCTTGGGTCTTGGTTTGAATTTGGATTTATTTAGCGTAAATAGTCAAAGAATCTCGATATCAATATTTTCGATAATATGGATATGCACATTTCAAACTTCGTCCAACATGATTAAACTAAAACTTCCTGTAATTATTTTACCAACGGGAAATATTCGTACTCTTGCGAGGTAATAGCTATTTAATCATTGAACTCTACATTTCTCATAACGTTATCGTACGACACGTTGTACAGTTTACGCAGTACGCCATTCTAAATGTAATCTATTACATATATTTAAACAATTACACCACGTGAATCACAGTGTTTAGTTGATATATAAAGAAGTATTATAGTGTAGATCTACACAATCACTATAATGTGTTCGTATATCAAATCTATTGATGTTGTTTAATCCGCTTGTTTTTCTGGTACTTCTATATTCCCTAATGTATTTACGACGTTCTAATCAGCCGTTTACATAATATATATATATATATATATATATATATATATATATATATATATATCACTTTATACACACTGATATTATAGAATTGCCGATACATTTTAAAATATTATTTTACAAGGGATTAAAGTATTAGAGTAGCATTACGATATAATACATAAATACTTATCTTGTATAGGTAACGTCCCACTTGTAGCAATAAAATATACAAATTATATGGAGGATAATATTAAATGAAAAAGTAATTAAGACTGCTTGATATTGTATTTATAGCAAATAAGATAAATAAATATTTATATATGTATATATATATATATATATATATATATATATATATATATAGAATTATTATAAAATATTTGTATATCAATAATAATAATCCAATATCTTAAAATATGTAATTTTAAATTAATAATTATCTTTACTGTATATGACAATAGAAGTCGATTTTTAGAATTATAATTCGCTCTCGAATAATATTATATATCATATAGTATATGTATAACTTTAAGGTTTGAGTAATTATATTTGTATTGCGGTCATTTTTATAAACTATTGACAAAAATAGAGATATATTGACAGATATTGGGAACACGTTAACTATAGGTATCTGAAAACAATTCATACATAATATATAGTATATTATATATGTAAACTTATTCTATAATTCAGAAAATAGAATGTAATGCTACTTCTTAGGATAATGATACATAAAGTATAATTTATTTAGTATTATTGTATATAATTTAGCATTACGAATGTTATATATTATATTAAATGTGTATACACAGAAGTTCTTAGATGTCACGTTACAAAAAGAGCATCATAAAGAAATATCATAAATCATAAAAGAATATGATATAAGTATAAACAAACATATATATATATATATATAGTTTGTATAAAATGTTAAATATAAAATCTAAGTGAATATATACGATCACTTAATTGAATAATTTTAATATTTAATAAGACAATTTAAATTTCGATTAAAATTATATTTTCTATTACTAACAATGTATATAGAGAAATATATTACATGCATATTATGTAATTTATATATTATATTATAATACAATTAAGTACACTTTTTCTTCAAGCAAAATTAAGGTAGAAACCTTTGATATCTACAATGAACGGATGTTCTTTAATCAAATCATCTCTACAGGTGATCGGATAGAAGAGGAATTGATCGATAGACTTGTAATTATATAATGAGAGTTGTCTTCCCGCGGGGCTTGTCTTAACGAAGACATCGTCTATATATAGATATTTCCCGTTATTAACAATACATTTATACAATACCGTAATTATACAGAATATGTTTATAACATAACATTTTAATATAATCATTTTCTAAATGTTTAAAAAAATTCAATTTATAAATTTTTATTTTTATTTGTACAATTCTAATATAATATTATCTGTGCCAAATTTATAAATTAATATATATATTATTTTTTCCAATAAATTAATTATTACATGGGATCATTTCTATTACAGAATATTACACAAAAATAACTCTTATATATAATTTACATTAGTAATTATTACTAATGTAAATTATATAAATTTGCAGTCCTAATTGTTCTATATTTGGATTTCACATGAGATTTTTTATTATGTATCCTAATCAAGGTAATTTTTCTAATGGAAAATATAATAGATAATTAATATTTTACATATATAAGTAATCTTACTATCGAGTTATAAATTACTAATATAATATAATATAATATAAGTGAAAAAGTGTTGTAATAAGTCTAACAATAACTGTATTTAATAAAAAATAACCATATAGATTATCTATTATAATTGACTGAGAAATAAATATATTCTGACTTAATATAAGTATATGTTTAAAGGTTTATGTTCAGATTCTAACATGTAAAGTAGTAAAGATATGTCGATGTATTTGGAAAACTTAGTGATATCCTTCATCGTGTAGACCTCTTAAGATCTAAAGATATCGATGAAATTTAAAACTATAGATAGCCTGTAAAAACTTTTTAATTGGTGTTGTGACAAAAGGTAAACTTACCGTATTATTAAGATAACAGGATTCTGGAAACACACGCAGTTACAACAGTAGTGCACGTTGTAAAACAGCCACTACCATATCCACTATAGTGGCGCAGGTGAATCGCTAGTGTTGTCTATAAAGAACACCGTTATCGGACCTTGATCACTGGACAACGGAACCAGATCCCTTAGCTTTTGATGCAGATGACTCATCGACGATATGTGTATAGTGTACACTGTAAAATAATGGGATTTAAATTATGTATATATATATATATATATATATATATATTTATTTAATTTTTAATTAATTTTCCATTTATCATATGCTATATCTATAGTCTGGACTACGTACAATATATACTGTACATTGTACAATGTACAGTATATATTGTACATTGTACACTATACGATGTGCATAATGCCACATGCGTATTACGGTTATTTAAAGGTTTGGAGTATTGAAACTCAAATAGCCTGTGTTTTGTATATAATATTCCTAATGACTGAGATATTATCTAAACATAAATCTAAATTAAAAAAAAATTAAAAAAAAATCTAGTGCTAATAGTCTTCAATATGGCCACAAATAATTATCATATATATACAAATAAAGACCAGTATCGTAATAAGTATCGTAATAATTCATCACCTATAGTTAATAATGAACCCAATAAATCATAGGATTAGAAATACTTAAAATATTTCCAATACAAATTAAACCAAGTAATTATACTAAATATATATAAATATATAATATATATATAAATATATGTTTTTGTTTAATAATGTAATATCCTAGATAGTATTATATATATTATACAAAGTATCATGTTCTCTATGTAAAACGTACATGCATTGTATAGTTTAGCATCAAAGATAACTAATTATAAAGTAATAAAATCTCAGGTCTGCCGGAAATATTACTTTTAGAAAATATTCGCTTTCAAAGACTTTAGATCTCCAAAATCAGATAAAAAGTTATATAATAGAGACGTAAAACCGAAGTCAAGTGATTTATGTGTGATTAGATCTACTACAAATATTGGATATATCACTAACATATTAGTAGTACAGAAGTTCCCATTGTAGAGCATTATATTAGTTAAATTATATATAATTTATAAAAATAAATATTTATGCGGAATAAATACTAAATTATCATTTGTCTAAACACATATCAATTGATCAAAAGGTATATAAGTATATAATATATAATTCTTTTAATCAATATATTTTTTTGTCAATACGAAAATATGAAATATTTATATAAAGTAGTATGGAATGTGTATGGTCATTAAATAATGTATTAAGGTAAATGCCGCTATTAAGATGTATCTAAATAGCTGTGGGCACCTATCTAGAATATAAACAATTATTTAGTAGTTTTTATGTATATAATAATATAACAATATATATATATTCGACAAGTATTTAGTTATTATTTCAAATATATATATTTGAAATTATATATACAATAATATATAATAATTTACATATAATAATATATATATATATATAAGTATACTTAGATTTGTGAGATATATGATACAAGATAATCATTTGCAATCCCAATTAACGTATTAAATATATTTATTTAATATATTTGTAACCATTTTTATAAATATAATTTAGATAAATGATTTCAAATATATAATTTATGTTCTAAAATATAACAACCCGAAATCACCAATAAAAGTATTTAATTATTATTATTAAGGTACATTTTTTTCGATATGATTTTATAGTAGTAGTAGCTATAAAACATTTGAAAAACGCATTGAGGATTATTTGTCTGGGTTCGGATGACTAATAATTACAATTTGATATTTACTAAACCCTATATTGTGCAAGGGAAGCTACTCACCAGTACTTAAGTACAATTAAAAGCTTAACTACTCCTTAGATAATTGTATTACATTTTTATTTTACAATCACTTATTTATTATTTTATGTATGACTAAAACTAATAGCAGTTTATTATAATTAAATATATAAATTATAAACCTACCTTAATCTAAATGTACCTTACTCTAAATTTACCTTATTCTAAATTTACCTTATTTTTGTTTTGATATCGATTATCATAACTACAATATACTGTATTGAATACAGTATAGTATTGTATTTATAATATAATATTAATATAGTGTATATATAGTGTAATAATATAGTGTATATAGTATATAATATACCATTAATAATTTTAGTAGTGACCAAATACTTATTTGCAACTGGATACGATTTAAATATATACACTATATATACAATATATACACTATATATATAATTTAACCCATATAATACAGAGTAATATAATTATAATAATTAAATTAAATAATATTATTTTTAGGAATAAAACTCATGAAAATAATTTTAAGAAGTTTACTAAGCCCTGCTTATGTTTGATAGATACATATAATAATAATAATAATAATAATAATAATAATAATAATAATGATAATGATAATGATAATGATAATGATAATGATAATGATAATGATAATGATAATGATAATGATAATGATAATGATAATGATAATGATAATGATAATGATAATGATAATGATAATGATAATGATAATGATAATGATAATGATAATGATAATGATAATGATAATGATAATGATAATGATAATGATAATGATAATGATAATGATAATGATAATGATAATGATAATGATAATGATAATGATAATGATAATGATAATGATAATGATAATGATAATGATAATGATAATGATAATGATAATGATAATGATAATGATAATGATAATGATAATGATAATGATAATGATAATGATAATGATAATGATAATGATAATGATAATGATAATGATAATGATAATGATAATGATAATGATAATGATAATGATAATGATAATGATAATGATAATGATAATGATAATGATAATGATAATGATAATGATAATGATAATGATAATGATAATGATAATGATAATGATAATGATAATGATAATGATAATGATAATGATAATGATAATGATAATGATAATGATAATGATAATGATAATGATAATGATAATGATAATGATAATGATAATGATAATGATAATGATAATGATAATGATAATGATAATGATAATGATAATGATAATGATAATGATAATGATAATGATAATGATAATGATAATGATAATGATAATGATAATGATAATGATAATGATAATGATAATGATAATGATAATGATAATGATAATGATAATGATAATGATAATGATAATGATAATGATAATGATAATGATAATGATAATGATAATGATAATGATAATGATAATGATAATGATAATGATAATGATAATGATAATGATAATGATAATGATAATGATAATGATAATGATAATGATAATGATAATGATAATGATAATGATAATGATAATGATAATGATAATGATAATGATAATGATAATGATAATGATAATGATAATGATAATGATAATGATAATGATAATGATAATGATAATGATAATGATAATGATAATGATAATGATAATGATAATGATAATGATAATGATAATGATAATGATAATGATAATGATAATGATAATGATAATGATAATGATAATGATAATGATAATGATAATGATAATGATAATGATAATGATAATGATAATGATAATGATAATGATAATGATAATGATAATGATAATGATAATGATAATGATAATGATAATGATAATGATAATGATAATGATAATGATAATGATAATGATAATGATAATGATAATGATAATGATAATGATAATGATAATGATAATGATAATGATAATGATAATGATAATGATAATGATAATGATAAATTAATAATTTATATCCAGAAATTATATTGTATGGGTGTAAATAGTTCATTATCGTATTAGCTCAAGATTATCGATGTAAACAATAATGAACGGTAATAAAATGTTTTATAAAGTGACGCTAATATCACGAGAGTGTTAAATCACGATTGATTCGGTTTAAATTACCGTAATATATGAATGCCAATTTATTATCACAAAATTTCTATATTAAATTAGAAATATAAAAATTATAGTTATTTAATAAATAAATTAATAATTTATTGAGTTATAAATATAATATATGCAAATAAATTATGATTTATATTATCAGTGTTTAGTTTTTAAATGAAACATATATTCAAATCTTAAACCTCTTTTTATGTCTAAAAAATCAAATTAGTATCGAATATTACTTTTTTCATTTGTCATTGGTAATATTTCATAAATTGAATGACTAATTATATTGTATGCAGTTGGATACAACCCTTGATATATTAATTAATGATAATATATGTTTAAAATGATAATAAAATATATTTATATATATATATATATATATGCATGTACAGTGTACAATGTACAGTGTACAATGTACAGTGTACAATGTACAGTGTACAATGTACAGTGTACAATGTACAGTGTACAATGTACAGTGTACAATGTACAGTGTACAATGTACAGTGTACAATGTACAGTGTACAATGTACAGTGTACAATGTACAGTGTACAATGTACAGTGTACAATGTACAGTGTACAATGTACAGTGTACAATGTACAGTGTACAATGTACAGTGTACAATGTACAGTGTACAGTGTACAATGTACAGTGTACAATGTACAATGTACACTGTACAATGTACACTGTACAATGTACAGCGTACAATGTACAGCGTACAATGTACAGCGTACAATGTACAGCGTACAATGTACAGCGTACAATGTACAGCGTACAATGTACAGCGTACAATGTACAGCGTACAATGTACAGCGTACAATGTACAGCGTACAATGTACAGCGTACAATGTACAGCGTACAATGTACAGCGTACAATGTACAGCGTACAATGTACAGCGTACAATGTACAGCGTACAATGTACAGCGTACAATGTACAGCGTACAATGTACAGCGTACAATGTACAGCGTACAATGTACAGCGTACAATGTACAGCGTACAATGTACAGCGTACAATGTACAGCGTACAATGTACAGCGTACAATGTACAGCGTACAATGTACAGCGTACAATGTACAGCGTACAATGTACAGCGTACAATGTACAGCGTACAATGTACAGCGTACAATGTACAGCGTACAATGTACAGCGTACAATGTACAGCGTACAATGTACAGCGTACAATGTACAGCGTACAATGTACAGCGTACAATGTACAGCGTACAATGTACAGCGTACAATGTACAGCGTACAATGTACAGCGTACAATGTACAGCGTACAATGTACAGCGTACAATGTACAGCGTACAATGTACAGCGTACAATGTACAGCGTACAATGTACAGCGTACAATGTACAGCGTACAATGTACAGCGTACAATGTACAGCGTACAATGTAAAGTGTATACTGTACAGTGTACAATGTACAGTGTATACTGTACATGTATTTACAGCGTACAATATACAGTACATAGAATTTGTAAATCATGAAATAAAGGCGGGAAGTTGTAACAATGTAATTGTCAATCACAAATTTTAACACGCCTTTTAATACGCCCTCTTTTAATGCGCGTGCCAGTCCTCTATAAAAGTTACAATTCTCTTATATGTTATTATTTCTTCATGAGAGTTTAATAACCTATACAGTTATCATCATATAATATATGCAATAATAACGTACAATTATGTTTGATTTCCATTCTACAATATACACATCTAACATGGAATACAATAGCTTAGCTACTAATGGTTAGGTAACCCATACGCATACATTAGTATACTATAGTACAGTTATAATAGTTATAGGTTATAATAATATATTAATGGTTAGAAATAATGAAATGTATATGATCACTTAAAAAAATTAATTATATAACTTGACATGTAAAGAATAACTTAACGTTACATATGATTTAACTTACACATGATCATGTATATATACTTACTTATATATATATATATATATATATATATTTATTGTTTATAACATATTCTAATTTCGAATCATACGTGTTATAAATATCCGATATTAATCTCTCGTTATCTTTTCCTATTAATGAATTCTGAGATTAATTAATTATAAAAGATCGTTATCACAATAATGTAGTTTTCCAACAAGTAAATTACATACTTCTTCATATATTGTTAATAAACACATTAGAATTAAGTAGATTTTTATACCACCCTTAAGGGTAGGGTAAGTAGGGTAAAGGAGTATACAAGTATAGTGTTTATATAAATATAAACCCTATACTTATTGTATGTAAAACATGGGAATATTATATGAGATCTTAATTTGTTTTAATATTCATTATAATAATTCTATTCTATTTACAGATATTCCACTAGACATGACAAAGAATACAGGATTACACGCGGAAGGTAGATGTCCTTTAAAAATAATAAATGGCACCAAAAGTAATCTCCTCGTAAAACCGACCCCAATTTACCCAAGAAAACCAAGAAAACCATGCGAATTATTTTCTCCTGCCAGTATTATAGAACAAGAAAATAAAGAAAATATTCGTTTGAAACCAATGAAAATAGAAGTAAACATTCAAGAGAATTATATGATTTCACCGACTGGACATGGACAACTATACACTCAAAACAAAAGCTCTATTATGAGCTGTCAGCAATCTCCACATCTACCTGTTCATAATCATATGTCACCTCACTCGTTTACTTGTCGTTCAATTAATCAGACGAAAACTCAGGTATGTTTTCAATGTTCTTTCGGGTTGCTTGTATTCGATTTACACAATCCTATGTTTAGCTTATATTTATAATAGCTGTAGTGCCATATTACATTATAATAATCACTACATGATTTAATCTCACTTCAAACAGTTTCAACTTGCCAATGGTAGATATGGAATTACTAATCCCATCAAACATACACATAATCATACAAAAGGTAATTATATTTATGTATATTAATATTATTAAATGTATACTATAATATGAACGTTATTAACCATAATTAATTGTAATTAATTATTATCATCGTACAGAAACTCTAAAAGAGAACTTCACGTGTAAAGATTGCAACAAGGTATTTCCATTAAAAAGACTATTGGCTAGACACATGAAATGTCACAGCGACTACAAAAGATACTTGTGTACCTTCTGTGGAAAAGGGTTTAATGACACATTTGATCTGAAGAGGCACACGAGAACGCATACAGGAGTTAAACCCTACAAATGTCATATGTGTCCCAAAGCTTTCACGCAAAGATGTTCATTGGAGTCTCACGGGCGTAAAGTTCACGATTTAGAGTTTCAATTCGCATACAAACAACGCAGAGATAAGGTTTATATACTTAATATTTATATATTACTTTAAAAGTAAATCAATATAAATTACTATAAAGTATAACTTTACTTCTTCTATTAAACAGACATACGTTTGTGAACATTGTGGTCACACCTCATCAGACCCTGAAACACATTACCTGCATCTGAAAATAAACCATCCCTTGAGTCCTGCCCTACTTCGTTGTTACGATAAAAGACAATTCAAGTTCACCTGTCAATCAAACCTAGTTGACAAAGAAAATTAAATGTATCTTATCTATGTAAATAATAGTATATAATGTGATATGTATATATACCGACTGCACCTACACTGTATTATAGCCAACACGTATTATCTATTTTCCTATTTTTATATTTAAAATAAAATGCAAACTTATTAATTCATTAATTTAATTTAGGTTATAATTTAGGCATGCCCATCGGCAATTATTGTGTAATAAGGGTCACTATGCCCGCTAGTTCCAATTATTGGATCAAAGTAAATTAATCATAAACGTATAACATAGAATTTTGTCCTACATTTATATGTTACGTATGTTTATTTCTATGGTTGGAAAACATAAATCTCAATATTAGTATATAACAGCTTCAGCATCTTAAGGCATTTTAACCTATTATATCAGATTTATGATTAATGGTTAATATCTATACATAATGCTCTTCTATTAATTAAATTATTATAAAGAAGATTCAAGAAGTTTATTTAATAATCTCTATAACTAGTTTTTTTAACTAATTGTATTGTGTTCTTAATTTAAATAGATTTATTATATGCAAGATAAAGATATAGTTAAAATCATAACGTACGAAATATACTCGATATCAAATCATTTATAACAATGATGATAACAACCGTATTGTCACAATAGTTTTCTTACAATGACCATTTGGTAGCTTAATCTTAGTTAGACTTTAATAACAAAGGAAATGATAACACAATTTACACGAATAATCATATTCCTATATCCGTTATATGAAGTTCCGGCAACTTCTAGGGCCAAATAAATATATTGATAATTCATTGACAATACTCAATATATAGAAACTATTAAAGTGATAACGACTATAGTTAATGATATATATTTCATGAATATAGTTATTAGTCTAAGTTACTTCATAATCCCAGTTGGGATATGTTGATATGTCAACAACAATCGTCCGTGACGTTTCAATGATGGTTACATTCAAATGGAACGTTTGAAATGTATTCTACAAGTCGGATATATTTATTTAAGGAAAGTTTAGATGTGTGTAGAAAATGTTGGTTAAAGAAGGTGTATACATCGAATATCTTTTATAATGATGGTATTATTAATAATTCTATATTATTTATAGTCCATAATTATAAAGCACTTATGCATAATTTTACTGCAATTCCTTATAAAATTAATAAATAAAGCAATAGTTTTTGCAATACACGTTTAGTATTCTCAAAGTTATTAATAGTTAAAAATATAAAAATCTGAAATATATTTTGTAGTTTTACAATGTATATTATAGTTTAATGTTATACATATATTATATGTGGCCTATAATATTATATTATATTGAATTCTACAGATGTTATGTATTAGAGTAATATCCTTAATACAATCGAGCTCGACATGAATACTATTGATTTATACCTAATACTATCATTTATTTATTGTTTTATAATCATTAATTAATTAATTAAGTTTATCATAAAAATATAATATATAACTTAATAATATAACTATATTTAAAAACCAATAATCTAATATAAAAATACTCTATAATAATGGTAGAAAACTAAATCTAATTTAATAGACTTTAAGTTTCTCGAAAATGCGTACCTACATTGATAAATATGTATATAGTATATTGTTTTATTGACTTACCGATCTAACATGATATATTATTTAAATATTTTAAATTTCATTTAAATATTGTATGTCAATATGGATGGAATAAGTTCGATAGAAATTAAAAAATTGTAATTTATTTTATAAATTTAGTACGAATTTTATAAAATTTGTAGATATACTCTGAGATTCAATGCCAATATTAATCCAATTAATAAATATTCACATCATATATCATATGAATTCATAATAAATTATATTAAAAAAATAAATATATATAGCTTAGTTGAACTTAGCAGTTTAAAGTTAAAAGTACCGTATTATAATATGATAAAAACGTTATGTTCACTGATGATACATACACACACGCACAGACGCACGCACATACATGCACACATACACATACACACACACACACACACACACACACACACACACACACACACACACACACACACATATATATATATATATATATATATATATATATATATATATATATATATATATATATATTATAAACACTGTGTAGTCTATATACTTTACAGTGTGGTCTATAAATAGAATCTGAGATCACGTGATAGTCATGGTGAAGTAGCCACGCCACACGACAATTCACTGTAGCATATGCATAGGGTGCATATTCTGCGGCCGTAAGACGTGTTTATTACGTAACATATCTATGGTTTAGCCGTTGTAGGTAACCTCCCTTACCTGGAGTTTTCGACATCTGCCGTTATTTTACGGATAGCGTATGGGAATGCAATCGATATATGTGCGTACTTATACATACGAAGGCTAAAATCGGTTATACATGATATGCCATCATTATTAATATACACTAAATATAATAGTTAAATGAACTACATAAGTGGTGTTTTAATAAATAATAGGACTGATTTAGATATTCTATGGTTTTGGGAAATTAAATTACAATAAAGGCTAAATGCAGTTCATTTCCATGATGGAATATATTAAATTGTTATCAAATATCAATTAAATAATATGATAATACTATTTTATCATTATATATAGTTTCGATCACATATATGTAATATAATAAAGAAATAATGTATTAACACAATTCAAAATTAATTGTTATATATTCGAACTATAACTTTATGTTTAATAAAGAAAAAGTCGAATTGAAGTTTACAAATTATGACCTTAATTGTTTCGGATTTCAATTGTAAATTAAAGAAAAATTAACAATTATAACAGTAATTAAATTAGATTCGGATGTTTCAATCAAAATTGATATATATTTAGAGTTTTTAACGATGGGTAATCTGTAAATAAATCTTAAAATGTAACATAAATAGATAATCTTAGATAACAGATAATTTAGGTAATAGATTATGCCAAAGCTGACATTATATATCATGTATAGTATACAATGCATAATATGTATAAATAAATTCTATAATATTAAATTCCATATTACCTATATTAATGCATCGTATATACGGTATATATAGATATAGACACATTTTTGGAAAAATGTAATAAATATTCCCACTCTTAAATTGATTGGTTCTTTTTGAGTTCAATAATGTAATGTACTTATAAACTCATTATACTCCTGAATAACAAGTTACTTCCGGTCAGTTCAGACAAGTGATTAATGATTAATGAGGAAGGATGAAAGATTGAACGTTATGTCGTTCTATAAATAGAAGTCTATTAAAGTGATCCGTTGTCTATTCGCTCTGAAGATAATTGTTCAATTTGACGAGAAGACTGCATGTTGAAACTGTTGCCATCACGGCATTCTGCGCAGGTGTCAATCAAATATGTACATGTTTTTAAAATGATTTAATATCGTCACCATCTCTTGTTACCTCACTAACAATGTGTGACACTAATTCATTGATCATATATTTATAATTATATATTAATATGTATTATGTATTTAATATGTATTTAATGTATTTAATCATATATAATGTAATATTATAATTATATATAAAAATATATGATATTATAATTATATATAATTTAATATATTATTATAACTACATATTATCATATACTATTATAAGTATTTATTAAATGACATAATATGATAATTATACATTAAATAATATAATATTATAATTACATATTAAATAATATAATATTATAATGATATATTAAATTATATTATATTATAATTCCATTTTATGTAATATAATACTACCAATTTTTATATTATTTAAAATGTATGTATATGGACTAAATAATTATGATTATGATATAATTGATCTAAAAATAAATAAAATTTACAGTAATTTATAAATAAAATAATAGATTCATGTGTAGCAATTTTAATTGACGACAATTATTATATATAAAAACCCATGGGTGACTTCTAACCAATACAGGAAAATAAGTATATATGTATACACGGTTAAATTGGTATATAGCATAATGTAAACATTTTAAATATTATATCTATTTTGTATATGTGTTTGTGTTATATCATATATTATCACGATATAATCTGTTTTTGAATTTGACGACGTCGACTCATTATCCATGTAACTTATACATCTTACAAAAAATGAAAAGAAATACCGTTATCTTAATAACAGAGTAAGATCACGTCTTGAACAAACTGTATATATGCATAAGTTTTTATGGACTATCTCGAGTTTTAAATTTCATCGATATCTTTAGATCTTAAGGGATAAACAATGTCTTAATTATGGCTTATTCTTTTGTGAACTCATTCAAGAACTCCCGAAATATATATCTCTATTTCTTCACCATTCAATACATTCTACAATCTCGAGGCTAATCTCTTAATTACTATGTATTGAACAATAGTTTCTGTCGTAAGAAACAACATAGACAGTTAAAGAGAAAAATGTGTATACGATATGCTATATTTAACGTCAGTTAATTACAACTACAGAGAAAAGGTAAACCCAACTATAATGTCTCGATTTACATTGATCATTGTATTGCATACAATTATTTTTATAACGGTATTTATATAACAATTACGAAGTGAATTTTGAATATTTTAAAATTATAAATGGTAAATTTGGGATAACTTGAATTACTTAAAATATAACAATACAGAAAGTTACAATCCTTTTAACCGTATTATATTATATATTATTATATATATTATTAACGATTTTTATGATTCAATAATATTCTATCTTAGATTCACAATATCCACACATTAATTGTTATTTCTGATTTTTTGAAAAATAAATATTATGTTAGTATTAAAATCATTTTATTATAACTTTCTTAATTTTACCGTGAATATACATAATCGACATTAAAATTTAAATTGTATATTTCTGAATTATGTTCTAATCCATCAACTTTTATTTTCAGATTTCTATATCATAGATTTTCGTAATTATAAAAACACTTTTAATAGACAAATTATTCTCCCTTGGGTATATATATATATATATGTACATATATATTGTATATATTTAACAATTGCATATATATCTCTACATAGAATCATATATGAATGATTTGAAATAGGTAACTAACTACCTTAAATAATATAATTATCGTTTAATAGCTATTTTACGTATATAGTATATGTGGTAAGAAATTTAATATCTGTATCATATTGGCATATAATAAATAGTATTTGAAACGTAACTATATATTAATATATATATATATATATATTAATATATATATATATATATATATATATATATATATAACTATATATATATATACTACAAGGCTATATATTTTAATGGTATTTGGTTATAGATACTTGATCTTATTTGATAGACATAAAATTAATCACAATAAAAATCTAATTAGACGTTTATATATTAAACTCTATTAAACTATAGATATAATAAATAATATTAGTTATAGTAATAAATAACTACATTAGGTGTATTCGTAGTGAACACTGTTACTATTTAATTTATTATATACTATAGATAAATTAAAATAGAGTACAATTGTAGTTAGAAAGATAGAAAAGAAGATTAACATATACATGGATTAACAAGATAATTATTAATAAATATTAGTACTATGAAATTTATTTATAGCTCATGATCAATTATGGAATTGATTAAAAAACATTGAATTATTGACAATATTCAGATATTTAAATTGATAAATAATAAAGTAAAATAAAGGGTAGTAAAGTATAGAATGAATTTATCATACGAAATAACTTATAATATACTTTATGTATACATTTAGATCGATGTATGTATATAATACATATACCATGTAAATATATTTATCTAAATTTATAAAACTGTATTGAGTAATAGTTAAAATCTTAGAATGGGTTTGCACATTAGTATGTACATTAGTCTATTTATAAAAGCATCGTCACGGTCTGTTAGATAGAATAGAAGATTTGAATTTGTAACGGCAGACAAAACATATGTGCATTGAAATGGTACGATGAATAGAACACATATATTGTAGTGATTGTAGATACTACGAATATATTAGTTAATTAAAATTACCGTAATAAGTTTATCACATAACGTATTATCTATTATAATATGTTCTTATTAGCTTTGTAATTATATATATTATATTGTTTATCCTATATACAGTAAATTTAATCTATATACAATTACTTATGCAATGAACATGTTTACGCTTTCATTATATTAAGTTATATCATTGTGTATTATCATAATTCCAATATTATTAAAATTAATTTATCACAACAATATATAAACACTAAAGGTGCATTCCCTTATGATAAAATGTTAATTAATAAATACTCTTTAACTATTATTATACAATCACTTTCTTACAGTTATTATTATATTACACATCATCTTGATTACACATTTTATATAAATATATAGTATATTATATACGATATATGTAGGTTGTATTACATACATTATACATATGTGTATGGTTTTATTTATATATATATATAATATAAATGTTATATAATTAACGCATCCTAATTAAATAAGACAACAATGAACAGTAATAATACATTTTATGATCTTAGGTGGCAGTATAAGAGTGTCAAAAATCGGTGTAATTTACACATTTATAATATAAAGAAACTAGATTTACTTAATTTACTTAATTGTTACCTCTATTCGTGAAGATCATAAATGTCAATTATTAATAGCATTATAAGTCTCTATAGATACGAAATTATTATTAATTAAAATAAATAACATTATTAAATATTACATTTTTCCTAAATTATAATAATAATATATTTTACTAATTTTAATTAAAATATATATTTAGAAAATTGTTATAAAATAATGTGCATATTTATTATCTAATAATTCGCATTTATATTAATAATGTTAATAATAGTTCATTTCATTCTACACTAAGTAATAATATACTATATGCAATATATAATAATATATATATTATGATATATTGATAATATATATATTATAATTTATACTATTAATATACTTTCAGTAGCATATATGTAACATATACTGTGGATAAGTTAAGTATTTTTAAAGAGCTGTCAATCACATATCTGTAATGCACTTTAACCACGCCTTTTACTTGCGCGTGCCATTACTCTATAAAAGTGAAACCCTCTGAAATCCGTTATCATTCTGTCATTCGACTTGAATACCTCTACACCTGTGTATTTATATTAAGCTTATAATATAGCTCCAGTATTCACATATCATCGTATAGTACAGATTATGTTGGATCTACAATCTACAATGTATTCGATTAACATTGAATATAATAGTATACGCGCGAATGGTTAGTTAATACATATTGTATAAATTAATATAATTAAATATAATGTTTAAATATATAATGACATATGATTCGTATATAATTATAAATTATATATATATATATATATATATATATATATATATATATATATAATATATATATATTGGATCAGATTGTTTGCTATTTTTAAGCTACAACGTAACTACTTTGTAACTAAAATTTAAAACGAATTCATTATAATTATATATCATATAATAATAAAAGCCAACTCTATTATAAATATTTCAATTTAATCATTTGTCTTGCCATATCGATGATTTCAAACGTAGAGTGCATATCAGTTGTATCACAAAATGTCCTTATATTATACATAATGTTCTATTTAATATATAATAAAGAGTAAATATCATGTGTGATGTAAATACTAATTTAATAAATATATCATTATTAATAATTTGTAAACTTTTGACTAGTTAACATTAAATATATAATTGATTTTTATAAAATTATAATAAAAAGTATATTTAATTTACAGATATTCCACTAGATATGACGAAGAAAGCCGGAGCACATGCAGAACTTAGATGTCCTTTAAAAAGAGTAAATGGTAGTAAAAGAAACTTCCTAGTTAAACCAACCCCAATTTACCCTAGAAAACAAAGAAAACCTTGCGAATTATTCTCGCCTGCCAGCATTATAGAACAAGAAAATAAAGAAAATCTACTCTTAAAACCACTGAAAATAGAAATAATAAATAAAAAAGAAGAAATTATTTCTGATATCAATAAGATAACAAATCTGAGGCGTCAATCATACCAACACCTAAATAATGATATGTCACCTCATCCATTTACTAGTCAATCAATTTATCAGACGACATCTCAGGTAAATTATCAATATGCTTGCATTCTTCTGGGATTACGATTATATTAGATTTCTTATTATAGCCAATAATATTTTAGTTTATATTATACTTCAGTATGACGATTATATGACGATTATATTATATAAGATTTCTTTTTATAGTCAATAATATTTTAGTTTATATATAATGTTCAGTATAATATTTATTTGTATACGATTTAATCTTCAAATAGATTCGACCTGTTAATAATGGATATGGAATTACTAATCTCATCAAACATGCAAATGATATCTCATCTATTCCTAAAATTGGTAAGCATAATATATAATAAATAATGTATTTATTAAGAAATATTCGTATTCTAATTTATGTAACTATATAATAATTATAATTAATTAATTGGTATTATTCATAAACAGAAACTCTAAAAGAGAACTTCACGTGTAAAGATTGCAACAAGGTATTTCCATTAAAAAGACTATTGGCTAGACACATGAAATGTCACAGCGACTACAAAAGATACTTGTGTACCTTCTGTAGAAAAGGGTTTAATGACACATTTGATCTGAAGAGGCACACGAGAACGCATACAGGAGTTAAACCCTACAAATGTCATGTGTGTCCCAAAGCTTTCACGCAAAGATGTTCATTGGAGTCTCACGGGCGTAAAGTTCACGATTTAGAGTTTCAATTCGCGTACAAACAACGCAGAGATAAGGTTTATATACATAATATTTATATATTACTTTAAAAGTAAATCAATATAAATTACTATAAAGTATAACTTTACTTCTTCTATTAAACAGACATACGTTTGTGAACATTGTGGTCACACCTCATCAGACCCTGAAACACATTACCTGCATCTGAAAGTAAATCATCCCTTGAGTCCTGCCCTACTTCGTTGTTACGATAAAAGACAATTCAAGTTCACCTGTCAATCAAACCTTGAAAATAAGGAAAACTAATATAAAGTATAGCTCCTTATGTTTATGTGATATTTCAAATTTATTATTTTCCTTAAATGACCTACTGTGATATATTCTTATTTTTATAAATTAGTTAAACAATATAAATAAACATACACATTCAACTTCTTTTCTTTTCACTATATCAACGATATTTCAATATATATTCTTATATTTAACAGTAATAGTAATGATAACAAACAGAAATAGTTAATATATAAAAAATGCAGTTAATCTAGTAATATAATAAGGCATAATCGGTTAAATTAAATATTTAAATATCAAACATGTTCACATCGATGATAATTTACGAATTCGATTTTTAAATCGTAGTGGTAGTTTATTATAATACCATTGATGTTTTAAATATATAATTACAATATTATACATCAAGATACTACCTATAATAAATTCACAAACAATTAAACCACTTGATCTAAATACAGTTATAATTCCCCGTGGGAGTATTGCACATTACAAGGATGTGTTATGTAATTACAATTGCCTGGGGACACATTAAAGCGTGCATAACGCTACTTCTATAGACGCATATACATATATATATATATATATATATATATATATATATATATATATAGTGTATACTTATATATTATACATACAATTTTCTATTATAAAATATTTTTTTATTATTACTTATTTTATTAATATATAAATAATTTGTAGTAAAACATTAAAAATATCTATTTTGTTTGATTTCCTATTAATATAATATTTAAACATATTTACAAGATACATTATTAGTAATATAAAATAATATCAGTAGGGTATTATTATATAAAGTTAATTCATTTAAAGTGTGTTTCATTTAAATAAAAATAAAGGTTTTTTAACATTATAATTTAAATTTATAAAATAATGTACAAATTATGTTAAGAATACATACTGGGTATAATTTCTAGGTATTTTAATAATGGTTAAACATCTCTAGGTATATAAACATAGTATTAATTAGTAGAATCCAAAATTGAAGATACCTCTAACTATATACTTAAAAACACATCGTTTAATCATATTAATACATAATATACGGCATACATTGTCCGTTCATTTTAATGAGGTATTCATGAATATATTTCTTATAATAATGTTCACCAACTAAAATAAATGTAGCTACGTTTTTCAAAATTAAATTAGTTATATATACATATACTCTTTAATACAATGTTTATATTTATAGTAACACATTTCGATGTACATTTTACACTATGCTAATATATTAATAAGATATTGAACACTTTTGAATTCATTATAATCAAAACATACACAATTGTAACTAAATATGATAATTATTCCAATGGATTAACAAGAAAGTACATTAGTTCATTGTAGAGGTACGTACCACTACAATTGACTCTCTGCATGTGTTTGTTTTACTTACCAGACTTCGTAATTTAATATTTTCTTATTCTGACAACTGATTATATAATAATGATTATTTAACGGTATTGATATTGTCGCTTAAAAGTGAATATCATGTGTCTACGTGTATTTAAAGGATAAGTCATATGGAATATACTATAACGTCTGTTTAA
>OZ038315.1:8604158-8606658 GCA_964035775.1 Osedax frankpressi | reverse complement strand
GTACACATACAATAAAATATAATAATATATTTAAAATATACTATATGTATATATATATATATATATATATATATATATATATATATATATATCTATAAAATCATAGTAAATAGATACCAAATAGTCGCTTGAGTATTAATATTAATTTCATTTTTGATATATATAAGTAATAGATAGTATACCCAATGTAAATATATATTATATAGATATTACTTTGAATATGTCAAAGAATACCAAAGAACGTAAACAAATTATATTCCTTTTAAATTTTAAGAAGATTAAATATCAATAAAATAAACCAACCTATAAAACCAACCCTAATATACCCTAGAAAATAACGAAAACCATGCGAATTATTCTCAATTGCTAGTATTATAGTTCTTAATAAAATTAGAATTTTAATAAATTTGATATTCAGTTTATAGATATTCCACTAGATATAACAAAGAATTCCGGAGCACATGCAGATATTCTCTAAAAAAATTAAATGGTAGCGAAATAATCTTCCTAGTTAAGCCAACCACAATTTACCCTAGAAAACAAAGATAACCATACGAATAATTCTCGCCAGTTAGTATTATATAACAAGAAAATAAAGAAATCTACCCTTGAAACCTCCGAAAATAGAAATAATAAATGAAGAGAAAGGAATGATTTATTAGGATATATATCGACAATTGTTTACATAAAATAAAACATCAACTAAGATACCATGGCCACATATTCTCATACATCATAACAAGTACCCTCGTCTATCTACTAGTTAGTCAATGTACTCGATGTATCTATCAACTTGCGAGGTAAGTTATCAATAGTCCTACTTTTTGTTTACATATTATTCTTCTGAGATTACATTTTATTAAAGAATAATTTATATTGTATATAATATAAATAATATTGTAGTTTATATTATAAGTTCGTATTATTTTCTATTCTACATGATCTAACTTCAAACAGGTTCAACTTCTTAATCATGAACCCAAAATTACTAATTTCACCAAACGTTCAAATTATATCTTATCTCCTTACAGAATTGGTAATTAAAATATATGTATTTATTTATTAAATAATATATTAATTAATTAATATTTATTTCTTACACAAATAATAAATCATTAGGAAATGTTTTATCAAGTTTATGTAACTTTATGATAATTCTAATTAATTGGTATTATTCATAAATAGAAACTACAAACGAGAACTTCACATATAAAGATTGCAGCAAGGTATTTCCATTAAAAAGACTCTTGGCTAGACACTTGAAATGCCACAGATACTATAAACTTATGTACTTTCTGTGGAAAAGGGTTTAATGACACATTTGATCTGAAGAGGCATATAAGAACGCATACAGGAGTTAAACCGTACAAATGTCATATGTGTCCCGAAGCTTTCACGCAAAGATGTTCCTTGGAGTCTCACGGGCGTAAAGTTCACGATTTAGAGTTTCAATTCGCATACAAACAACGCAGAGATAAGGTTTATATACATAATATTTATATATTACTTTAAAAATAAATCAATATAAATTACTATAAAGTATAACTCTACTTCTTCTATTAAACAGACATACGTTTGTGAACATTGTGGTCACACCTCATCAGACCCTGAAACACATTACCTGCATCTGAAAGTAACCATCCTTTAAGTCCTGCCCTAATTAGCTACGATAAAAGATAATTTAATTTCACTAGTGAATCAAATCTCGCAAATAAAGAAAACTAATATAAAGTATATCTCCTTATATTTATGTAATATATCTATTTTATGATTTTCCATAAATAATCAATTTCACTTTCCAATCAAACCTGGCAAAAAAGAAAAACCTGAAAGTCTAATTGATCAAATATATCAGATAAATGTTATATTATATAATTTCCTACTGTGATAAATTAATATTAGTTTATATTACTTACAATTATTTAAAATATCTATTATTTTTACGAGGAATATTCTATCATATATATAATTACTAGTTTGATAGGGGATACCGCCCAATCATTCGCGATGTACATATTTATGTGAACATAAAATGTATTTTGAACATAAAATATTATTTTTTCCAATTCAGTAAAGAAATAAAAAATTCTTAACTGAATATACTGATATATTTACAAGTATTACATAATATATATAGACATTGTTATTAAATAATTATATATTTAAATAGATATATACCATTATATTGCATATACAAAATATTATATATATAAAATAATTTGTAATACAAGTAAGTCTTGAATTCTATCATTCGATAATAAAATATCAGATACTATGAATAATATAATATAATGCATATATTATAGCTGATATATATCGATAAATATCTTTAATAATTTGTATTAAAGTAAAATAAATTAATAGTATATATTTAAATACATAGTAATTATATATCAAGATTTATATGTAAAATTACAATATATATAGTCTTAATTCAATATCATATATATAAATATATATATATATATATATATATATAATTGTTATTAATATATATATA
>OZ038315.1:8549158-8599158 GCA_964035775.1 Osedax frankpressi | reverse complement strand
AACTCTGCAGAAGTTGTCCTATAGGACGACTTTACCATCTGGAATGCCATCAGAATAGAGAGGAGAAGTTAGATATAGCTTTAGTTAATCCCGGGCATTAAATCTCAGGTATCCACTAACAACTTATAATAATAGCTTTGCAACAAGACCTGGTCAACTAATCCTTGAACCGATCGGATAATGAATTTAACTGTTCTCGATGTCACAAACAACACCGGCTATTACATATCTGTCGTGTTTTGAAATAGGCTAGATACTCTATTGTATCAATATAGATATTCTTTTTTAGCTATTTTATTTAAATATATATATATATATATATATATATATATACATATATATATATATATATATATATATATATATATATATATGAAATACTCTAATATAAGATACTGATGTATACATTGAAATCACGTATGTTGGTAAATTATGGGAAAAAATTACCCGAGGCATGCAATACTAGATCTCAAATTATAATATTAACGGATAAAACCTCAACTACTTGATTATTGAACTTTGATGTAATAATTATTACTGCAGGCGACTGACTAACATCTATTATTATATAATCATACATCTCAAATGCCTGAGGACGAATATCAATAGTGCAGTTATTATGTCCGTTAATAATAATATCACCTGGATATACACATATATAGTGATATACATAATTACTAATTATTAATTAGATATACAATATAATTATTATTATATATTACATTATCGTTTGGTATTTATAAATATTATAATTCAAATACCTCTGATACTTTATCATGAACTACATAAATCAAATGAGTAACCTATTTTAAGTAATATTACTATTATACAAGACAACATTTACTTATATATAAGTATTATATTTATATAAATAATATTCACCGTGCTCATCAAATAGAAGAATAATATACAAAAAAAAGTGTATGAATATGAATGTATTCTTCCTATAAATATTACCACGAATTAATGGATGTTTAATCTCACTAAATGTTATATTTGTGCGTAATACATAATAATATATTATATCAATATTATACGGTTACAAGAAAGTTAGGAGGTGTCTAGGTTAAAAGTTATGCATACGGAATTAGAAACTCATATATATGTTTAGTTAACGAATACATTAAACATAATACTATTATATAATTGAATCTCATTTACAATTCTTCCACTATATATTTGATATTAAACTTCACTTAAATTAAATAATTATTATTATATAACATATCTAATATTTCGTAACAAGATGGCCGTGATCTTCTATTTGATTTTAGCTGAAACATGGTAAAGGTAGATGTTATATGTTATAATGTTATATGCTATAGATAGGTATAATAACTAGAAGCATGGGGTGTACACATAATTAAATGAATTATTATGAAAAATTATATCTCATCCGTGGTTCATCGCAAGTATAGATCATTTCAAATGTAATCATCGAAGTTGGCAAGAAATAAGTTAATACTCCTCTAACTATAGAAAATATTAAAGTCAACATATCGAATATGAATGTACATATATTCAAATATATATATATATATATATATATATATATATATATATACATACAACAGTTGTTTAAATATAATTCTTGATAGATGATGTGAGCTGAGTCATGTATTATGAGCACGACGATTATTATATAATATGAGTCTTAATAATATCTAACTTTCGTTAATAATATGATATCATATAACATAATATTAGTATGCATATCATTTATTATATTCAAATCACAAATCACACCAAAATTGATAAATTGATACCGATGTTTCAAAATAGTGATGCATAGAAATTGTAAATGAATCTGCAGTAAATCAAATATAGATAGTTAAATTTATTATTATTACTATCATTTATAGAAATTTTGTCATTTTGTGGGAAATATTAAATATCAAAAGGATTTTATAAAAAATTAATTTTGAAGTATATAATTATGATAAATACTGGTCGATTCAGAAAATAGATGACAAATAAATACTTATAGTTCAAAAATAATTAAATATGATGCAATTCTAAACTTGCACTAAATATTGTTAAGATCAGCATGTTGAATTTTTAAAATGAGTTTTTTTTCGAAATATACGTAGTAATATAGGAATTAAAAAGTAAAAAGCTAAAGAAAGTATCGTAAATAGTTTAGTATGTATTATGTAAACACTACTTAAAAATAGATTTTGATTCATAATAATATTCTTCATGATTATTATGATAACAATATTAACATATATTTAATTAAACAGCTTTTATTAATATATATAATAATATATATATACATATTATTATGATAAGTTATACTATATGTATGGTTTTATAAATCCTGCGAAATCAACTTTGTATTACACGTGTACTTTATCCTATACGATATATAGAGTTGTTAATTAAACATTACGATACGGATCTTTTGAAGTACAATTAAGATAACGTCTGTCTTTGAACACATCTCAATGGGATGCGATAACGGTAGGGCAGTGGCTGTTTATGGGCGTGTCTTGGAGCAAAGTCTCTCTCGGAGCCGCTGGTTTAACGAGATAACAATTACTGTATGGCGCAAGTCGATATTCTCAATTACATGACAAGATAAGATTTTGATTGCTACTTTGACCTATACGCATACAATGCAGAACATTAACATCTATTATTAGTATATTTTATAGTACTATATATAGTATATAATATGTATAGTGAGTATTATACATTATAAGTTATACCTCTATGCTATATCGGTTATATATTCAAAATATATATTTTAGAAAAGTTTTAAATATATAAAGTAATATTACTTTTAAAGGTATATTTTTAAACATTTTATTATCTAATTCATAATTAAATACATTCATAATGCATACGTTTTAAATAATGTTAATGTATGGGTATATCCATAAATATATATATATATATATATATATATATATATATTATAAATGCTGAGATATTATATAATATACTAATTATTACTAGTATTGAATGATGTATATACTTAATATAAATTCATAAGGTTTTTCAAACTAATATACATAGATATATAATGTAAATAAATATTATTATAGTACGAATAAATAATCTAAAATTTACCAAGTCACTTTTTATAATGTTTATTCAAACTAAAGTATTGAATTTTACAAAATAATTATTTGTACTAACATCCGGTATGTTATTACATCATATAATTAACACTTTCATCATATCGGTGGTGTAACAGTTTGAGACTCGATAGCAATTATAACACTATACATACATTTTACACTCACATGATTTGAAAATCTTCCGTATCTTAATAACGGGTGGTCATTTCATTTTGACCAATGACAATTTATCCCTGAAACATCTCGACTGGATACCCTTCAGCACCTTTCATATGATATATGCCTATATATATAATTATATATAAGTCATGTTATGAATTTAGATTTAAATGTGTAGAATGTTATGAAGCGGTGTTGAAATGTTGAAATTATCAGCATTATTTTCTGTTATTGAAATAATATATAATTTAAATTAATTATAAAATAAATATAAATTAATATTGTATATTTCTGTTTTTGTTGAGATGACCAGAAATCAATTTATCTAACATTTATTAATTATTACATAATATATCGAATATAAATAATGTGATGCATTGAATAATATCAAATATGTTAATTTATATTAGTAAATATATTAATTTATAATAATTTATATTAATGATAGATCAAATATTGTATTTAACATATTACTCTGATTTTGAATTTATTACTTATTATAAATTATAGATTGAATAATATTTCAAAAGTAATTGCTGAATTTATCGGAACTCTAAATTATCTAATTATATCATTAATATTAATTGGTTTGGGTTGTTTTCAGTATTATATAACAACTGAAATTTATTCACAGTAGATTTGATGCGATATATTATTAATAAATATTTATAAAATGTTAAATAATTTGTAGTATTAGCTTTCTTAAGAACTTTAAAAGCAATCTAAACTAATGTATTAAATTACTAATATATTAGGCATAGTAAAAGTATATGGTAAATAAGTATGTGTATATTTATAATATTATAATCATTAAATCATTAAATAGGTTATAATTTCATTAAATAGATTTATTAAATAAAATAATTTTAAAATAATATATTTTATAATTTTATATAATATAAATGCTAGTGGTTTTAATTATTCCCATATAAAATATATTACATTTAAAATATCATTTAAAGCTTTATAAAAATTATATTAAAAAAAGATATATGCATTAATCTATAACATTGTGAGTACACTACAATGAGATGGACGATATAAATGTATACACTAAATAAAAAACAACATTTGAAATTATATATTATACCCACTTATAGTATGTAAATATATGTTCTTAAATATATCAATTACATGTATTATTATAAATATACATTATTTTAAACTACAAATAATATAGTTTTTTTAGAACAACAACTATTTATATATATTCTCATTTCATTGTAGCTACATAATAATCATGCTGTTATTTCAAGTGTGGAATTACATATCGTAAAAAGTTAATCCCATGACACGTTTAATTGTATTATAATAGTATTTAACCTGGTAATTACTGAATACAATGTATAATTACAGAGAACAACTATCTTTTTTAGGACTTGTTTTTTCTGTTATCCATAAATATATATTTTTTAATTTTGTATTGTATTTATATGAATTATATATAAGATCAACTTGTAATATTTCATTATAATTTCTATATTTAGACTCCTGTAAATTTCTAAATTATTAATATTTAGACTCCTGTACAAGTTTCCTGTAATAATTTCCTGTAATAAATTGTAATATATTTATATTACACAATATGACTATAGTTATTTATATCTACTAATAAATATTATTAAATAATAGTATATACAATATGTTTACATATTTTTTAATAATTAATGCTATTTGATCTTTTCAGACTATTGTTTATTACAGAGGAAACAGGGTGGTTTATTTATATCAAATGAATTATTCAACAAAAACCATTTAGACCATTTTGGTTTATTATTATAAAATGTATTTTACCGTTTTTTTAAATAATTAATTGTTATTAGTTATATTATCTGGTATATTAAATAATTAGTTAATCTAACTAACACATATTTTATTTCTGAAATATTTCAGAATTTATTACATATTATAATATAAAATAATAAATTAATTTCTTTAAGTAGGAATTTTCCATAAATTGCTATATAAGTAATTGTATTTAGCATTATTTTGTTGTTTACTCACTTAAGTATAATATAGTGATGATGGGTATATTATATATATTTATTATAAAGCATAATTATATAAACATTATAGTTACATCACAAGATTACTTAGATATTATTCTAAAAAATTTAAAAAAAGTAAAATTTACCAATATAACTAAAATAAAGTTAGAAATAAACTGCGCATTACATAACAAAATATATAAATTTTAGTCTCATGGGTTTAGGGTGATGTTCATTACAAATATAATTCATTATATGAAAATACTATAATAATGTATGTATATATATATATATATATATATATATATATATATATATCATATAAATATATATATATATATATATATATATATATATTCTTATCGATTAATGCACTTTAGTATACTAATGTAACTTAATGTTACGGTCATCATTTAGATAAATGTGATATTTCATTTATTATGTAATATTTGACCAGTAAAGGGCAGGTGTGACTTATAAGTGATGGTGCTTTGAAGTCAACGGTAAAATTGAGCTAATTAGTCTAGAAGGCCATCCGAATGTAGTTTATATGTGGCAAGATATGCACATACTGTATACCGTATGTATTTGAAACTAGAGTATACTAAACTGTAATCCAGTATCTACTGTAAATATTACCTTGATGACTATATGAAATTGTTATGGTCATATTTGTATTATGCACATTCATATATATATATATATATATATATATATATATATATATATTATAATATATTATATACAATATTATTGAGTATATACTGTTCGCTAATGTATTGCAATATTGTTATAATAGAAAGCTAGTAGTATTTATAATATTGTACATATACAATTGTACACTCTATAAGTTAATAAAACAAATTACAACTGTATTTCATACAATACACGTTATCGGTCATCCGAGTGATAATAACTATATAACTATAAAATTCCATTCAAAACAATAATGTCTTAGATAAAATAGAATGGTTTTAGCAACTAGAATAAGAACGTAAGTCTGCTATATTACACTTGTGTATTCAAATATTGTTAATGTTATACAAATAGCACTAAGCGAATTATACGATTCTACGAGTATAATCGCAGACCTATAGAATACGTATAGAATAGCTCGCCGATGCTCTCCATACCTCACAGTAAATGCCTCAACATGGCAGATGTTCAGTCTAGGTTACCTTATTTAAGATTTATTTACAGTTGGTGACCCGTGGTTAAGAACTTGAAATGTTGATCTATTTTTCATTTTGATTGACAGTTCAGAGACAGATGTAGTTTCGATTTATTGAAATAGTTAGTTCTTATAAATAAATAAATGCAAACCTCTTTCTTGTGAATATGCTTTATATTAATATACAAGTATATCATATATACTTAATATATATCATATGTTGACTTAATAATATTATGTAATACTCTCAATTTCTTAAAATATAATTAATTTTGTGTATTTATATAGTTCATAATTTTATAATAATAATTGTATACCTATGTATACTCTGATTAAATCTTACAAGTGTATTTCTTTATTTATCCATACCTATTTATAATATTTATGATGATACATATTATCAAATTAATTAATTAATATTTGGTTATATTGTATAATATATTTCTATATTAATAAGTAAACCATATTAATATTTTAAATATACTATTATAACTAAATAATACGTTAGAATAAGCCAGGAATGATGAATCCTAGTATAGGAAACTTCATTTTAAAAAATTACGATTAAATTATATAATTTTGAGAAATGCATTCAGAAATAGAAATTAAATTTATGTATTCATTTGTTAATAATATATTAAATAGTATTAACGTTATAATAATAAAGAATGTAATGTCTTACAATATGCTTCGTATATTAAAGTATACAATTATGATATATATTTATATAAATACATTTAAATATTTGGTTCGATTTAAATGAATTTAAACTGTAAAAAATGGCATTAACATAATTTATAGATTAATCCGTTATAACGGAAATAGGTGAAAACTATTCACATCTAATTACAACGGTCGCGAGTTCTTCTATCGAATAACAACTACTGTCGATGTCGGAGATGGAGGGCAGGTTGATCGATAGCTATGTAATTATATAATTGTGCACGTCTTCTCGCGGAGATATGCAAATAAAGTGGAGAAGATCGATTTGAAATCAAAGACACGATGTAAGCAGGTGTTCTCAACGGAAATGCGTATGCAAATCGTCGCCAGCGACAAACGGAAATTCGAACTGCTTAGTAGCTTCTACCTAACAGTCTGCATATATTATATAGGGACATGCATACACAGTCATTTAACTTTAGTGCTGTTACACCTTCATTTAGTACAGTAATATTTTAATAGTTGTATGTGCAAATATAAAATACCCAATATATATATATGTATATATATATATATATATATATATATAAACATAAATATGTAAATATAAAATAATGCTATAATATATATTGAACCTAAGTGAGAAGAATGACTCTTAATGTATATTATATGCCACGAGCAAAGTGCCAGCAGATGTTTAAAGCTAAATCATTCCGATGCTATCACCCGTTGTACAATAGAAACGTTATGCAATAAGGAGTTCTCAGGAGAACCGCATCTGTTTCAACAGGTGTACTGTTAAGAGACCATGAACGGACGTGTGGCGTGCGTTACGGACCCTCGCTATCATATGATCACCGATTACACTTATTCTATTTATAGAATGCATAACGGGCTTAGGGATCGATACCTCCACTCCGTATTGTAAACCATATCGGAAAAACCAAACGGTTATAATAATTTAAAGTAATATTCCGATGTATACCTAATATATAAAGGATATAAACTAAGTGTTTATTAAATATATGTTTGTATTGCCAATTATAAAATTGTCTTTCTACTCACACTCACATATACTACTTTTGCCTAATACTAATTTAAGAGTTACATATATATTTAAAATACGTAATATATTTATTAATTTCTTACTTATAACTATAATTATTTATATATAATAACTATAACAATATATTAAATTTTCTATATTAGTATATACCGATCGATAAATTAATTATTTTATATTTATAATGATAGAATAAATTTAAATCTTTTTTCAAAATGCGAAATATTAATAATTATAGTGTATTATTTGTTAAAAAAAAGCATCGATTTGGTATTGTTAATAATGAATAAGATAGTATGTGGTGTAGTATATTCGTTTACAGAGTTCAACTATAACGACATATGGAATGTATTTAAAATGTAATATTTTATTCAATATTTTAATTGTCCGACGAAATACACATTCATATCGTCGGTCAACGCCCATTTTATGGTTGAGTGATTCGCGATCGTTTCTATGGTAACCGTAAATACTGCATTCTTCGCGAATAACATCAAACATATATCATTATCATATATTAATAATGATTTACTACTATAAATATCATCTATATATCTACATATATATAATTTAAATAATAAATTCAAAAAGCCTAATGTAAATTAATGTAAATATATGTAAAATCTAACAAAATATGCATATAAATAGCATATTGATAGTACACTATTTAATAATATACTATATATAGATAGGTATATTTTAAAAATAAACTATTTATCAAACTATACAATAATAGGACGTATTTTATATTTTTTAAATTGTATATTTTAAAAAATATAAAAAACATTCGATATTCCCGCATAACACTAAATAAAGAATTAAATATTAAATAAGGATTTAAACATATAATTTAAGACTAAACAATGTTATTCATAGTTATGGTATAACCACATAATGTATACAATATTCCCCTTGAATTTAATTAAATAATAAACCTAAATAAAATATAATCCATCTGCTTATTTTAATAGGATATTGGACTATAATGACTATAATGTATATTTATCATCCACATAATTACAACCCTATATATACAATCAGACATATACAGACAAAAACATGGCGTCTCAATTATGCGGATAGATCAACATCATTTTGACGCCATGCTTATTTAAATTTTAACTAAATTAATTCAAATTTAAACATCTAAAACAATAACTGATTTATTCTACCGACGGAAGACATATACAGAATAATAATATAAAAGATATGTTATGAACTTAATATAAAAAGTATGGTGTACCGCTAGGTTCTATAATAGGGTCGTTGTCGTGTAATATATACATTATATCTCTATTGCATATCACGTTTATGTTGATAATAGTGTACTACGCACAACTGTAAATATTAGAATAAAATCACAATTAACTTAATGGTACATATAAAATAATTACAATCAACGTTCACCATGTGAATGAAATAAAACGATATTAATAGGCAACAAAGCTAACATAACAATACACATAGTTCACTATAATATATAACTGTGTACTATTGTTTAGCCTAATAGCCTAGACCAGAGCTTACTAATTGCCTAGACATTTATGAGTAAATTAACTAAATAACCAGACAAAACTCATATCCGTAAAGAATAAACTCAATATAATAGTTCAATTTAATAGATTCGACTACTATTTATATTCATGTTTGACTAAAATACATCTAAGCAAACCAAACAAAATAATCAAATTATATAAGAGACCTATTTAAAAAGTATTCAATAATTATGTTCATGTTTATGTTCTTCGATTGGACTTTACATTGTATTTATGTCTAGTTTGTTACCAATTTTATATCGATTACATAATTAGGTGAAATGATAATTATATATATATATATATATATATATATATATATTAAGTATATTTAATTAATGTGTACTGGTTTAGAAATAATTAATGCATGTGTGAATTATAAGATAAATTTAGCAATCTAAATGTTGTAAGATAATATTGATGTCATAGGAATTGTTTCATTAAGACTAATACAGTTTGAGATCAGATTTAATGTTTTATTTGATATTTGTCATTTATTTTTATAATCAAAATATTTTTTAAATAAAATATATTTAACATAATAATTATGTAATATTATGTAATACGTGTAAACATGATGTTAATGGTGCATTATTTTGATTATACTAAAATACTACGAAATATTTCATTAGATGATCTTTGACTATATTAAGATAATTAAATATAATATATAGTATATTATAATAGTTCTAGGCGACTACTCCCATCGTTTATTTTAATAACTTACGTATACGTAGTCTATAGATTATATTCAAGAATACTTTGAAAGGTAAGAATGAACTTTATTAAAAGCGTCAAAAAACAATATAAAAATAAAAATGATCACAGTGTACCTGAGTAGTGAAATTCAATAAATAATTACTATACGATTTATTAGTTTTCTTTCTCCGAAAGGTTTGATTGACGGGTGAACTTGAATTGTCTTTTATCGTAACAACGAAGTAGGGCAGGACTCAAGGGATGGTTTACTTTCAGATGTAGGTAATGTGTTTCAGGGTCTGATGAGGTGTGACCACAATGTTCACAAACGTATGTCTGTTTAATAGAAGAAGTAGAGTTATACTTTATAGTAATTTATATTGATTTACTTTTAAAGTAATATATAAATATTAAGTATATAAACCTTATCTCTACGTTGTTTGTATGCGAATTGAAACTCTAAATCGTGAACTTTACGCCCGTGAGACTCCAATGAACATCTTTGCGTGAAAGCTTTGGGACACATATGACATTTGTAGGGTTTAACTCCTGTATGCGTTCTCGTGTGCCTCTTCAGATCAAATGTGTCATTAAACCCTTTTCCGCAGAAGGTACACAAGTATCTTTTGTAGTCGCTGTGACATTTCATGTGTCTAGCCAATAGTCTTTTTAATGGAAATACCTTGTTGCAATCTTTACACGTGAAGTTCTCTTTTAGATTTTCTGTTTATGAATAATACCAATTAATTAATTATATTATTTATCATTAAAAAATAGTTTATTATATATGTCTCGAATTAATTTATATATTACAATGTACATTAACGCAAATCAAACTAATAAAATACATAGTAATACATAAATAATACTACCTATTGTCGAATTGGATGATATATGTATCATATTTGTTCTGGAATTTGTAATTTTATATCCATCGTTTACCAGTTGAATCTGTTTAAATTTAGATATTATAATATTATACTTACTTCTAATATTCTTTATGTATAAGTACTATATATACTATATATATACTCTATATCATATACCATATCACAATAAGAAAACTACTTATATTATCATGTAAGAACATTTATAACCTGAGAAGTGGTTTGACGAATAGAATGACATGGAAGCTGAGGAGGTATTACATCACTATGCTCGGGCAAGAGGGGATATGTTTGAAGACGTATTGGATATATTGTGTTTTGGTGTAACTGATTTCCAATTGTATTTAGGGGAATCAATTCTTTCTCTTCGTTTTTTACAACTATTTTATTTGGTTTTAAGAGTAGATTTTCTTTATTTTCTTGTTCTATAATGCTGGCAGGCGAGAATAATTCGCATGGTTTTCTTTGATTTCTAGGGTAAATTGGTGTTGGTTTTACAAGGAGATTTCTTTTATTACTATTTATTCTTTTTAATGGGTATCTCTGCCTTTCATCTTGTCCCCGGATATGTTTAGTCATATCTAACGGCTTATCTAAACATAAAATGAAATATTATAATTAATACAGAATAAAAATATGAAATGTATTCATGAATTAATATATATAATATACATATATCATTTACCATATATATATATATATATATATATATATATATATATATATATATATATATATATATATATATATATATATATATAGAAGCCAAATCCATTATTACAAGTATAATATATGATATGATAATATTCTAGATGGTATGCCATGCACGCCATCATTAATAATTGTGTATTTACTATACTCCATTATTAATATTGATATACTATGCATTATATATGATACACTAGTATCTCAATAAATATAGTTATATATAACTTATATACTTATAAATTAAATATACATATATATATCGAAAACTACTCTATACTGGAACCTAATATTTCTATATTATATCATTAATAATATTATTTATTATTTGTATCATTAGTAAATTATTATATAAATATATTAATGAAATATAAATAAAGTTAATGTTTGAGATTAATTCACCTGTGTTTGATAATCCATTGAAATTAATATTGGAGGTGTACATCGTAGACTGTAGATCAAGCATAACAATAAATTATAAAATTATAGTTAATATAAAAGTAAAAATGAGGATATATGGAGATGTTAATGTATACAAGTTGAATAACGGAATGTGTGTAGAATTAAGAGTTTTGACTTTTATAGAGTATCGGCACGCGTTACCGAATATGGGCGTGTTTAGAGTGTTTTAAACATTTGATTGACAGCTAAACTACAGCTACTCAGTCTTTCTTTATATATATTCTTTATTATAATAACGTATTTAAACGCTTACAAAATTAAATTCAATAATACTTACTAATATAGATTGCATATTATAAATAACATATTTTGATAGCAAATTATTTTACTATAAAAATATAATATATATATATATATATATATATATATATATATATATATATATATAGTATACTAAGTTAACCTCTGGCCAAGTAATTACATAACATAATTGACACTTTTATCTCACTGTAGGTGTAACAGTTTGATTATTGGATGCAATTATATATAATTTAAAGGTTTGGTATACCAAACCTTTAAATTCTACACTAAAACAGTTGAACATACCCAACAGGCTTCTCCTGTATTGGAATGGTTGCCATTTACATATAGGAGCTGGTCGTTTTCTGTTAATATATACTGTATAGAGAGAACTCTATACAGTATATAAAGTGTATATAGTGTAGATTCAGAGAACGTATGTGCAATACTATTCGTTATAACACTGACTATTTATATTAGTTATACATTATAGCTTAATGTATATATGATCCTACCATATTATTATAATTTCTATTATAATAATTAATACTCATATTGATACTTATTATACATATACATATGTATACATTATATATTTATTTGTATTATTGATTTATTATGATTCGTTGATATGCTAAGTTAAAATAGTATAATTAAATAGTGTATGTATGTATTCTTTAAGTATTAAATAATCAATTATTTTCTTATATCTTATAATTTAAGTTGTAATTTATTTCATAAATTGATCTGATAATATCCTAAATATCGAAGAAATCTGTAATAAAATTATTCCTTAATAATATTCTTTATTTTAATAAATTATTCATTTAATAATATTTAAAATAATATTTAAAAGTATTAGTTTGAAAACATATATGTTTACCCGTATCATATGCATTATGGATTATAATGCAATGAATATAATATAACAGATTAAGAGATTATTTCATTTTTAAACATAAGTAAACGAATTTTTTTAATCTAAAAAATAATTAATATTATAAATTAATTATAATCTAATATATTTACAAATTATAAAAGTATAGAGAGAACTTAAAAGCATATTTAGATTTTTAAAATGATTAATAATAGAACTGATAACTCACATAATTATCACATACACAAAATAAAATAAATTATTAATTTATATAAAAAATATTAATAATATGATTTTTATATTTTAAATTTAACCATTGTAAATTTATCAATTGGATTTCACTATATTATTTTATTAAATAAATAGTATATTCATTAATTGTTAATCAGAGTAATTTAGATACACTTAAAAGTAAATATATTATTAATATGGATTTTAATCTTTTCTTTAAATATAATATATATTTTATAAAAAATATACCATAGTAAATACTCACTACACGTATAATTAGTATTTTAAGTATATACTATATATTTGTTAATAATTTAATTAATATGTATTTAAAGATTACAAATAATACCACATGCTTCTATCCACATGTCATAATAAATTTATATTTTATAAAGGAAAACTATAAATCTATGGCATTGATTAGTATCTATGGCATTAATCCATATTTCATACGACCCCCATATTATATATTATAATAAATATAATATTAGTTTTCATAATATTAACCATTATATAACACATATGCATATACTAATACCTATGTGCAGGTAATGCAAAGTCAATTAGCGTTCGTTCCCGGTATCATTGTAACGAGACAATGTTAAATAGCAACACGAATACTTCCGGTACCGTTGTTTAACAGTACACGGCGATTAGAAGTCACCGTGCGTCGCCGTTAGTCGCCAGCTGCGATACGTCCGTTAGGGTATGGCTTATTAACGCCGGAAGTCCCGTTGCGAGGTCGCGTCCGCAGTAACGGCCAAGTCTTTACTTTAATCCTCCGTGCGGCCTACGTAGTCTCCTCTCGGTGTAGCCACCAAACAACTACCACTGGGTTACGGCGATAGTAACATGCGGTCTTCTAATTGGATGAGCGCATCGCGTGACTCAACGCCGATTATTTGCCGACAGATATTCGCGAAACAATGGCTAATTAATATGACACCCATGGATATGCCATCTTAGGACAGCACGAATATTTGAATCTTAAGTTAAGATCGATTTTTTTCAAAATGAGAAGTACGGTTGATTCTATATATATATAGATATATATATATGAAAATACTAATTAATACGTAAACTTATATCAAATATATGAATTATAATATATAGTATTATATATAGTGTATATATTATGATCACACATTTATATATATATATATATATATATAACGTTAATAACAGTCCAGCGTTACGGTTTGAATTTCAAATGATGCTTATCTATATCTCATGCTGTTTTCTAAAGAAAAACAAATAGCAGCATCCTTTGAAATGATAAGATATGGTTTCTTTTGATGTGTCGGTCTGTCCCTGCGTGGTACTAGCTAGTGATATCATACTAACCGTTAAATTTCAAAATTTACATATCAATAATGGTTTATAGAATAAATGTATCCATATACGTATATTAAAATAATATCGTGATTTATTACAATATTTATTTAACATCTGTATTATATCTAGTATATCATATAATAGATTATAAATGTGTTATAGGGAAAGTAGATTGTATAATTTGTTTAATAAATATAAACTAATATGATATACAATTTTAACATATATGTAATAGTGCAGAATATATGTGTTATAAATAATAATAATAATATTATTTTTCTAATAGTAATATTATTAATAATAATAATCAATATTGATCACTACTAAAAACAATAATGTTAATATAATGATGGATATTTTCTATTTTATTTGATATTTGAAATAAAACTATTCCTTCTCTTGTGCACTCATCAAATATACGTTGAAAATAATATACAAATATATCTATATTTAGTTCATATTTAATAATTGGTATTATTATTATTTATAACCAATTATAATATTCGTGATGCAATAGTTTACATGTATATAGTTTTAATATAAAATTATATTGATATTCCTCGAATAGTATTTGTGTACTTATTGGATGCAATATATTTCGAAATATTTTATATGAAATAATATTTTGTTAGCTTCTATGAATTCTATAAAGGAAGATATATAACTTTTATATGATATCCATCCTAATAAATGTATTGGTTCAAACTTAAAGAATGTTACTAAATTCTTTCTTTACCGTACATTAATTTGTAATACATTTGTCATTCCTACTTTCATAAAATATATTCCATTACATAGAATAAATTATAGTTTAAGATATATATATTCTGATTTCAATAACCATCATTTGTAAGATATTCAAAAGAATAATACGAGAATATTGATGAAACTTTCATTAAAAATACTCATATTCTCCTTGCAATATATGTTTTACTTAACATAAATAATAACTGTAAACAAAGTAAATATTTGGAATCAGATTAGCTCCTTTGTTTTAGATCATTGTTTAGTAATTTCCAAAAATTATTTGAAAAAGTATCAAAACTTAAATTCATGATATAACTAAAAATATAAATAATTCAGGCAAGCAATCCTTTCTGTGATCAACCCAGCATAGTATCAGGAATACCACAATGTTCAATAAATTGGATCTTATTATTTAATATATATTTATATAATAATATATTTATGATATTAACGATATATTTAATGATAAAGTAAAAAAATAGAGTTATTAGCCGATGAATTTAAAATGCATCCATCATAAATATCTTTAATTTAATCTGAACTTAGCTCCTCATAAGAATTATCATTTTATAGCTCCTACAATTTTATCTAGAGAGTATATTCATATTTAACCATCGTAATGTAATTAATTCGAAAAATTCCTGTACTCATTTAATCAAATATTTTAGTATTGTAGAATGTTTATGTACTAGTTGTTACTAACTACATAAATACTCTATTTAGATGTATTATTATACATGCTAGTTCATATTTGAATTAAGGTGTATAATACTCATGTATTATACATGTAATGGGCCGTCGTGTGAGAAAATATTTCTCGCGGAAAATGTTCAGAAGATATTGTAGAGTATACAAGCAATTGAAGTATAACATTTCCTGTATATATTAAATTAAGTAAAGTTGGATAAAGATACGATACTGTCTGCTATTTTATTATTACATACATATGCATATTTATATTGACCACCTAAGAATCAGAATTAGCAACTTTGAAAATGTAAAGTCAATAGACTCGTACCAAATTTAATAGAAATAATTTCAGTCGTATAAATTGCATGCTCAATATTTAATTCCGAAATAATATGTATACATTATATAGAACTAATTGGATGTAAAAATAAAATGGACACATATATATATATATATATATATCAATATTAAATGAATACATTCGTGTATCCATGGAATGGGTTATTTGTTACAGAGATCAAATTAACAGAGATAAGTTGAAAAAAATACTATACTATTACTATTATAACATGACGAATGTTTACAATATATTCCTAAACAAATACAGATTTTAATAAATGTATATATTAGGAAATGAATTATATATATATATCAATTTTAATATACCAATAATGTCTTAATACTAAATTAATATATTAATATTATTAATTTATTTAAAAATTAAAGCATATTTTTTTTCAACAAAATGATAATTTTTTATAATAATATTATATAATCGTAGCATATCAATGTGTTTTTAATATTTATGTTCAATTTAATCATAAACAATATTCTACATAATGTGAATACATATCATCACATATTTGATAATATATATTTAATATTAATTACATATTTATTATACATATGTAAACAATTTCTAGCAAAATGTATTGTTACCTTCAACTAGCATATCCTTTTTATTTGTTGGCTATATATATTAATATAGTAATTAGGTTCATTAATCATATATTAAATATTATCATAATCACAAAACATTGAATATAAAATATACATATATGTATTTTAAATCTATACATTTTATACAGATTTTTCAATTGCACGTTTAATTTTTGACATAATAAATAATTATGTTATATTTAAATTGATATCATATTTGATATGGAATTTGTATTAATTTAAATATGACGTGTAAAGCAATATAAATTAAATAATTTTAAATTATATTATAAAAAATATTATATTATATACTTATTAATTTTCTACGATTATGTAAGATAATTATTCATAAGACACATTAATTATACTTATGTATTACTGAATTGAGTTTTCATAAGTGTGAATTAAAAATAACTTTTTTAAATAAAACTAGTTATAATAATTGTAAATTAATTTACAAGCTCTATAAAGTTTATATATTAACGTCACTAGAATTGTTTATATTTATAAAATATTGTTATATTCACAGTAACAATTGTGTGCAATATTAACTTTAAAATTACCAATTAATATTTATATAGGTATTATAATTTACTATTATTAATATAAATTATGTATCGTAATTTAGATTAAGATCTAATCAAATATATATTAGAAATTAAATAATCAAATAAAATATATAGTAGCTATTAAATAATGTTGTGAAATCGAATTAACAATAATTAATCATATATTTATAAATATTGGAAAATTATAAATCTCTTATATTTTAATTTAATTTTCTTCTATGGAATTTATTTATGATATTTTCTAATTATTATTAATACTTATACAAATTTCGTTTATTTTTCGGTTCAGATGACAATGTTTACATAATGCAGGATATTCATCAATAGAAAATAGTTCATATTTATTTATGTTGCTACTTAACTATAACATTTCAATTATTTCAGTATTCAATAAGTCTACTTATAATTTAAAAGGTTTCCGGGTTGATAAGTTTTTATTAACGTTTTATAGATATTTGTATATTATACAAGAAATTTAACCAAACACAAAAACATCCTGCATTCTATACGGCGGGATCGCCGTCGACTTCCCTTTCGCCCGGTTCTCCGGCAGCTACATCTTCGTTCGCATCTTCCCTTTCGCCCGGTTCTCCGGCAGCTACATCTTCGTTCGCATCTTCCCTTTCGCCCGGTCTGCCGTTCTCTCCTGTTCCGCCGGTCGGTTCCGTCGGCAAGTTCGCGATGCGGTCCATCTCCACTCGGTTGGCCCGGATGCGTCTGGCCTCGGCCGCCTGAGCCGCCCTGTGCACTCCGTCGAGGACGGCGCCGCGCAAACGCAATATGTGGTTTCTCGGCTCGACGATGTCCATGGCATCGCCGATAGCTTCGATTACGTGGTTGCGTTGGTTCAACGCCAGCCTCTCTCGCATGCGACGCTCGTCTTCGGCGGCGAGTCGGACTCGAGCACTCGTTCTCGTAATGTCGGGGTTCGCGTTGTGCAGCTGTCGAAAAAATGTGCTCATGCGATGGTTAGTTAGCCCTCTTCGCGGTCCGTAGTATTCGGGTAATCCGGACCCCTGCCCATCTACATCGGTGAACGGATTGCAATTACTATGGTAAAGTTGATTTATACGCAAATTAAATTAAAAGCCATTCGAAACGGATGTAATATACGATCGAATGTAAACGCTATCGAATCAAATAAATAAGTTCACCTGTATCGTTGGCTCGTCTCGGTATCCTCCTCTGCCTGCGTGAATCCCTCCTATTCGCGCGTCTAGTCTGTTCCAGTGTAGGTATTGCGATTTCGTCTTGCAATGGGACTCCTAGTTCTATTGGAACCGGTTCAATTCTATTGACGTTAACTCTATTTCGCACGGTTCGCAAATTCGAGACATCTACGGCTCGGCCATCTTCGCGTGCTTCATCTACCGGATTATCTATAACGTCTCTCGCAATTTCAGCAAGAATAGCATAGTGTATGGCACCCGAACCATCGCCGGGTGTGTTACTCGCGGCGTTGAACCTCCTAACGCGTTCTAAAATTCTTTCAAAGTTTGCAGCTCTTGTTTCTACGGATGGACTACTCGTAGAATTTACCCGCCTCACTAATTCGATATCATCTTCTTGCACGTCTCTGGCCAAGGCTAGAGATCTCGCGATGTTTTCTATGTAAATGAAATGTTCCGGGTTGCATTCCATGTCAACGCCTAGATCGTGACCTGCTTCTGCTACGAGTTGTCCTTCGATTTCGTTAGCACCATCTCTACCGTCGTCTAATCCTCCTACGTGTCCTACCGCTATATCTACTACAGCAGCGGCTTCCGCCTGCATTTGATTATTTATGTAACATAAAAATTCCGGAACCGCAGTTTTGTCTGTACTTGCAAAATAGACATGTTCAGCGAGTGCGCAATGATACAAGGTCTGTGCGGAGAAAGGTTTCACAAATTATGTTAAATTTAGTATTAAATATATATATATAAATCATTTGAATGAGACATAGGAATAGACCATGGTAAGGAAATGGCCGTGATAAATCATTTATAAATAATTCATAATTGTGATATTGTGATAAGTTTAGTTTATAAATGATTTATGTTAAAATGTATACTAATACCATATATATTTAAAATATCATATATCCATTATCATATATCTCACTAAGCAGTTACAATAATACACACCTTGCTAGTAGAAGTATAATAGGATTCTTTTTCAATAAGTAAGCAATATCTTCTTAAATTTTCAATGCGGCTGTCCATCCTAGCATCACCTTCCAAATTTGATAAAATCGCTTCAGTGCTATACGAAATATGATATCAAAGTTTAAAATACAATAATTTCATTTTTATTATTAATATATATAGACTAATAATATTATTCATATTTGATTTAATTACTGATACTTATAAATAGAAAAAATTCAGAAAAAAACTAACAAATTATGAATAACATTATTTCTAATTTCCTTTCCGGTTGAATGCCAATTTTTTGCTTCACATTTATTATCAACTGAAACTACTTCAGTTGAAAGGTCATGGGATTTCCCAAGAGATTCTGTAAAACAATTATAAATTTATTCACATATATTATTTATAAAATCAAAATAATGAAATATTTATTAAATAGATATTTAATCTGATATAAAAAAGTATAAATGTAATTACTATTTATAATATTTTGTATAAGTTATAATATATTCATTATTTTGAATATATAATACAAATAATATATCATTTTTGTATCTAATAATTTAAAATATGATCAGTATTCACAAACTCTGATTCTTTAAAAATATTGATATTGATCTCCATGCCATATCCAAATTTCCTGATGCAGGAAAGATGTAGACTCCATGCTTCTGTGTGATAGTATTAGGATAATTATAAAACTATTACAGCATTCAAATTAAGTATAATATTAATAAGTATATATTTACTTATAGTTCTATGACATAATCTTGATTAACCAATGTTAAAATCAATATATAATGATGCTCATAACATGATTTCAAATCCTCTTAAAAGTAAATTTCACCCCGTGAAATAATTTCATCTATAACTTTTATCATATTACATATTATTACACTTCAATATTAATCCTTAATTTCATATAATTTACAAATCTTATTAATAATAAACATTATTTGAAATAATTATATTATTATGATAATAAAATAATTTGTAAATTCATGTTTAATTGTTTATAATGTAAAAAGCAATAATGAAATGGTTTACAAATTGTATACAAATTATAATCTTGATGGTATCTATCTATACATATAGTATCTAGGTATTATTAATAACATAATAGTTTTGCTATTTTAATAATATTATTAATTGACTTTAAGATACCAATAATGCTGAAATAATAACAAAAACTTGATGAACTAACCATCGGATGCTGACAATAATATTACAACAATTTACAGAATATTAACTAATATCACTTATTTGATAGCAATAATGAAATAACTTTATCAAATTTTAATACTTGAATCTGAAAATAAACACTACAATTCTAAAATTGTACAAATTAGATACAAAATAAATAAATATATATTAAATTTTATGTTAAAGTATACAAATATAAAAAAGAAAGAAGGACAGACACATGTTAGATTGATTTGATTCAACGGTACTAATAGTTTATTAAATTGTTATTCCATGATAGAATATCACAGAAGATTCGAACCTAAACTCCAGCCATTCCATTCATACGACTGCAAGGAATAATCTACAATAACCTACAACTGGTCCACGATAACCTACAACTGGTCCACGATAACCTACAACTGGTCCACGATAACCTACAACTGGTCCACGATAACCTACAACTGGTCCACGATAACCTACAACTGGTCCACGATAACCTACAACTGGTCCACGATAACCTACAACTGGTCCACGATAACCTACAACTGGTCCACGATAACCTACAACTGGTCCACGATAACCTACAACTGGTCCACGATAACCTACAACTGGTCCACGATAACCTACAACTGGTCCACGATAACCTACAACTGGTCCACGATAACCTACAACTGGTCCACGATAACCTACAACTGGTCCACAATAACCTACAACTGGTCCACAATAACCTACAACTGGTCCACAATAACCTACAACTGGTCCACAATAACCTACAACTGGTCCACAATAACCTACAACTGGTCCACAATAACCTACAACTGGTCCACAATAACCTACAACTGGTCCACAATAACCTACAACTGGTCCACAATAACCTACAACTGGTCCACAATAACCTACAACTGGTCCACAATAACCTACAACTGGTCCACAATAACCTACAACTGGTCCACAATAACCTACAACTGGTCCACAATAACCTACAACTGGTCCACAATAACCTACAACTGGTCCACAATAACCTACAACTGGTCCACAATAACCTACAACTGGTCCACAATAACCTACAACTGGTCCACAATAACCTACAACTGGTCCACAATAACCTACAACTGGTCCACAATAACCTACAACTGGTCCACGAGAGGTTATCAGATTTGATAAACAACTCAATCAGAATAATCGAATACTAGTTTTAATACACCGTATAATAAGTTAAAATCAATTATATTAATTATGTCAGTAATGAGTGTGATAGATATCAGTCTACGATGAATAAAAGGTCAATAAGAAATTTAAGATATTATGCATCGGGAGATGCACTTAAGGGATTTCGAATCAATTTTCGCATTTAAAATACAATATATTTTTCAATATAATTATATTCCGCAATATATTATTGTTAATTAATAATTGTGAAATACTGTGAATCACCTTAAATTCCTCTGGAATTTCAACTCCAAGCACAGTAAATACATCAATTAGACCACGACGAAATGGATTATGCCCTATGGGTTCACTTTTGGTTAATTCAGGTACTGGTTCTGGTTCTGGTTCTGGTGCTTGATGTTCAATATCGAGATCATCCTCTGAAATAATCATCCTAGAATGGTGAGGTTAATATTTCATTATTTAAACATATATTTAATAATATTAAAACACTGTTACATTAACCAAATCATAGAATAATAACTCTCTGCGTTATTAACCATGTTTCAAATTTTATAATACCAGTTATGTGTAATAATCATTGATTGGCATAATTATAATAGTGCTAACTCAATTATTTATAATTACCACATATTTTGTAGATTTTTTAGATAATAATTTTGCATTATATTAAATGAAATTAAAAATTATTTAATATTATTAAGTATGCTAATAAATTATTATATTGTATATTTAAAGCAAACTAAAGTATTTTAATTTAAATTTATTTTAATATCATGCTTAAAATATTTATCTATCAATAAATAATTAAGTAAATATATATAGCTAACAATTACATTAGTTTGATAATAGTAAATATGTAATAGTAGTTATATATATTTATATTAAAGTATAGTTATCATAATTTATTTAGCAATTTGTAATAAATATACCCTCAATTATATATAAGTCTTTATTACCAACCTTATATATACAATTTAAATGTTATTTAATAAATTAAACAAAATTATAGTATTAAATAATTATTGCCTTTGTTAAATTATTAAATATTTTAATAAATAATTTAATAAATTAAACAAAATTATATTATTCAGTAATTCTTATTTAAACTCATATTATGTATATAATATGTTATTTAATTAAGTATAGCATATATAATTAATGTAAGATAGTAGGCCAACATATCAAAAATATCAATCTGAAAAGTTGTTATTATTTAAAATATATTGCCGCCATTTTTATTATCAGGATGAGTTAGCATTTTTATAATAATGCAATTCTAAACCATTATAAATACTATTTAGTAATAACATATAATATAACAGGTTAAAGGTATATTTAAGAATTGTTAATGATTCATAATTATATTACTATATGTGTTTTTTTGGTAATAAATAAAAAGTTTTTATTATTTAAAAAATATTACCGCCATTTTTACCATTATAATAAATTAAAATTTATATAATAGTACAATTATATACTTTAGAAGTACTTTTTAGTAATAACGAATAATATAATACGTTAAACATATATTTACGAATTGGGAATTGATAATGATTTGTAATTATATTGCTATAATATGTGTTGTTTAGGTTAAATATATTAATTCATATAAATACAAACTTGTAAAAAATGGAGTTAATGAGAAAGAGAGTGAGTTATGCAAAGTACGCATGTGTAAAGGGCATTTATGATTCGGGCATAAATATGCACAAATGTTAAAATACAATGATCTTATTATAATCAAAATGTTCTTATTATTTAGTTGAAAAACAATATATCAAATTTATTCCACAATTATTAACATTAATACATAAATATTTAATATTTTATGTCATTTTGAATATTTATATATAATAAAATTTATCATAATATAATATCATATTAACATATTGTAAGAATGTATATTTATTATTATATTTATCATAATCGCGTATTTGAAAATATAGAATTGCTAATTAATTTTTTTTATAACCTAAACCCTAACAACTATTTATTATTCATACTATTTTAAATATATTATATAAACATAATGTAGAATTTAATTTCGAAAAATGTACAATTTTTATTATATACATTTTAAATTAAATTACATTAATTTCAAACAATGATTTTAATATTTATTTAAATAAAATAAACTTTGTGAAAGGATGTATATATTGTATAAAGTTATATTTATTAATAATTAGGCATGAAGAAATAGTGTAATTGAGTTAATTACCTTATAAAGTAATATTATTTATAACAATTATCCAATTTAATCATTTATATTTTTATATATAACAAGATTTTGTAATCGTTTTTAATGGGATTACATTGTTTACAGTGAGAAATATAATATGAATTAATAATATATTAAATTTAAAATTATAAAGTATTATATTATTTATATAAAATATTCATGATATAAGCAACCTGGAGTAATTTAACAACATGTTCTGAAAACCGGTAATATAATTTGTACACAATTGAATATGAATTATTTAATTCATCATCCGTTTATTTTAAAATATTCTAGGAACAATTAATATGTTTCAATAACAAGTTTACTATGTTTTGTGTAAAATATAAGTCTATTCAATATAAAATAATAATAAATAAATAATATTTTCAAAGTTCTAATATTTATAATTACAAATTACGATAAATCTGATAATAAATATACATTAATTTGTAATACGCTTATAAAATATAATTATTTGTAAACTAATATCAATATCAATTATATAAATAAATAATGTATAGTATATAAAAATTATATAATAAGTTAAAGTATAATACATATTATTAAGAATAAATAAAACATATACTTTATTTGGTTTAATATGTAATATGCACATTGTTCATTGCACAATTATATTTAATTTATGTAAATATTAATTATATATAACAAGTTAACTTAATAATGGAGGTATTGAAATTATATTAAATTAACGATATAATTAATAATTAGCCAGAAAATAATAAATTAAAACAAATTTAACTACAAATAAGTAAAAGTTATATAATAATGTATATTGAAAATTCACAATTTACTAACACATTTATTAAATTAATTAATTACATATTAATAATGTGTAATAATGTTACATACAAGTTATATAACTTTAATAATATTATATTGAGTTAAAGATATCGAAAATAAATATATAGTATTAATACAAAATACATAGAATTTGTATAACATATTTAAATATAATATAAATAAATATTTACAATCAAATAGATATATATAAACAAATCAAATGATATACCATATAATTAGATGCATACAAAAGTACTTATGGAAGAGATATATCATATTATTTATATTTTATATAATAAATGTTATCTTGCACAGTGAAACATTATACAATTTTCAATAGTAATTTGATTTCCACTTTTAGTTTTTTATATTTCCATAATTTTGCATTTAAACCAAATTCTAGTAATAAATTGCAATTTATTTTCAATTTGAATTCCCCTCGTCACATCCATAGGCACTTCCATAATGCTTTATTGAATTAAATTATTCATAATTTTATAATATGAAAACGTTCATACGCAAATATTTTTGTAATTTTCTATAAGTAATAACAAAATTTACAAATTTCAAATTATATTACAAAATTAAAAATATGTGTCCGAAATAATAAGAACTGAATTGATTGATCATATCAACTCCACCCTTATAATCATATACGATTTCATCTTTTCCGTATCTATAGTCTTGGCATGTATTTCAACATCTCATTCTTGAGTTACTAGAATATGGTATATATATATCTCATTTGTCGTTCCATCTGACAAGAGTTTAGTTTATTTACAATAAATAATAATAAAATTTAAAGAATAATACAATTTTCAAATTATAATTTAAGTTTGTAAACATACAATGTTACAACACATAAATAAAAAAACATCTTATTTAACTATAGTTACTATATATATATATTAAAATACATAATATAAATATATATAACAAATATAATATAATATCAATTAATTTATTTTATGTTATTTATGGTATATATTTTAAAATAAAATCCTAGATACAATCAACATTTTGGAAAAAGTCTATCGTTCGGAAACAATTTGAAAATATCACCTAAATTTAAGTTATGACAACTACAACATTGACAAATTTATATCACAATTTGAAATATTGTGTGATAAAAATAATGTATTTGAAGATAATATATATTCTTATTATTTATAACTATTATTCTATTAACTAAATAAGCAAAATAATAAATATGCAACACATCCTTTCATAATTAAACAAACTGTAATAATCTGTATTTTTATTTTAGTTAAAATAATCAATTATATAGATAATAAAATGTAAGCGTTATAAAACATAAATACTTGTTTTATGAATAATATAATAAACTACCAGGCTATACTAAATACTGGTATCATAGGAACTATCCTTATTCATAAAAATATCTAGATTGCAAAACATTAAAACTCATTTCATCCTTCCTAAAAATAATTCAAGTTTTTGACCCTCACTAATTTTATGAATATAAAATAAGTTTTTTATTTGTAAATAATACTTTCAAAATTTATAATCTAACATCAATTAATATTTATTATTATGTTCAAATTTATTTCTATGTTCATTATTAAGATTCTAAAAATTTTAATTAAGAATATAAATATTTAAATTTACCTAGTTTTAGTAACATTAAATATCCTTCATTATTAACTGCTATAAATTGATTAATTAATACTTTACGCATATAAAATAGTTATAAATTCTATTTTCTATCAGGTATTCAGAATGATGACATATAAATAGGTTAATATTTTAAAATATAGTATTAGTTTTTTTAACTAAAGATGTAGTAATAAATTTTTATTATTTTTAATATAAATGAAGTAATCATTTAAATTTTTTTATGAATTAATTCATTAAGAATAATAATTGTTATAATAAAAAACATGATAAAATACATAATTTAAATAATATTATGTAACTAAATTCGTTGAACGAATGTTAAAATATATACGAATTTAAATTTCATTTTAAATATCCATTATTCACTATCACTTGATGAACATTTGGATTTCTTTTTCTTCTTCTTCTTTTCATGTTCCTATAAAGATTATTTATATATTATAGAATATTTTAGTTAAAATTGGTTAATGTATTACATGTATACCCTAAAAGGTATAAAATGCTATATACTTAATTGTGTTTATCACCAACTGCGAATATTTCATACAAATTTATTAGATATTTATTTCTTAATCTTCAATAAATTTTATATCTTCAAAAATTTAACATTAACTCACATAATTACTTCTATATCTGACCAATTTTTTATCAAACTTATCAAATTTCTGATAAAAAAAATAATTAAATTAAATATTACTTCTTATAATTGCTTCAATAAACAAGATCTAGAATAAATAATTCAATTGAATGAATAATATAATTCATATTTCCTAAAATAGTATTCATAAAAGACATTGTATCTATGTAAATGATTTAATATCCTTTTCTAAAAAACCAAAACTGCTAATTATTATCCAGTTTTTAAAATTAAAATTTTATATAACTAGATATCATTTTGTAATAATTTAGAATCCATATAATAACTACATATATATCATTTGAAATTAGATAATTATTTTATAACTTAAAGGTTATAAAATACAAGTATACTTGAATTCTACAAACAAATTAAACAATTATTATTGACACAACTTAAAAAGCCTTAATAATTGTAACAACTTGTTATTTTTATAATTATTATTATTAATCATTCTATATTAATATTGTTTATTATATTTGAAAGATTAATCTTACAGCAGATTGTAGATATAAATAAACTAGAAGCATCTAATACAAGGAATATTTATAAATAAGAACATTATGCTTATGATTAAAATTATTAATTTTTTGTTAATGTTAATTTTAACTAAATTCATTACAAACCGAGGATTCAGATTTCCTTTGCTTCTTTTTCTTCTTCTTTTCTTTTGGAGTAGATACAACAACAGCATCACTATCCGTCGAAGAAACATGTTGGCGCTATAAATTAAAGTAAATTTTGCTATGAAATAATGATGATATGATAATAAAAATGGACATATGTCAAAATTTATAGAATAGTTCAGAAATTATTATTTATAAATAAATAATCTATGTCTCCAATAACTTTTTTATCTGTGTTTGTTTTCACAGTAATAGTATCTCCACTTCCTCCTGTTACATTATTTTGTAAGTCTTTATAACTATCCAACCAATTCATAGGAGTTGAATCATTTTTGCGCCCATATTTATCTAATTTTCCTTCGGTTATCATTTTTTTCTTAATTGAAGCCTGTATTAAATCAAAGTAATTTCTTATACATATAGTTTATTTCATGCGAACATTATTTATATCAATATTTAACTAAATAAATTTTAAGAAATAAATAACTGAATATAAAAGAGATCCGAAATATGACTAATATTATTACAAATAATTCATAAAAAATTAAATTATCTAATATTGAAGTGTAATTTTAACTAACAATAGGTCCCAAACCCCATTTACGAGGATAGGTATCTCTTTCCATAATAACTCGCTTTAATTTAGCTACTACTCCATGCTCACAAGTTGATATAACAGCTGTGGTCATCTGAGCAATTGCTGTTAGCAATGTATAAATTACATATATTATTTGTATCGATTTGTTCGAAAAACTCGAATAGAAAATTCCAACTAATTGAAAATCTCAAGATACTAAAGCATTGAATATAAATAAATAGTCATAAATAGTATATTTAAGTATTAAAAAGAATATATGGTAATTTTACAATAGTTTTGAGATAGTAATTTATATATAAATATGAACAAAATTATATATTCTAATATTAAAAGTAATGTAAACCTAGAGCAACAGCTTCTCCTTTTGTTGAAATAATAACAATTTGTTGGTCAATTTCAATACCGTCATCAAATCTTAATACACCTGGCATCATAATCTTAGCCCCATAACATAAAGCATTTACCTATTCAATGTAAAATAAAATTAAAAATTTAAATATTCAAAGTAAGTTATTTATCATTTATATACTCACTGCACTATCTTTTACAACTATTCTCTTGTGAGTTGTCAAAAGAGCTTCAAGTGGCCGAATTACCCTTCGAAGATACTTTTCATTTCTATCGTTATCATAAGCATATTGTGCATCTAGAACATCATGCATCGTAACCATACCATCCTATATATTGTAAGATAAATTAAGTATAAATAACGATACAATTTATGTTTATTATTAATAAAATAGTTTTTATATTTATATTTAATTGTTAACCTATCTAGATTTTTGTATTATAAAATGTGATATTATTTACAATAATTATATATATGCATCAATTTTATTATGACATAATATAAACTATATATAATATTAATATAATACTAAATATGAAAAATGTATGTATATATTATAAACTAAATTTGAGTAATAATATTATTTATATAATGTTAACATAAACCACTATCAGAAATTCTTGAATTAAATCACTAGTCTAAACTAAATTTATTTCTTATTCTTTCATGAGCATATGTATATAACCTTTGGTTTCTCAGATAGAATTCCAGATCTAACTCTTCTTAGTTCTTGCATATTGCCACCGACTCCAAGTAAAAGGCCCAAGTGAACACATAAAGTACGGATGTAAGTACCAGCCTCGCAACTTACCCAAATAATACCTATTGTCAAATAAAAATATAATTTATTGAAAATTATATTAAACTAATTATTATATATTTGGAATTATTTGTAATAGAATAATAATAGAATAATAATAGAATACATACCGAGATTATTTTCTTGATCAAATTCAAGTAATTTACTTTCATAAATAGTTCTGACACGTAGTTGACGTTTCACAGCAGATATTAAAGGAGGGCGTTGGAATAATGCTCCACTTAATTTCTCTACAGCCTAGAAGAAAAGATTGATTATAAAAGTAATTTCATTAATTGGATTAATATATCCCATAAATCATTGTTTATATATATACTAGAAAATGTATTTTTAATATAGCAAAAATAAACTTATAGCTACATATTAGATTGAATACACAGTTATATATATTTGTAATTAATATATTTGATCATATTTGTGTACAACCAAATAAATATATCTAATAAATATAAGTATTGGATATCAAATAATATTAATTACATCCACGAAGAAAGTCATTAATAATTTACAAATTTACCTGTAGAACTCGTTTGTTATCTTTGACTGCACTGTGTAATTTGAAAACACAGACATATTCCTTTCCAGCGCTTTGTTGAGATTTAACCAACCGAGTTGCTCTATCAATACAAACAATTAGACATCCAGTAACCTATTTAAGTGAGTTAAATATTGTATTTTATATTCCAGGTCATTGTTATTAAAAAATTCATAGTTAATTATCTTTAGTAGTTGTTAGTAAAATAATTTAAATAATTACCTTAGGATCAAGGGTTCCACTGTGTCCTGTTTTGTCCACTCGTAAAATTTTCTTTATCCAAGCAACAACTTCATGTGATGATGGGTTAGCTGGTTTATTAAGATTAATATACCCACTCCTAAAAATAGAAATATTTTTTAGAAAATATGAGTATAACAAATTTGAATAATATAAATAAATTATAGTTAAATATTAAATTAGAATAATATTTTACATATAATAATACATACTTTACATATTCCGCAAGTGGTCTTTGTAATGGAGAATTTCCATTTGGTAAAGGAGTATATTTTCCAGTTCTTATATTCATTTGATCAAAGTTCTAAAAATATAAGACAAGATTAAATAAATATTTGTATTCGTAATTATTAAGATAAAATTATACTTTATATGGTAATAAATTAGTTATTTTTCTTTTAAACATAATTATTCTCTTTATAAATATTATTAGTGTATTCCTGTATTTCTTTTCATCAGAATTTATTATATAAAAAATAAATGTTATTTAACCTTTAATAAGAGTGGCCATTGTGAAGTATCAAGTTTTTGGACATCTTTCGATGGTTGGATAATAAATGCCTCTTCGGATTGTATATCCTTTGAATATAATTTATAAATAAATATTAAATATATATCAAAATATTAGGAAATAGTAGTAGATTAGGAAATACAAAATATGATTTTAAAAAATTATTTATCAAATCAATTATATTATATAATATATTAACCCCTAAACTTCTTTTTTTTCCCATTTTAAATTCTGTAAAAAATATTTTAAATAAATTAGTGTTTAAATTTATATCATTAGAATAATCTAATAAGTAGGATCATATCTATATGTCACAGATATATATTATTTAATAATTATAATTTAATTATGCACCAATATAGACACTATATACAAATATATATATATATATTATACTATTATTATAATAATAGTATAATATATATATATATATATTTGTGTGACATATAGATATGATCCTAATTTAATAATATTCACATGCATGTATATATTTTCGTTATTCATATAATGTATATTTAATTATTAAATTAAAAAGGTATTATTTATAATAGTTTTCACACTAAATAATACTTTTCCTGAAATCAGTTGATAATGTACTCAAATGTTCAAATAAATTAATAATTTAGACTAAAAAATATCATCAATTATTTTAGAAATTTATTCTGAAATATAATTTCATAATTTTATACACTATATTAATATGCATATCAACTATGTAAATAAAATCTCAGATAATTGTTTTTAATTAAATATTTGTATTGACATAATTAATTATTAACATATATATGAATATTATTTGCATATTTACTTATTAAATACTCTAATTAACCACATTTCTGGAAGGTGATTCTATTGATATAGAATGATATAAATTATGTTATTATTTTCTACTATAAGTATATGATATACATCACATACAAATAATATTGTAATTTAATACATTTATTTTATCATTGAATGCATATTTTTTATTGTTAAAAATTATATTTATATGTAAACAACATATCATATAATTATAATATATAGTGATATCATAACATTTATCATTTGGAAGTTGACATATAAGACTCTAATTTGTAATGTTTCAAATATACTAAATCTGAACATTGAAAATTAGTAAAAATTAACCGTGTGCAATATTATTAGAATTCGTTATTTGTATATTTTTATTATGAATCATTTTATAAAAAAATTAAAGAGTATCATTTTTTTAATTATATATTTTTAGTTTTTTATTAATATAAAATTAATTATTCTACCTGAACATGATTTGTATGTATATAAAATGCGATAATTCATTAGTAGCATGGAAGGTGAACGAATCGCATATGAAAATATATGCAATATTCTCAGAATTTCATATACTCAAACCTATTCATCATATTCATGTGCATAAGAATTTAATTATATTATACTCATATTGTGACTCTCAATTCTATTAATATCCTTAAAAGATTATTCTACAAAATATAACCTATTATTTACAATCACCATTTTAAGTATCTATTATTATAATAGTCATAAATATATAAAAGAAGTTATTTATTTCAAAGTTTAGAATATATGACTTAGTGCATATAAATATGTTATATTATCGTTAATATAAAAACAAAATTATAAAAAATACAAATAATTCAAATATACAAATAAATATTAAAGTTAATTATATAAAATATAATTGCATATATATTACAAAATGATATTTTACAAATGTTAATTTCTAAGTTTTATATATAACCTATAAAATATACTAACATAAAAATCAACTAATAATTTTAAGAAAAATGTAAACACGTGTGGAAAATATAAATAAATATCATCCTATAATTCATTTCAAAATATACATTTAGAAATAATTAAATGAAATTAACTACAATTTATAATCTAATATAATAAAATAAATAAATGTAGGTGATTTTATTTATTATTAAAATAATACAGTATTATATTAAATATATATTTTCAACTATATGCTTTTTCAACTATATGATTTTTCAATATAAAATTTGAACTCTAATTTTTTTAAATTCAAAATTTACAATTTATACTTATCTTTTTATTGCGTATATGTATTTAGATATTTTTATATTTCTAACAAACATTATTTTATAATATATTTATAAATATAGTTGATAATAGTTAGTTTATAAATTAAAAATTAATATAGTTATACAATTATTACATTAAATTAGGCGCAGCGAACGTAGCCAGTGTCGTAAGCAATATGTGTTATAACATTAATACCTTTATAATGTTATTTTCGACTTCAGTACGCTATTAAATAAATTTCATAAATTCTTAATTATATAATTTATAAGTATCTAAAAGTGTAAGTATAAGTTATTATATTCTGTATATTTTCACTACACCAAATAGAATATATACAGTTGTATGTCAGTAATGGTTCTAAACATGCCAATAGTCAAATATAAATATTGTTAATAATAAATTAAAAAACAATTTCAGATGTATAGCTATCCCATTAAGATTGCTAGGAATATTTCAATTAATTTCGTTAAGAGTAGGTATTTATCATCATCTACCTTCAACAATGTATTAGAGGTTATTTAATTTTTCTCGAAAGATTATTCATACGATTTAATAATTTTGATTTCCTATTGTTATTTACGAAATATAATTTTTATTCACTTAAATATCATATCTCTGTATATAAATTAATATCATAATCTCAAAATTAAATAGATGAAATCTGCTAGGTATTTCGTAAATGTATTTAGGTATAAAAAATCAACTATTTTCGGTTCTTAGACTACAAAAGTTGACGATGCCGTCGAGCGAGTGGATAAAGAGACTACTTCGTTGGAGACAAGATCCCGACATCTCCGCGGAATGAAACCGGCGCTGCAACTTAAATCTTGTAATCTGGCAACGTATGTAAATGATTGCGAGGTTAATTCCCTCTTAAATATTACAGTCGAATTAAGAATAATATTATAGCAGTGTTTAATATCAATTATAGACTATCATTATATAATCAATTGTAGGTATTAAATAGTATATATATACCATAATTAACACTCGTTTAGATTTTCTCTATAATATTAATTTAATAAAACCTACATCTGAACATAATATTTAATATCTAGAATTTGTCGTGGAATAGGTGTTGACGAATTTTGTGAAACTCGGTGTGGATCTGAAAGTTGTCGAGACTAAAGTGGAGGCGAGTAATCACCTGTTGAAGAGTTAGTCGTCGCCGTGTTCTGAAACTGCCGAAGTAACTCTGTGGACAATGACCTTTTACCTCATATCCCCTTATTTGACTTTTGGAATGCAAGTTTTGTTTCAATTTTTAAATTTGTGTTGCTATTTATAAATATACAGAATACTCTGAAATTAAAAAATATTAGACTCACAGTTTCACTATTTAAAGGTCATTTTCTATACTAATTAAACTATCAATGGAGAAGGAATCAAATACCTTTGCTCATAAACATATTGTAGTGTACACTATATAATAAATATATATCTAAAACATTACGGAATTAGTAAATCCCACTTAACATTACATATGATATTTATTTGGGAATATATATTTATGATATAATTATCATTATTATATATATATATAGTATATATACTGAAGTTATCTATTATAGCGAATTTTCGTGAGGATATCGGGTAAATATATGTTCTATTAACATATCTTTAATTAAAGGAATATGGACTATCCTTGTGTCATCATTTCTAATTAATTAAATACGGTGTACCTGATATAATGTACCTAGTATAATGTATCTGGTGCAATGTACCCGGTACTGTACCAGGTAAAATGTACCTGGTACCTCGAACCTAGTACAGTGTACCTGTGAAGGTATACTAGTATACTTTATATTTTGCATGAGGAATATACACCTGCATTTTATAAAACCTTAACTTTACTGCGTTAACATTGGTAACTCTATTATTATATATAGCTAGTTGAGTTTATTGATCGAGGCACCGATTGCAGGTGATTTCAAACGTGACATCGAACCCTACCTTCAATTCTTGCACGGGGTAGGTGTACCCGATCACCTGGTGGCGAAATTCATAACTAAAAACCCTGAAATTTTTCTACAGGTTCATGTAGGTGTTGCAGTCGTATTGACATGTTGTTGTTGTAAATTAATTCTCCTTAGAAAAAATGTAAAATAGAAGTTATATAATATATTTTGACCAAATTTGTACGTAAAATGTATTTAAAAGCGATACATATTAAAATACTTATTCACCACAATTCATATCTCTATTCACGGATTGGATTATTTATTAAATCCTTATCTTATTAAAAATCCCTTACCTCTAATTTATTAAACGTTATTTAGGGAGCCTCTATTATAAGGGATCTCCAAATACTTTAGAATCTACTTTATTGGAGCATCTACTGAATTCATCAATATGTTCTTTAAACCACAGCCACCTCCTTACAGGATTTGAAGTAGTTAGACTTATAAATTAACCCCGGTACACGATGTGGTAACCTCCTCTACTTCCTAATAACTCCTTACCGCTTTCTATCGCAGGATCTAAAGCAGTTAGAAAACCGCATAAATTATCTGAAATCTAAGCGTTTCGATGTTGCCGCCTTGGTAACGAAATGTCCTACGCTGTTGAATTTACCGACGCATTTCGTCGACGATAAACTGGGCTTCCTTCAACAGGAGTTTACTCTGACAGGTCAGTGGGTGTGGCTAGTTCACTCTGAAATTTCAGTGGACGTATCCTGTTACACGTCCTGTATCCTCATACAGGGCAATGGTTATTGGGGTTGATCAATAACAAATATATTTCTCAGATTTTTATATATAACATTTTATATCTTAATGAGGTTTTAGTTTGACCATTTATTCAGCAATTGATATTGTTTCTAAATATTGAATTGTAATAATATAAAAATTTGCATAAAGATTTAAAAATATTTATAAATCTTTTACCGGAAATAAAATTTTACAGCTATTATATATTTAGTATAAATAAAATTGTTTAAATTTTCCTAGTAATTATTAAAATAAACATAACTATACAGCATTGGTTATTAATAACATTAGAATATTTATAAACATTTTTATTATAATATTAATTCGAATCTAATATTAATATTTATATTTTTTCTACAGAAGAATTAAAATTTATATGAAAATATTATATAATAAAAACTTAGACCATAATGGATATTTATATATATATATATATATATATATATATATATATATGTGAAGGTATTCAAATTAAACAAAGCACTAAACTAGTAATATTGTATATAACGATTAGTTTTATATGATTTGTTAAAATTTTAAATTAGAAACATAGTAAAAATGACTAAAAAAAGTGTTTTATTAAGCTATTATTTATCAATCTCAATAAATGTATCAGTTTAATTAGAAAATAAAAAATATGTCATACATTTACATAAGAGTAATAATATTCATTTATCAAATTAAATCTGGTTTCTATTTATAAATACGAATGTCAAAAGTTATGATTACTACTTCTTTTTGTATTATTGTTTACTTAATCGGGTTAACCACTAAATTTCAATTTACCTGTCAATCACATTGTTAATTCAATTCAATTAAATTCATTTCAATTTTATAATTATTATTTTTTTAATAATGATATCAAGAAAAAACATCAATAACAACAACTTATAGAATAACATATTATGTTTTTTATATTTAACAAAAAAAAGTTTAGTAAATAAATTTTGCAAAGTATTGAATTCTATCGCAACTCATTTTGTATATTTGATATTAGAATATTTTTAATATATTATTGAATTATCTAATAATATTGAATTATTATCTATTATAATATTGAATTATTATCTATTATATTATTGAATTATTATCTATTATATTATTGAATATAAATCAGTCGATTTCAGTTCGACTTCGTAAAAATTTTACATATCAAAGTATTAATTGGGTTCGGCATCAAAATGTGAAAGTATCAATTCTGTTAGGAAACATTATTTAGTGAATTACAAAGTATCAATTAGATATCAAAGTATCAGTTCGGGTTTATTTACAACCCGTGTGCCTACAGTGTACGCTGTACAGTGATGTGGTCTCTACCGTCTCCAAACGTAAGGTGTATAAAGCATTTCGACGTAATCATTTAACCCTATACCAGTCTCCGGTGACATTGAACACCTCATCTTCACAGGAGATGAAGTCAGAAGCATCGTAACACGAGTTCCCAAGTTTGTCGTCTGGGGTAGGGCTTCGATCAAGGTTCTAAATACCTGCTGTCGTTGTGTTTAATCATAGCAGTCAATCTGCAATTCTAATCTCTTTGTGTATTTCTTATTTATAGTAAATTTCTAGTTATCAAATTTGAATATGATTAATTTTATGTTTGCCAATAGTTGATAACAATAATAAAAACTTCTTGTTCTCCACTAAATAACATATATATATATATATATATATATATATATATATATATATATATATATATAAACATATAAACATATATCTATATAGTACTTTCTATAATTTTTTAACTTGATTAATTTAAATACTCTAATATTATATTCAATTGTTATTAATTATAATTTGAATACATTAACTTAATGCAGATATCTTATCTAACAAGTAGCCACGTTTCTATCTTTGCACTGAGAATTTCTCTACGTTTGCCTATCTAGTTTACGATCACAATAGGAAATCAAGTTTGTGATGAAGGACATTTGTGGATTCACTCCCAACGAGGAAAAGAAGATATTCTGTGCCCTGCCTAAAATCTACATGTTAAGTTAGTAGCAATTCATTAATTTCAATCTAGAAATAGTCCACCCGGATTAATCCAGGTATAACCGAGTCCGTTTATATATCAATGTATCATTGTGTGTACGGGGAATGTGGTTAAAATGGCTATTCGATTCACCATTGCTATTTGACGTTTTTATTTGTGTAATTGTGTTTTTAAAATGAATTATACTCTATTTACAAGATTATTTATAAAATTAGATATTTCCTTATAACAGATGATATATGTATTGACAAATTAAAATGATTTCAATTAATAAATTAACACTTTCAATGTATTCAATAGAATTAATATCTGGAATTTTAAAATCTAATTTGTACAAAAATGTTATTAATCAAAAATAAATAACTAAATACCCATTGTGGGTTATAAGATTCATGATAGAGCTGTTAAAATAGTTAATCAATAATAATGATAAATTAACAAGGGTTGTATAAGCATAGTATTGTTATATTATCTTAACAAATTACTTTACGTAAATATTTACTCTATTATAATATATTATCTTTGCCTAATTTTCCTAGGAAATTCTTAGATGAACATTAAATCCCATTGTATATATTAAATGTTTAGAATAGTACATTATATTTTTATATTTGAATTTTTATTCAGTAATTTATCAAATTTAGATTAAACAAAAATAGCTTTGAGTTTTTAAATTAAAATTGCATATAAATTTTATAGAATAAAATGTATTTTGAATAAATCTATAATGTGAGGATCAACATTCATAAATTATTTCATCGTAAAAAGTGTTACTTTAATTTATATTTTAAAATTATTTTAGTAATGAATTTTTTAATCCATAAATAACATATTTCTAGATGAATTAAAACTTGAACTAATACTTTATCTAATAAATACAATAACAATTTTCACATCCATATGTTTGATTAAACCAATCTACTTAAAGTATACATAATTATTAAACCTAGAATTAGTGAATTTCAACAATTTCATTATTTTAGTCTTTGGGAATTTGTGTGTTATTTTATCTGATGGTGGTTAAATGAGTGTCTTAATATAGGCACTTACAAATAAATTATTTTATAATTTGAATGATTTAATTATCTAACATATAATATGTAACTAACCATTAGTCAGTAAATTAGGTTAAGGAAGAGAGCTATTTGACTAATTATAGTTCAAAGATGGAATCAGTTACTGATACTGATTTAAAGACAGGACCAGTTATTCGTTTAGGATGCAATAAAATTTATAGATTTTACAATAAAATAAAATTATAATATTATATAATTACTAATATTAGATTTATGTGAATATATCTTATTCAATATTACACTCATATGTAGAGAATTAGAAATAGATATAGTTTTTAAATTTTGAAAATCCGTAATATAAATGATATATTATAATATTACATAATTGAATATAATAATAATATTTTTATGTTATTTAACAAATAATAATTATTAATTTTAAAAATTTTATATTGCTTTTTTTGTTCTGTAATTTCCCAATTATATTTAATAAAGCCAAATAAAATAATAAAACAATAATTAAAATATTACAAAATTATTACTCAGTGCCTTCTTCATCCCCTTAAAATCTAAACAAATCTCCATCCTGTCATTTAATTTCCTCATAAAGCTCTCAAATTATTTCTTTTTTCTTATTATTTAATATAAACACCTCTTTATATTCTCACCTAATCTCTGCCTCATCTTCTTATCTAATCGTTATCCTTCCGTCTAATTTACTATTCATTCTATCATCTAAACAATATTAAAACTTCTATCTAAATTGCACATCTTTCTCTCATGCGATCTCCTCTCTTTCTATCTAATTTACTCTTTGCCTCGTCGTTGATCTCCCCCTTCCACTAGGTCGTCACGCCCTCGAAACTCGTTTCTCTTTCCTCCACAACAAACTCGGCTTTTCCCACGAACTGATTGCCGCTGATCCCCGGGCCCTCCGCAGTCGTCTGCAAGTTCTACGCTCCAGGCATCTCTTCTTACAGTCACTCAACCGCGACCAGGTGAGTCCGGTGTTGTTTAGTGATGGGTGTGATGTGAATAGAGGGTGCTAGATGGAGTTACCGAAGGTGTTGGTTTTAATGTTATAATGTTGATAAGATTGTTGAGTATTCTTATTAGAATATTAGAGTGTTGAAGAGGGTGGTGGAGAATTGAATTTGTGATCAGCATTGTCCATGCATTCAATTGTCCTTTGCATTGATTCAACTATAATTTGGTCATTTTCTGAAACTTTTAAATTGAACAAATGATAATAGTAATTATTAAAGTAACCATGATTTATAATACAATGATATTTAGTTAGTGATATAACTATTTTTATAATTATTTTAATCATAGTTATAGTGATCATTGCTAAATTCGTAATTTAATAAGATTTAAAAAAATGGAAGACAATTATATTAAAAAATTAATCATATTTAAATTCCACTCAATTGAATTATAAATATTTATTATATCTAAGATATAAAACTTTGAATCATTCGATATCAAATAGTTTTTAATCAGATTTTAATTATTAATTTTCCGTGAATAAATAAGAATTAATTTTATTAATTTCCGTGGTTATTTTATACAACTTCTGGTTTTTATTCCGCAACTATTTACTCACATTTATTATCAAAACCTGAAGAGAATACAATCCTACCTTCCACCGACATCGCTCCTCTCCTAGCAACTGCAATACGTTCACGTTGGCCTCACCAGCTCTCTTACCTCAAACAGTATAATCCGGACCAGGCAAACTTTGTGTCTCTAACCCGACTGGCCAATGGACGTGACTCCGAATTTGTTGAACTCGTCGCAAGATCTACGATTACAGAATACGACGCATTCCTTAAGACAATGTAAAGCTGGGAAAGTTGGCTTGGATTAGTGTAGGGTTTGGTGAACACTGCGTATTTACGGGGTGTAATGGGTGCGCTAGGATTATGGCGGGGTGTAGTGGGACGGGTAAAGAATTGTAGTGAATAGAGCAAAGGTGTGAGTCAGTCTAGGGTAGTTAAGGAGTGGTGTGGGGGAGACTAGGGTAGATAGGGCGTGGTGTGGGTCAGTCTAGGGTAGCTAGGGAGTGGTGTGGGTCAGACTAGGGTAGCTAGGCCGTGGTGTGGGTCAGACTAGGGTAGCTAGGGTGTGGTGTGGGTGTGTCTAGAGTAGCTAGGGCGTGGTGTGGGTCAGACTATGGTAGCTAGGGCGTGGTTTGGGTGAGACTAGGGTAGCTAAGGCGTGGTGTGGGTGTGTCTAGAGTAGCTAGGGCGTGGTGTGGGTCAGACTATGGTAGCTAGGGCGTGGTGTGGGTCAGACTATGGTAGCTAGGGCGTGGTGTGGGTGTGTCTAGAGTAGCTAGGGCGTGGTGTGGGTCAGACTATGGTAGCTAGGGCGTGGTTTGGGTGAGACTAGGGTAGCTAAGGCGTGGTGTGGGTGTGTCTAGAGTAGCTAGGGCGTGGTGTGGGTCAGACTATGGTAGCTAGGGCGTGGTGTGGGTCAGACTATGGTAGCTAGGGCGTGGTGTGGGTGTGTCTAGAGTAGCTAGGGCGTGGTGTGGGTCAGACTATGGTAGCTAGGGCGTGGTTTGGGTGAGACTAGGGTAGCTAAGGCGTGGTGTGGGTGTGTCTAGAGTAGCTAGGGCGTGGTGTGGGTCAGACTATGGTAGCTAGGGCGTGGTGTGGGTCAGACTAGGGTAGATAGGGTGTGGTGTGGGTCAGTTTAGGGTAGCTAAGGCGTGGTGTGGGTCAGACTATGGTAGCTAGGGTGTGGTGTGGGTCAGACTAGGGTAGCTAGGGTGTGGTGTGGGTCAGTTTAGGGTAGCTAAGGCGTGGTGTGGGTCAGACTATGGTAGCTAGGGCGTGGTGTGGGTCAGACTATGGTAGCTAGGGCGTGGTGTGGGTCAGACTAGGGTAGCTAGGGGTGGTGTGGGTCAGACTAGGGTAGCTAGGGGTGGTGTGGGTCAGACTAGGGTAGCTAGGGCGTGGTGTGGGTCAGACTAGGGTAGCTAGGGCGTGGTGTGGGTCAGACTATGGTAGCTAGGGCGTGGTGTGGGTCAGACTAGGGTAGATAGGGTGTGGTGTGGGTCAGACTAGGGTAGCTAGGGCGTGGTGTGGGTCAGACTAGGGTAGCTAGGGGTGGTGTGGGTCAGACTAGGGTAGCTAGGGCGTGGTGTGGGTCAGACTATGGTAGCTAGGGCGTGGTGTGGGTCAGACTAGGGTAGCTAGGGCGTGGTGTGGGTCAGACTAGGGTAGCTAGGGCGTGGTTTGGGTCAGACTATGGTAGCTAGGGCGTGGTGTGGGTCAGACTATGGTAGCTAGGGCGTGGTGTGGGTCAGTCTAGGGTAGCTAGGGTGTGGTGTTGGTCAGACTATGGTAGCTAGGGCGTGGTGTGGGTCAGACTAGGGTAGCTAGGGCGTGGTTTGGGTCAGTCTAGGGTAGATAGGGTGTGGTGTGGGTGTGTCTAGAGTAGCTAGGGCGTGGTGTGGGTCAGACTATGGTAGCTAGGGCGTGGTTTGGGTGAGACTAGGGTAGCTAGGGCGTGGTGTGGGATGGGTATCTAGGAACTGGGTGAATAGAAGGCTAGGGGTTACATTAATTTTAGGTTTACTATTAATAATAGACATTATAATACATTAGGATAATGTCGGTTGGTTATGTGGTAGTTGGGTTTATAGAGAAATGAAGATTAATAGAGTAAGGTTAATGAGGGATATTATATGTAGGGATATGTAGGGATATGTAGGGATACATGTAGTTATATGTAGGGATACAGGGGTTTATAGGAGGGAAGTTAATTGATTGATAGAACAATAAAATGGGAAAATTGAGGGATTGATGAATGGTGGATATTGGGTAGATTGTAGAGGGTATGTGATGGAATGTAGTTAGGAATTGGATATATTAAGAGTACAATGAAATGATAGAGTTACGGAAGGCAGTGAGGAGTGGAGTAAGTGAATATGGGTGGAAGGAGGATTGTATTTAAGAATAGATAATAGGAATAAGTTAAAAGAACGTAAATAGCGAATTATCATGTCATTCTGAATTAGGGAAGTGGAATTGAATCAAGTAGGTGGATGTGATTCAAGTTGGAATAGCTAAGGGAACGATTGGAAATACAGTTGCCAGGTGGAGTGGGTAGATCTAAGTGATACATACAGTTTATATAATATAGTGGGAAGTTGGTATGGACATACTTTACTGCAACATCTTTATTTTCTAATCTGTTACATTGAATCATTGCAATATACGTAGAGTGACATTAACGCGAGGATTTCAGAATTGCTAAGCAAATAAATACGTTTCAAATCAAAACATTTTCTTGTCTTTTGTTCACCGAATATTAATAAATGCTTACTCAATTAAATATATAAGATGCGTCTTGCTCGCCGGGATATCTTCAAAGTAGACAACCTAAACACTGATTCACGTTTAATCCAATTTATTAGGTGATTTATAGTTAATGCGTTCTAGTTAAAGTATATTCAAATAAGCTGATATATATCCTATGTCAACTTATGCGACGTTAAGCATTCTTTAGCGATGTATTTGTATGTTTAGGTTCACAGATATAACGGGTATTTATATAATACTCTATCAGTTGTCGCCGATTACAAATATAATGTTGCTAATAGAATGGTCCATCCATCACCGGTAGACTACCGAAATAGAATAGTAAATATTTTAAAATAAAAAAAATTGTTTTCTGTCAAAAACAAACGACCCCGAAGTAATTGTGATTTACCGCGTGCGACGCACGCCGTGCGTCGCACTGTCCGAGATATTGGCTCCGACTCCGTTTCGGTGGTGGGCGTGTCGCAGCGCGCTTTGCGTTCGTTACATCGATTCGACTATAGGCCAGATCGCCGCAGACTATAACGGCTATATTAATAAGATCGACTACCGTAGCGATCGCAGATCTGCCCGATGTGCACACGGCTACCTACCGACACAGAACAATGCCATTGTCATCCGACATGACTACCCTAGGATAATAAGACTGCACTTTTAATAAGGTTATACTTGTGGGCAGTTCGACGCGTAGCGTGAATTAGGAATCGAATCCCAACGCATAATATTCAGCAATGAATATTACCTAGAGTCGAGACAATTTAGACTTACAGATGTGTGTTTCACCTCCACTCGTTTATCTTCGTTACCCTCTAAGCAAACAGCCGGGAATTGGGTTGAATGAGACTTCCCTTGCTACCAGATTGTTTTGTAGTATGACCGATAATACGAAATCGACTACATCTTTATTCCCGGTGTAAATCGAGGAGTAACTATTGACTGACCTTCGGTATGGCACTGAAGTGAACGTGTAATCTCACGTCTGAAGAGTTTCCTATGCTTCCTGCGTTCACTTGCTCTTAGAAGAACTGGTACCGGATGTGTACAGTTCTTATATGTATAGAGATGTATATATGTATAGAGATCCGCTGACTTTCTCCTCTGTCTATCTAACTTTATTAGATTACCATAGAGGTAACTGTAGGTGTAGTTAAAGTAGGTGTGGTTTAAACGGAAATAAGCAACGGACCTCAAGTCAGCTTTTCCTCGCTAACACCGACGCACGGATAATGGTGGTCAACGTAATAGTGGAGATCATCTTGAATATCCGGGTACCTTATCATATCTATACTATAACTCTAACAATTATATTTTAAATTACTTTCACTACAATTGTGAGTTAGTATATGGATGTGAGAATGTATGCGTATGTGTGTATATTGTGTGTGTATATTAGTATGTAAGCGTGGGTATATTGTTTTGTGCGCGGGTATATATTGGTATGTACGCGTGTGTATGTTAGTTTGTACGTGTGTGTGTATTGGTGTGTACGCGTGTGTGTATACTCATAAATGTTTGTATGAGTATATGTTACGTATGCGTGAGTGTTAGTTTGTACGTACTCATGTTACAGTATTTGTATATGTATGTGAGAGTGTATGCGTGTATATGTGTCGATGAAAATGAGGGAAATGTGGTAATTGGTATAGCAGTAGTGTGGTCATTAGTATGGCCAGTGGAGTGACTAGAGGAGTGGTCAGTGGAGTACGATTAGTAATGGAATAGATGCTACGCGGGGTAATATCGGATGTTTGATGTAACGGTGTTGTGATATAACTCAATTGAATGCAGTTATATAAAATGTAGTGAATATAACTTTTACGTAAATAAGTATACATAAATACTCGCTTCTAGCCGCTATTTATAAGAATCCTACAATTACGTCATTTCCGGGCATTTCGATTACCCGCCGTGGCACGTAATATTATATAATATATCAACTATATTGCAATGTTCACCTCGACCTCTAATTCATCCCCGGTGAATGATTGTCTATAGTGACAGCGAAGTGAGTATTGTGTTAGAGCATTGCATGGCTTACAATGACGAGGTCGGGTGTGTTCAGGTACAGTGTACATTGTACACTGTACAGTGTAGAGTGTACCTGAACACTGTACAGTGTAGAGTGTACCTGAACACTGTACAGTGTACAGTTTACATTACGTGCTGCTTAGTGTACATGTGTCCCCCGAAATATTTATAATTCATTATAGTATAAAGGGAATCTTATACGCGTATGATATATATATATATATATATATATATATATATGTATTCGTATGTGTTCATATGAGAGGTCACTCATCCAGGCACGTTCCCAAATACTTTCACATTCCTATACTTGCTTACTCCAATTTCTAATGTACTTATGATAAATTAATATTATAAAATATGCCAAGATTATATATATATACATATATATATACATATATATATATATATATATATATATATATATATATATATATATATATATATATATATATATATTGTATGAAAGATTTTAAAATGAATCTTTAAGTTTTTGATTAAGTATAATTTATTAATTAATTAACTTATTATTATTAATATATTAATTGTTAACTAAGGTCATGTACAGAGAAAATGTGCTGTGTATATGTGTTAGATATGTATTATAAGTCATATATCTGGGTGATAAGAGATAGGTGTTTTTATACTACACTGCTGTACAGTGTAGTGTATAGTGTAATGTAGTGAACAGTGTAGTGTATAATACAGTGTAGTGTAAAGTGTATACACTGTAGTGTGTAATGTAGTGTACAGTATATTGTACAGGGACAGAGTTTTTACTACGAAAATGACTAGTAAGTTTACATGCATTTTATTGCGTCATCTAGATGGTGTACTCTATTGCGTCATCTATATGGTGTAATGTATTGTGTCATCTAGATGGTATAATATATTGTGTCCTCTAGATTGTATAATTCATTACATCATCTAGGTGGTACACTGTATTGCGTCATATAGACGGTATAATGTATTACATCATCTATATTATATAATGTATTGCGTCATCTAGTATAAAGTATGTAATGCCTACCTACCGAATATGTTCTACACTTTCTGATATTATTTAATTAGTAAATGCGATGTATCCGGAATAACTGGCATCCGGTGAACGGTAGGAAGTTACTACGGATATAGAGGTCAAATTAGTTATAAATAACTCAATAATATTAATTGACCCCGTAGATTTATAACATCGTTTATATATGCATAGCTATGAAGTGCATATATTTTAAATTGTCCCACTGATAAAGAAATACAATTAAAAACAATTTTAGTTTATACAATTATATATGTTTGCATATGATATGTATTTATGTGTTGGTATGCATGTGTATTTGTGAGTGTGTGTGTGTATGTGTGTGTGTGTGTGTGTGTGTGTTCGTATATGTCTGTATTTTAATTAAATTAAAAAAAATATATTGTTCACAAATAATTTTACATTTATAAATATTCCATTGTGTTTTAACAAAAATATATTAATCAAAAAAAATAAATAATAAGTTAAAAGAAAAGTTAAATGAAATCAAATTTAAAGATGTGTACTAAGTAAGAGTAATTATAAGAAAATACAAATGTAGAAAAAACGAACATTTCCACGGAAGAAGGATGATTTTTAACTTTCGCTCAAAACATGTTGAAGTCAATATGGGTAACATTTTTATAGAAAGTTGGTTCCATTGATTTGGAGTCAACCGACACAAAATGTAGTAGACAAAAGAATGAAATGTTAAGGAGAAAAGGAATGACGAGGTAGGGAGTTCGTATTTGTGTGTTATTTTCATTTGTATTCATTACTCGTATTAGATTGTATGGTTGGTCGCAGGCCAGGAATTTGTTAGTATCGTAAGTAATTTGCATCATCAAGTATCCTCCGGGTATTCAGTCTTATGAGTTGCAATAGTTTAATCGAGCTAGTTGAAATTCATGTGTAAATAATATAGCAGTATTTATGATTTCACGAGGTCGGAGTTTGTATGGGTTGTATAAGTGCCAAGTCTGCTTCATATATATCTCAAAGTTTCGTATGTTATTGAATTCAAGTCCTAGGTATTTTGCTAAACCAGTGGAAGCAATTGGTATTCCAGTAATGTAAATAGTAGGGAATGCGGGTTTGAATGTTGTTTAATCATTTCAACGGTGGATATGGCAATTAGTTATGTTCGAGTTGAATTCATTGGTAGGTCGTCTATCATCAGCCAGTTATGTAACTCAATAAGATAGTTATGTATTAATTGATATGTAGAAACTATGCGAAATTGTAACTCGATATCATCGGTATATAGTTTATATTTTATATATTGAACATATCTATGATGGGTTTTAAACATATAATGAATATTATGGAGGGGGGACAGAATAATCCATCTTTTTTGGATACTGGGTCTATGTTACTGCCTAATTAATACTTATTACGCAACTTTTGATAATATATATAAATTATTAATAAGAAATTATATAAAGGAATATTCCACACATATATATATATATATATATATATATATATATATATATATATATATATATATACATTGTGTGTCTACATTTAAATTTATAGAATGTAGTTGATGAATCAAGTAATATCAATTGTTATTACATTATTGTCAAGTGGAGAGTACAATTTTGACAATAAATAAAATCAGAGTTTTTAATAATTTATTATGTACTTCTTGAAAGTGGTTTTTTATGTTGGCAAATAAGATGTATGTAGCAAATTATTTAATTCGATATTTTAGGACTAAACTTTCTATCATTTTGGCTAGAAAGTGAAAATATGCATGTAATTATATAATTCAATTTGTCCTAATATAGGTATTGTCGTATTTAATGAATGTTTCAGTAAGCCATATATTGTTTTGTAAGTCAGTGATTCTTCAATTATTATTTTAAATAGAGAAACTTGTGTTGAAATCAATATTTGTCATGGTCAAATGTAGTTCACCGCTGAACGAGAAAATATTGGAAATAACAATCAGGTTGTATATTTCATTTGTAGTCGCTAGGAGGTCAACAGTGAATAGTTCAACAGTTATAACAATGTATATATGTTTAGTTTAATCTTCTAATTATTAAATGTGTAGTATATTTTATCTTTGAAGTAGTTTTAAAACTAAGTATCGGTTGTTACATGGATTATGTTTCCCCCGTTAATCTAATAGTAGAGTTGTATAGATTTGTGCTGTCCGGATAGAATGTGTCGATTATAGTTTTAATGTTATTGTGTGTGTTAGTATATGTCTGTTAATATCATATTTAAACGTACATTCAAATACAATTATTATGATCAAGTTAGACGGTGAAATTACTTAAATAGGAAATGTATTCCTAAGAAGTACCCGGTATTAGTTACTTATCACAATAGCAACCAGTCGGTAAACGGAGCGGATACAATTTCTATTAATTGTAGTGTATCCATATGATATCATTGTCTACAGTGTATGTTGTATACAGTAATGGAGTAACATTATGTAATGCAAATATTATAAGTCTATGTTCTTTAAATGATTCAATATATATTGAAAATATTTATTATAGAGAAATATAATTCTGGTTTATATCTAAAAAAAAGTAGAACTTATCTAGATGCGAATTTCTAACCAAATTCATAATTTGAAACCAAATTAGAATATGTCTGCCTTTATTAATAGCCAACAAATCTTTTATGCTATAATCATATCATTTCTTATTTAGGGTGATTGAAGGATTGTTGTAAATCAAGGTGTACAGTTTATGGCTGTTGTTCACACAGATTACCACTACTGTGTACATATATTATTGTTATACGTATACATTGTTCTCTCAATGCAGATAGTACGTGTACTGGTCACTAGTCCAACGATTTTACGCAATCGACACGATTACATAACTAAAATACGTAATCTCGTTCTCTCCTATAGAATGTATGTCTTCAGGCGGTATGGAGATAAGTCGATATCGCGTAATACGGACTATATGACGTCACACCAGTTAGAACTCGTCTGACACGTCACCACATAATGTATTGTACAACTGGCTACTGGGCATAGTGACCTAATTGACCACGAAGGTCAACGATTAGACGGCATGTAGGTATTTACGTGCCCAGACCTGAACCTGTATAACACACTACTGAAACTCTATTGATCTATTCTAATATCGGTGCTTTGTTTTATATTTAATACGGCGTTTTATTCATTTATAGATTTTGAACTGTAAGTCAATGATTCTTCAATTATTATGCAATGTACACTGTACATTGTACAGTGTACAATGTACAGTGTACATTGTGCATATAATGCACATTATACACTGTACAGTGTACTACGTACAGTTACATGTAATAATGATACAAATACATTTGTTAAAGATACAGAAT
>OZ038315.1:8470691-8543958 GCA_964035775.1 Osedax frankpressi | reverse complement strand
GAATAGGGAACACTTTTTATTATGGAGCATTCAATACATTATATAAGCAAACATTCATTTACCTATTCACCTCCTACTTACGCCTAATACACGTGTGGTCATTCTGCACATTACATTATAACCTATTCCGTGCTGACCTCCGAACCGGCTGACCTTGAGAAATATTGACCACGCCTCAATCAATAAGCATCTGCCTAATTAGTGTAGGCGACGCCGTAACATGTAACTACAATGCAATTTACACCGTGACCAGTGGCCACCGACCGAACACTAATGATGGCGGCTTTACACTCCTGACCATCGCCAAAAGCACTAGCCCCACTATATTTGGGTACTTTTAGTAGAGTAGGCAATTAGGCAGTTCATTTGTATCGAAAGTTAACTGGATGTATTATAAACAATATTATTGATATCATTATATAATCATGCATTTAATATACTACAAAGTTTCTAATTACGCTTATTATGTATTCGATCCAGATAAACAAGTAATTCATTAATTCATTAGCACACACATCCATATATTCGCATACAAACTCCACCCTGTGGTAAGCGTTTACGTGAGATGTAATAACATAGTATCTGCGTACGTTACAAATCGGCGATATTACGAGACACAGCGTATTGCATAATCTGCGTAAATCTATTTATAAATCTCAACACACTCTCTTACCAACTCACTTCCACCGCCGCGTAATTCAATCTAATTAATTTACTCCGACGCCTTCTCCCCGGTCCATCCTTTCCCTGTCATATGCGCCCGTCACCCTTCGCCCATTACTTAGCCAGCCTTCTCTCTTCCGTACTATATTCCCACTCTTCGTTGACCTATATAACCGTTATGTAATCGTATGATAGTTAATATGCATTCACCTAACGTATCCTCTAGCTGGTGAGGTCGTTTTCATTTGCTATATGTTCATCTCGCTATTTTTGAAGAACATTTATCTTGTTCAACATTCTTTACCCTGAACTCACTCTTGACCTTGAACTATCCACGACTTGCCACTCCGCCATTAAACACTGTAAGCTACGCCGTTTACACTCACCGTCTGATATCGCAGATATCCGCAAGAAGAAAGTACTCATCGAACGCTACAATTCCAACACTCAGAGCTTCATCATTCAACATATCAGAGAGGAGGACGGTTAGATTTGAAACCCGTCAATCTATTAAGTGAACTATCCGAGAAGTAGTTGCAGAATTAGTAGCAAGAAACGCGAACTCACTTCTAGTTACATCTTCAGTAGCAGTTCTAATCTATTGTCTTACGAATACTGATAGTCTTGGTATCAACCTATCATGAACGTTACCACTTGTCTCTCCCCTAGGCTCGAATATTGCGGTGCCCAGTTTCATTTATACTCTCCGTCCTAATTCCACATCTGCAGTAGTAGATATAGTTTCAAAAAGATAGTCTTAGTGTCCCATCCATTGTTACATCTAAACAATGCGAATATACAATTTACAATATATGGTTTTACTATTGTTTTATCCTGAGGTAATGTGTAAGTTATTATAAGTTAAACAATTTAATTAGTTATTAAATAATTGTCAATAATTAACGAACTAAATTATAAAACAGATACTTTTTTTAAATTTGCCTTATAACTTAGATAGCATTATAATAAAACTAGCATAAATGCCTATTTTTTGTGCCTACTAGAAGGTATTATTGATTTCAATCCAGTTAAAACTACAACTATTCCATTAACACTCTTCTTTAGCTTTGCTATCTTCACGAGTTCAGGAGAATTTGCTGATTACATTTCGCATTGAAATCTTAACCTTACCCTCCCCACCAGTCATAAAGACCTGGTTCATCATCGGAAGCAAGAAGATCTTAAACGGAGGCTGCGAGTCCAAACACGCTTCTTTAACTGAGAAAACTTCTCTCGAGGTCAGCTGCGTATAATAGGGTATTTTCTACACTCCGCGACGCATTTCCACTCATTTGCAAACCCTGCTACCATCTGCGGTCCTCGTCTAACCTAAATCTATGCCATACTTACGGGAGAACCCTGCGAACGCCTTCGAAGATTAGACTCCACGTAATCGGTAGCAAAGTTGCGGTTTTAACCCAAACCCAATCTTTAACCCAAACCCAATCTTTAACCCAAACCCAATCTTTAACCCAAACCCAATCTTTAACCCAAACCCAATCTTTAACCCAAACCCAATCTTTAACCCAAACCCAATCTTTAACCCAAACCCAATCTTTAACCCAAACCCAATCTTTAACCCAAACCCAATCTTTAACCCAAACCCAATCTTTAACCCAAACCCAATCTTTAACCCAAACCCAATCTTTAACCCAATCCCAATCTTTAACCCAAACCCAATCTTTAACCCAAACCCAATCTTTAACCCAAACCCAATATTTAACCCAAACCCAATCTTTAACCCAAACCCAATCTTTAACCCAAACCCAATCTTTAACCCAAACCCAATCTTTAACCCAAACCCAATCTTTAACCCAAACCCAATCTTTAACCCAAACCCAATCTTTAACCCAAACCCAATCTTTAACCCAATCCCAATCTTTAACCCAAACCCAATCTTTAACCCAAACCCAATCTTTAACCCAAACCCAATCTTTAACCCAAACCCAATCTTTAACCCAAACCCAATCTTTAACCCAAACCCAATCTTTAACCCAAACCCAATCTTTAACCCAAACCCAATCTTTAACCCAAACCCAATCTTTAACCCAAACCCAATCTTTAACCCAAACCCAATCTTTAACCCAAACCCAATCTTTAACCCAAACCCAATATTTAACCCAAACCCAATCTTTAACCCAAACCCAATCTTTAACCCAAACCCAATCTTTAACCCAAACCCAATCTTTAACCCAAACCCTCTCTTCTCTAGGACAACATTTCTGCTGTTGCTGTTAACGCCGTAATCTCGAAGCAGGAGTCCAACAACTTGGAATTTAGTTGGTTTCCTCGAATCTTCATTATTCTGCATGCTCGTGACTTTCTGGCACATGTTATGCTTTCAATGAAGGACATGTTTACCTTTATCTTCTGACCTTTATCAAATGTATGAGTACAAGTTGTGATATCATTAATAAATAATGAATAGCATTTACTTTGAAAGAAACAAAACTGATAAACAAAAGATACTTATTTTAAATTTTAAACACCAACACCATCACCGCCATCACCATGCCACCACCACCACCACTATCAGCACAACCACCATCATCACGCTACCACCACCACCACCATCACGCCATCACTACCACCATCTCCACGCCACCACCACCACCACCACCTTCATCACGCCACCACCATAACAACCATCACGCCACAACCACCACCACCATCACCCCATCACCACTACCATCAGTACCACCACCATCATCTCGCCATCACCAACACCATCACCACAATCACCACCACCACCACCACGCCACCACCATAACAACCATCACGCCACAACCACCACTACCATCGCTCCATCACCACCACCATCATCTCGCCATCACCAACACCATCACCACAATCACCACGCCACCACCACCACCACCACGCCACCACCATAACAACCATCACTCCACAACCACCACCACCATTACCCCATCACCACTACCATCAGTACCACCACCATCATCTCGCCATCACCAACACCATCACCACAATCACCACGCCACCACCACCACCACCACGCCACCACCACCACCACCACAATCACCACGCCACCACCACCACCACCACCTTCATCACGCCACCACCATCACAACCATCATGCCACAACCACCACCACCATCACCCCATCACCACCACCATCATCTCGCCATCACCAACACCATCACCACAATCACCACGCCACCACCACCACCACCACCTTCATCACGCCACCACCATCACAACCATCATGCCACAACCACCACCACCATCACCCCATCACCACCACCATCAGTACCACCACCATCATCTCGCCATCACCAACACCATCACCACAACCACCACCACCATCACCCCATCACCACCACCATCATCTCGCCATCACCAACACCATCACCACAATCACCACCACCATCATCACCACCATCACCACGCCACCACCACCACCACTATCAGCACTACCACCAATCCACCATCATCAAGGCACCACCACCACCACCATCACGCCATCACCAACACCATCACCACCATCACCACCATCACCACCATCACCACCAGCATCACGCCATCACCACTATCACCACCACCTCCATCAGCAGCATCACGCCATCACCAGTACCACCACTACCACCACCACTATCAGCACCAGCACTAATCCACCACCATCACGCCACCACCATTATCACCACCACCACCACCACCTCCACCATCACGCATTCACCCCACCACCAACATCATCACCACCACCACTACCACCACTATCAGAACCACCACCATCATGCTACCACCACCACCACCACCAGCATCACGCCATCACCACCACCACCACCACCATCACGCCATCACCACCACCACCACCACGCCATCACGCCATCACCAATTCACCACCGCCATCATCACCACCACTACGCCATCACCACCACTACGCCACCACCAACATCACCACCACTACTCCATCACCACCAATATCACTACCAACACTACAACTATTACCATAACCACCACCACGCCACCCATCTAGACCCTAAGAACACTGAAGAAAATAATGCAGCGCTTATGCAAACTCTCGTTGAACACAAAAAACAAACTGATAAACAATTGGTGAATGGAATCGAAGAAAATATCAAATTAAATCGTCACAATACCATCCACAGGTTTGCAACCTGAATATTTTGAATAGTCTTATTATCTTCTAATGATATGAATAATAATATTTATTATTAATATAAATATCTTATAATTCATATATTTAACTAATAACCTCTTGTAACAAAATTATGACAATTATCGGATATTTTTATAAATATATATATTACTAATCATGTATATTTTTAAATATTTTCTAAAATGTCAAATAACAAGATATTTATTGTTTAATGCTTAATTTTAAAAATATTTATATAATATTGAATGATATCCTGAAAGTTTCATTAATGATGATTCAAAGTAGAATCTTTTCTAAAAATAATAAATTCTCAGTGATTGTATTTGAAGTGTATAGAAATAATTTAGATCTTCATAAATATTTTCAATTTATCCAATTGAATCCAGCTCGTATTATGCGAATCCGTACTTAATCCCAAATCTGCACCTCCCATGCCTAGACCCACTTTTATTCGCACCCCCTTCTCCGGGGCGTCTTATCCGAATCCCATCCCGCAGGATTACGTTGAACTTCCACGACGAATCGTTTGAACAGCAATACCGACGCCAGTCTGCCACGGCCTGCGGCTATAACCCCCAACGCATCGACTACTGCACGGCCAGCGGGGCTCCCGAGAAACCCACTCTAGCCCTGCCCCGTTACTCCGCGTTCACCGACCTCGCGATCGCCTTCACCTACCTCGTGGTGTTCACGGTCAGCTGCGCGTTGGCTTTCGGATTTCACGCCGCCTGGATCGTCATTGCGCTGCGTTAGACCGGGAACTAGGCGCGGTGGTGGGAGAGGCTGGAGCGCGACTATTAAACTAAATCGAATCGTATAAACGCGACATAAATTCGCATGCTATTCATCCCCGCATGTTCTGTAAACAGTTGTCGCTTTGTTGGAAATGCTTCAGCTGGTGCCCGCTATCTTGGCTACGATTTACGGAAAAGAATACCACACGTCTAAGAAAATTGCTAAAGCTTTTGCCAACTGGTTTGTGTTTTGATTAACATTTAACATTTAACCTTTGACCAAACTTTAAAAATAATAAGAACTCTAAACTCCATTAATATCTGTATTTTTTTCCAACTCTCTTAACTCAAACTGCAAAACAACAAAATATTTTCAGAAACATAATAAATCCCCGATACACACCCATAACCCTGTCCAACCTTACCATTCTATTCTCTATTTGCTCTCCTAATCCTTACCCTAACTCCTTCCCTAACCACAACCCTAACTTCACCCCTAACCCATACACTTACCCCTTCCCTCACTTCAACTTAACCCCTCCTTCACAAACGCATGCCCTCACTTCACCCCAAACACCTCCACTAATTCCTTACCTAACTCCTGCCCTCATTTCACCTATAAGCCCTCCACTAACTATTTCCCTAACCCCTGCCATAACTTCACCCCTAACCTCTCCACTAATTCCTTCCATAACCCTGCCCTCACTTCACCCTAACCCTCCACTAATTCCTTCCCTAACCTCTGCCCTCACTTCACCCCTAACCCCTCCACTATCTCCTTCCTTGACCCCGCCCTCACTTCACCTCTAACTTCACCCCTAACTCCTCCACTAACTCCTTCCCTAACACTGCCCTAATTTCACCCTAACTCCTCCACTAACCCCTGCTCTAACTTCACCCCTAACTCTTCCACTAACCCCTGCTCTAACTTCACCCCTAACTTCACCTCTAACTTCACCCCTCATTTCACCCCTAACTCCTCCACTAACCCCTGCTCTAACTTCACCCCTAACTTCACCTCTAACTTCACCCCTAACTTCACCCCTAACTTCTTCCCTAACCCCTACTCTAACTTCACCCCTAACTTAACCCGTCCTCTAACTCCTCCCAGGCACACGCGACACATCGCCGGCTCTCTGATCGCCTCGGGTCCCGCCGCCATTGTGTTGGCGGCGTCGATGACCTCTTGGCACAGCGAACTGCACGGCGTGCTCTTGGTCGGAACGCTCGTGCACTTCTGCAATTTCACGACGTTGAACTCGTGGATGAAGTCCACGGCGGCTACCATCGCGCTCGCCTGCTACGTGGCCTACAGTTGCTTGAGGCCGGCCGTAGGTCACGCTTCGGCTGGCGGCTACGTGGTTTACAACGAGACGTCGCGCTTCAACGACTCTACGTCGAGGTCGCCGTACGACCTCGACGTGAATCGCTACGACGACAGCAGCAACGTTACCATGGTGCTCTCCACCCTGATGCTCTTGGCTCTCGTTTGGTTTTTGAACCGGGAGTTTGAAATCGGCTACAGGCTCTCCGTGCACGGCAATATGCAGGTTTATTTTTAAATTCTTTATCTTTTATATTCTATCTATTAATATTCTATTTATTAATATTCTATCAATTAATATTCTATCCATTAATATTCTATCTATTAATATTCTATCTATTAATATTCTATCAATTAATATTCTATCTATTAATATTCTATCTATTAATATTCTATTTATTAATATTCTATCTATTAATATTCTATCTATTAATATTCTATCAATTAATATTCTATCAATTAATATTCTATCCATTAATATTCTATCTATTAATATTCTATCTATTAATATTCTATTTATTAATATTCTATCTATTAATATTCTATCTATTAATATTCTATTTATTAATATTCTATTTATTAATATTCTATCAATTAATATTCTATCTATTAATATTCTATCTATTAATATTCTATTTATTAATATTCTATTTATTAATATTCTATCTATTAATATTCTATCTATTAATATTCTATCCATTAATATTCTATCTATTAATATTCTATCTATTAATATTCTATTTATTAATATTCTATCTATTAATATTCTATTTATTAATATTCTATCAATTAATATTCTATCTATTAATATTCTATCTATTAATATTCTATTTATTAATATTCTATCTATTAATATTCTATCTATTAATATTCTATCTATTAATATTCTATCTATTAATATTCTATTTATTAATATTCTATCAATTAATATTCTATTTATTAATATTCTATCTATTAATATTCTATTTATTAATATTCTATCTATCTGTTTATTTCAGGAACCTTTCAAAATTAATACTTTTCATAATAAAACAATTGATTATAAAATATAAAATATATTGTACTGAATTCATAGAATTTCTAATACATTTTTTTTATTTATTGAATATGTTTTAAGATTTACAAATGTTGTAAAATTGTATTCAATCACTTCCATATCCCGCCCTCGCACTCATCACCATATACATCTCCCCGCATACTCCTCCTCGTACACTCTCCACATACACTCCTCCCCTCACCTCTGCAGGCAGCACGAGACAGTGAGATTATGAACGACACCAAGGAGCAAGCTGATTGGCTACTTCACAACATCATACCTGAGCACGTCAGCAATATTCTAAAGAAGTCCAGCAAGTACTGCGAAAACCACAAAGATGTCGGAGTGCTGTTTGCAAAAGTTGTTAATTACGACGACTTCTACGATGAAAGCTATGAGGTAATCGTATAGTATTAGAGAGTAGTAGATAGTAATGGAGTAGTAGGGAGTAGTAGGGAGTCTTTGACTGGTAACGCAGGCTACTATTAAGTTGTTAACTACTGCAGCGTTATTACGTATTACATCATAGTTATTCTAATTATTTATGAATATCCTGTTGTGATTATGTCATCTGCGTATATTGATTGTATATTGCATCATAGTTTTAGTGCATTTATGGATAGATATACATCTAGTTATTCACATAACATATTGATGATGTAATTATTATATGGTACACATTTTCAAATATATTACAACCATTATTGTAGACTTATATTAAATTCATAAATTTCAATAACATTATTAGATTATATATCTATTATATATATAGATTATATATATAGATTATATATATCTATCGAATGTATCTCAATATAAATATTCGGTAAAAGTTAATATTTTTTTATTAATAATAATTAATTAACAAATATAATCTATTATTAGATATAATATATAAACCCCTTTTCTTATTATGGTATATTTGATCAAATTACTAATATGATATCATGGCAGCCTAAATATTGATTGTTAAAATAGTACTATTGGCTACAGATAAACTAGTGTATTAATATGCACCATTATTAATGTTGATTTCTAACAGGCTGATTCTTAACCATAATACCACCATAAACTATAATAACCGCTACGCTACGGTTTAAATGTACTCCTACCCTCCACCGCGTTACCAGGCAGGTCGTGAAAATATGCGAGTGCTGAACGAGTTGATGGGCGACTTCGAAATGCTGTTCAAGGAAGAGAAATATCGAGACGTCGAAAAGATCAAGACCATTGGCAGTTGTCTGATGGCGGCGAGCGGATTGAACCCTTCGACTCGTAGCAAGAATAAGTACCCGAACGCGCACCTCTACCAGGTAACCGGCCGCTCGTCGACTTCGTTAAGATGTTGTCGTTCCGCCTCCGCCAACTATTATCGCAATGATCTCGATATCAAGTTTCCCCGTATTTCATCTGAATTTTATTTCTACGTTCTATAAAATGATTTACTTTCATTAGATACACAAGTTCAATTTAATGAAAATTGAACTTAACTATACCTATACATTTTTACTCATCTAGTGAAATGATTCCAAAAAGTGATAAATATAATATTATTTGATGTTGTTCCAGATGATGGAGTTTGCTCAAGATCTTCTTCGTAAACTAGACGATTTCAACAACGACATTCTAAGTTTTGACTTTGCTATGGCTATAGGCTATAACTATGGAGAAGTAACGTCCGGTGTCATAGGTTAGGATCCAATTTCCTATCTCTATAGTTTACTAACCTAGAACTTAGATAATTACTTCGTTAACATTTTAGTAATTAAAATTTAATTAATATTTAATTATTATTTAGTTTTTATTTTAATTGAATTTATCTCATATGAATGAGTAATTATTTTTAAACATTTACTTGATAAGGTACGACTAAACTGCTGTACGACATCTGGGGAGATACTGTTAATATTTCTAGCCGAATGTACTCAACGGGAGTAGTGGGTAAGATTCAAGTTAGTTTTGCATTCAATATATATTTATTTCTTCTAGGAAAATTTGTCATTTTAAAAATACTTTTTCTAGATTATTATTTTTTTCTTCACAATTTCATTCTCTAATTTCATCACATCGACATTCTCTAACTTCACAACATCCACATTATCTTACTTCATTACATCCACATTCTTTAACTTCATTACATCCACATTCTCTAACTTCATTACATCGACATTCTCTAACTTCACAACATCGACATTCTCTAACTTCATTACATCGACATTCTCTAACTTCATTACATCGACATTCTCTAACTTCATTACATCGACATTCTCTAACTTCGTTACATCCACATTCTCTAACTTCGTTACATCCACATTCTCTAACTTCGTTACATCCACATTCTCTAACTTTGTTACATCCACATCTCCATCTTATAAACCTGCTCTATCGTCACCACATCCATCTTTTCCTCTTCTAATTTCTACCTCCATCTTAAGTACAACAATTTGCAATTTCTCCTTCTTCATCTACACCTTCACATTTGTACCATCTCCATCTCAAAATGTACCTTTACTTAATAATTTCCTTAACCACCTTCAACTTCACAAATTATTCTTTCGACTCTTCACCTTCTCTCTCTTTAGCTTTTCCACCACAACAGCTTAAACTTCGGTCCAGTTTCATTTATATCCTATCGTCGCCTACCATAGGTTACCGAAGACACCGCGGATAAACTTAGCGACATGTTTGAGTTTGAGTACCGCGGCAAGATATTCGTCAAAGGAAAAGGTGATATGAAGACCTACCTGTTGACCAAGAAGAAGGACGGCGTCTCTTGGGATTGAAGTGTCGACGTCATAGCTCACAATAAACACCATCGCCATCAAAAGGCATAACGATATCAGAATAGTTGGACGCACCGTCCTAATCAAATCTGTAATCTCTTCGGCAGCTTTACGATGAGATTTATATGTCATAAAATGAATTCGCCGGCATTCGATTGACATCGCCGATGATTTCTCGACGTACACTAACCAATACCAAAGCGAGAATACATAATATAAATGTAATCAATTTATAATTTATAGTTTATCTTGAATACCATCTTGCCATTTTATTTTGCCGTATGCAACCCCAACTAATTACAATCGGCGGCGTACCCATTTTTCACTGGCTGATGTTTAATGCCATTACGATACCTAGCAAGACCAAGATCTCATCTTTTAATTTAGTCCGAGACTGCCGTCAAACTCATTTTAAATACTGCTGTTTTAGAATGAAGCCATTTATGTTTTATAATTGGTATATTCGTTTATACACACACATTCCACGTTTGTTTTTATACAAAAAGTATTAATTACTTATAAGTTCTAGACACATATTATTTCAAATCCTTAATTCATATACAATTGTATAGATAACTAATTTAACTGTTTCAAATTATTATTAGTTTGTTTGATAGTTTTATGCAATGAATTTTATGATTTTAACTGTACATTTTAATGTACTTAATAATCATTATTTAATTTATTTTATATTATGTTATGCATCAGATATTTTATTATTAGAACGTCAATATTTACATTAATTATTTTAATTTGTTTATTCTTTGTCTAGTTGATAATTCATTTTAAACAATATTTTATAATATTTACGAAATAGATTAATTTTATCATAATGGTATTTGCGATCATATTTTATTTTTATTGTAATATGGATAATACTTGGCTTCAATTAAATTATCAATTATTAAATTATCAAATTATCAAATTATTAATTAAATTTGTAAATAAATCTTATATTTGCTACAATTGTAAGTGATATTATAAGTGTAACTCTAAAATAGTAATTGTAAATAAATCTGTACATAAAGTGTGAATCGTAAAATTATCTTTTTTATTAATATTAGATTTGCTTGCAATAATACCACAATTCAATTACTGCTTCGATAATTTATTATTATTCAGAATACGATATAATTATAATATTTAAATATAAATAACGTTAGACTAAATAAACAATATAATTCAATAAATGGTAAGTACTTACTTAATATGGTAGAGTAAATTGAAAGTACATCATTAAAATTAGCTAGTAATTATTTAAATATATATATTTTAATTAAATATTAATACATACCAAATTAATTATACATACAATTTATTTTATATGTATTATTTTATGTATTTATTTCAATAATGTATTTTAAAAATAAGTTGTGAATTTAAAATAATTATATTTATAAAGAATAAGAATTTATATTATTGTATAACATATAGTTCATTATTAATACATAATTTATATAATTCTGTAAAACTGTATTTATATTTGTTATGATAAACATGACATTTTATGTAATATTCCTATTTTCCAATTTTATTTAACAAACTTATAATATTCGAGATACGAGATTTCGTTTATAAATATATGAATTTGTTATCGATGTACAAATTACCATTATCTTTGATTGGCGCATGTGTACAACTATCATATCACTCAAATAGACTTCCTTTTTAATCAAATTGTTAGTTTGTAATAACGTATAAATTTAATATCCTCCTTAAAGTTACTATTTAACCAATTATACATATAATCAATTAACATATTATTCACCATGAATATCTTTTAAAATAATAATGCTGTACAGTTTAATTGATAGTACCATATTTAATCAGTTTTTACTATTTATGTAGATATTAATTTAGATAAATTGATGATGAAATAAAATGGAGGAATCTGAAAAAAAATTTAATTTACATAACTTAAATAAAACATTTGTATTATATATCATTATTATATATATATTATTGTATAGGGTGTTAAAATAAATAATTCCACGCTTATAATATTATTAAATACTTTAAAGTTTTTTTTTTATAAAATTCAACATATTTTATATTTATTATTATTCATCAATATTATTAAGAAGAAGATGCCTAGTTATCTATTACATATATTAATTAAATAACAAAGTACATAGAATATATGATATAATTATCTAATAAAACAATTCATATATAAATTATAAGTAACGCTATAATATATACATATTGTTCTATTATTTACCAATTGTATTACTTATTCTTTATCAAAAAAATTCTTGTATAGTTTGTACTTTAAGTTAATATTAATATATTTTGAAACCATACATAATACTACTAATCAATTATATGTTGTTTAACTTATTTTAACGTTATAGAACTAGAAATTCGTGAAAGTCAAGATGAATACTAATGGAGAACTAACTGGTAAAGATGTATTGCCGACGAGTATTGAGTCTGTTGTCTCAATACAGGCGGCAACTTCTAGTGGTCGCGATCGTGTAATTGATACCGCCAATGATACCCGTGATATGTCTGCGTCTTCTTCAGTGCCCGCTAAACCTGATATCGCTGTAGAAAGCGCACTATTTGAGGGAAACGGTGAACATATCACGGTTTGTAAAATATATACTTATATCTAAACGGTGTACTTTTAGATACTCTGTTAATGCTAGTTGAGTTGTGTATCGATGGAAACTTTTATAATTCTCATACCTTATATATCGATATAACGCAAACAAATATTTAGGAACCTAATGGCGAATCCGGGGAAGAGTCAATTCCTCCCACTGAAACTACTACTGGAAATGGGGTTATACTAGTACCTCAACTAAGGCAGATACCGTTATAGTATACATTTAATATAAATCTAGGATTGGTGGCGTATTAAGTATTATAAAGACCTAGATTTGACTAAACTCCCTATACCCAGAACGAATCGAGGCAAACTAGGGATGAGAGGCGGGCTTTGAAGAGGACCATGAGGAGGATTACAAGGGGTAACTATCCGGTATGTCCACGCCACTTAGCTACGCTGGTGCATTCCTTTCGTTGCCTCCGAGACGAGGATATCGGTGTAGATGGCACGTGCATTCTGGGTACCGCCAAAGGTCGCAGACTCTGCAACACAATGAAAACCCAATTGGTACACCTCCGTGACTGCAATATAAGGAGCCTAATCTGCGAGAACTGCACTCCGATCATAACGCTATGTTTACGCCATGCACATACATGCATTGTTAGTGATTTAGGTACATATGTAAATTTATTTATGGCTATTAAGTATAAATAGTGTAACATTGAGTTTGTATTTATTAGTAATTTAGTAATTCATTGTTAGGTAATAAAATGCTGTGTTCCGTACTGTACAAGCATCAAAAAAAAGATTGGTATAACTTCAATAGTTAATAGGTCTGAAAATTTTTCTATTTCGGCACAGGTTCATTTTTATTCACTTTATGTATGTATCTAATACTATCAAGTAATTATATTTGTAAGTCAATGTATTCACATGTTGTATATGCTTTTTAATTATACGAAATAATAGATTCTTATTCATATCTTGTCAAATAAATGATATTTTTCCAAGTCATAAGGAAGTTAGAAATATATTCTTTACATAATTCAATACACTTTCATAATATAAATATTTCTGTCACAAGATTTATGATAGAATTGATCAACTACGCCAGATGTTGCAAGATCAGTTATTGTGCAATAAAGGTTTCTATTATATTTATTATTATTGTAATATTGTTTTTCCTCGGGTTTTTAATGTTCCAAATTTACATACATTTTTTTCTTCTCACTCGCAGTTACATGCCGTCAAAGCTTACTTAATTGCCGATTGTCTGCTCCGGCTCGTGAGAGACTGATTCTCGAATCTGAATCACCAACTTTAACTCAAAGATGTATGAATGTTTTGGGTCTGTTGGGCAAACATCATAAATTCATTATTTTTATGTTGAAAAAGGTTTATATGAATTTTAAAAGTTTAATATTTATATTCATTGTAATATATTATAATTATCAAACTAATACTTATCAATCTAATTTCAGCAGATGGATTTAATTCGACTTAGGAATAGAATAATCACTCGTATTATGGACATTTCTAACAAAAGTAAATTTGAGATTAAAGAGGTGGTTATATTTAATAATTGTCAAATGTAAATTATTTTTGAAACATTAAATTATTTTATTATTTGTAGATGAATTTGGTGATTAATTCAAAGAAATGTCCACGCCACGGACAATCCGGAAGAACTAATGTGTACAGCCTATTGGGCAATGGCAACGGAGGAGATGAACCTATCGCTGGGTGTAACTGCAAAGGTCATACTGTCTAATGTCGCCATACAATTATTATAATACTCTTTCTGACTTTGCAGTTATTCATTGCCCCAAGGCAATAATATACCGTAACAGAGTATAATGATGGTCCGTATTCCTGCCGTTACTCTGTAAACCAGGTTGTATTTTCTAATCGGTGTAAAATGTAATTATATATACAATATATTATCAAAGTAAATAATTTGTGTTTAATTCATTTTTAAAAAGAAACTTATATTATACTATAATACATATTTATTTAAAAGTGATATATACAGATGGAAATATGTTAACACCGAGTACAGTTCATTGCAGCAAACACTCTGTGGACTGAACCATGCATGTCTAATTTAGCTCTTTTTATTTTTAATTGGTTAATGTACATTATATGAAAGTGTTATTACAAACAATGATTTGATGCATTCATTTGTATGACGATTTTATTATTTGTATACAGTTACATCATACAATTGTTAATGATAATATAAATGTTCATAATTAAACTATAATACTATAATTGTTTTAAAATAATGGAATACTACTTATGGTACTTTTATTTTTTTATATATCAACTTTTGTATTCAATGGTATTTCACTTACGAACATCTATTTTATTCATAAATATTCACATTTTAATTTAATAAATTTATAATTTGATTTTAATTTCTGAAATGATTTAAATACAAAATAATATATTTTATGACATTTTTAAATGTAGTTATGCATTTGAAGAAATCATTTCCTATATATCAGTTAAAAATCAAATAAATCTTATAAGTAATATAAATAATTAAAGTTCATGTGTTATCATTTCAATAATTACATTTGATAATAAATAAGAATTTTGTTATACTTTATATTTAAAAATATATAAGTATAAACATGCATATATTTTTTAATTTGAAATAATAATAGTTTTTGAACTATATTGATTTAATAATATAATTAAAGGGTTTATTTTTGATTATTATTTTATAAAAAAAAGTGATCTCATTCGTAGTATGTTATTCGATATCAGCTAATGGAGTTCTATATGCAACTTTATTTCATACACACAGTTATTATTATTAATAATAATAATTAGTAATTTGTTACAGATTTATTTAAAATAGAAAATGTTAACTATATTAAGTTTAATTCAATGTATTTCCATATAATATAAATATAACTTATTAAATATTTTTAATAACAATGAATTATAATTGGAAATTGTATCATCAGCTTTATTAAACCTGGACTTTTCTCATATACATTACTTAGAATACATAATAATTGTTTAGTGTTTTAATATTATTCGACCTTTAAATTAACAATGTGATATGGTTTCATTTGATCCTAACACATTACATGACAATAAAAGCCTTGGTATATATTATAATATGATCAGCATAGTCTTATTTCTGGGATAATTTTAAAAATATAATAATGTTTCAGGGTTATGAATCATAATTTATTACTGAAAATTAAAAATTTTGTCTATATAGAATTTGTATTATAGCAAAGTAATTATAGTAAATAATATATCTTTTAAAAATTATATTATATAATCTAAAAATCCCATTAGTATTAGTATAAGTATTGGATATTATCGTTATGAATCCAACATATGCAATATAATATTCTTATCTCAGCAAGTAAAATCTATATATGTATTATATATATATGTATTATAATATATAAATAACATATTTATATGAAAGATTTGTTAATTAAAATTCCTTATTACAGATATATTATTATTTTTTATAAATAATTGATATTATTTTATAAATATATAAAATATTAGTTACATTCTTATAAGTATATAATGCTAACGGAATACTATATGAATATATATATATATATATATATATATATATATATATATGATATATATTATATATATACATATATTACATGTAGCTAATAATACATAAGTATGATTATATAATAATATATCAAGTTACTGTATATCATTTAGTTATATGATAAAGTGAGTTTGAATATAATATTGGTAGAATATTAGAATATAGACCATCCCATTAGACCATTACTTACCAAAATATAAAAAGAACGTTAATTTAATAAATAGCTTTGAAACAAAGTTAGTTAATGAATTCCAAATGAAGTTTCAATTGTGTCAGCAATATTATAATATAAGTGAAATTAAGGATAGTTGAGAAGTTTTCACTTACATTGACTTCAAATAGACCTTGCCAATATTTCTCATAATAATATATTTTAAACTTATGGTGAGTAATTAATATATATATATATATATATATATATATATATATATATATATATATATATTCATATATATATATATATATATATTCATATATATATATTCACTATTACGCTCAGTAATTCTGACTTGAGATACCATATCATCAAAACAGTTAAAAGAGCTTTAATTAGTTATTATCTCAAATGAAGTGTTATTAAAAACTAGTAAATCAACTTAATTAATGCTTCACTAAATATTAATATTTATAACACGGGGGAAATTTCTAAAGTGCGTTTATTTCTAAATAAAAAGGAAAATAAAGATGTTACTGCCAGACTATATCCTAACAAAGTACTTCGAGTATCAAGTAGTATATATACTAGTATGCTAGTCAAGTTATACAAGTACTACATTCAGTAACTAATGGCCATCCGGAAAGTTATGTATTTATTGCTAATAAGTTTTTTATCAATTATATGAGTAAAGACAATATTTGATACCGTTATCGTATTACTAAACTGAGGTTTCGCACTCGCTAAAATTAATTACCATGATTCTTCATATCGTATTTAGAACAACATATGATTTAAACCTTATATATTATAATAGTGGATTCATATATGAAGTAATGAGGTATACTTCATATATTTATAATTTTATTTCTCCTAGGGGAGAACATATTTATATATATATATATTTATAAATGTTACCAAAACAAATGTAAATCCTTAAGCTTCTCCAAAGTCAAGTTTGTAAGAGCAACATTTAAATATATACATGCACTCTATAAATATGAGGATTAAATATATCTAGATATTCAACTGGGAGTGAAAATACTTGGTAAAATAACTAATCTCCAGCGAAGTTGTACGTCGTCACCGACTCTGTTTTATTTCCTCAGCTAAAATTAATTAAAGTGTTGAGAAGCTACCTTTTATCATCTCATTCTCGTAATCTCACCTCTGATAGAGTATAGTAATCATCACTATTCTAGATTGATAAAAGGATAGTAGACTTGTTAAGATTGGTTATAATTAATACTGATAATAATTAAAATATTGAAGTCTAGAAATTTATTATTAAGGAGAATAAACATGTATAGTTGATATTACTCTACCATTTGATGGTTTGGAAAACTTAACAAATGCCAATATACAGAAAATTGATAAACCTCTTGGTTCGTAGTCCTCAATGGAAAGAAAATATCAGATGCTCTGCTATCAAAGAAAACATTATAGTCTTGACTATCTGCATTTTTATTTTTTCAATACTTATTAACATGTAGTAAAACATAATAGTAAAAGCTACAGATTTTACTTAATTTTAAAATAATAATATTTTTGAATTTAAGTTTTTAATCAATTAATGTTATCTTAATTTTAATCAGATTCAAAATACTCTTTTTTAAATTTTATATACTGACGGCTATGCTGATGAGATCGAACATCTTTTAATATAATTGTTTAATTAAACTTAATTGTTAATTAAACTTAATTAAACTTATTGTTTAATTAAACGACATTCTTTTAAGATAAAAACTTATATATGTAACTATAAATATATAAATATATATATATATATATATAAAGTCATGATCCTATTATTTTTAGCCATTCTGATTTGTGAGAGAGATGATGTTCAGAACAATTAAATTTCGTTTATTACCTAAAATATCCTAACATAAATACGATATGTATCGTAATAATACAGGCATAGGGCAAACTTATATCTGCCCCTACTAAAACCTTGTATGGATCTTCTGTTAAGATATTCGAAGTAACTGTTCAAAAGTACCGTAAAAATGTAAACCCATAATGAATAATCTATCCAACCCTTCAAATAGAATATAAAAACACGATTATATAAATAGAGGTATCTTCTTATAATACAACAAGTATTTAATAATATAGAATTATAATATAGTAGACCACTTTTTGCGTCGAATTTTTGGATAGTTTCATGACGAAATATTCAACGGTTCGGATGTCTCGCAAATGGATACAATAAATAATTACATATAAAATTATTTAAAAAATGTATTATAAAAACAAATATTTAGTATAAATATATAATAAATGTATTTAAAATTTGCAGTTCTTGTTTGTTTGTTTACATATATAAGTTATTTAACATATAGATGGAATAACACAAAAAATAGTCCTTAAATATACCTTATAATTTTAAAAATACACAAAATTCACAAAAAAATATTCAAAAAATAGTTACATGAATATACTAAATTTATATTTTATTTATACATTAAATGACATTAAATATTATTTATGTAATGTAGTAATCATGAAACATTATAAAAAGCTGTTTTAAAGAAATATCAATAAATTTAATATAGTATCAGATACAAATTATTATATATATACAATATATTGTATATACATCTCAGTTCTCCTGGTTCTTTGTATCCTAGAAATGTCTAATTAAAAATAATTGGTTAACATTTAAATGCCAGTGCATTAAAATGTAATTGAAATTTCCATGAACATCATTGCAAGTTTTATTTTGAGGTAATCCGACAGGAGTTTTACTTATTTCAGTGTTTTTTAATTTTGTATCCTTTGACAAAACTAAATTCATTTTTTTATTACATTTAAAAGAATTCTTTTTTACATAAGTATACTGTTATGTTAATGTTTTAAATTTGTATCAATATTTATTTTATTATTACAAACTTTGTTATCAATTTTAATTTATTTTATATATTGATATGTATATATATATATATATATATATATGTATTGTTTCGTGGTAAATGATGGTCTGTTGATCAAACATATCAAATTAATTTTATTTTAAATCACTTTTCCTAACCACATGCAATGTGATTAGGAAAATTTGTATATAAATTTCTATTTTACATTGCTTGTAAATTTATATATACTGTAGAATATGCCATATAATATGAGATACTAACTTGCCATATGAATGTAAGAATATAAAATAATGTATAAAACTAAAATAATTATTATACTATCATCAAATCTTTGGAATATTTTGAAAGTGAAAATTCATGATATACAAATATATAAAAATACTGTGTGGGCTAGGATTTAAAAGCGATATCAGTAATTATTAATACTTATATGATATGCTATACCATTATCTACGACATATAGATTTTAAATAGGTGGCGATTGAGTGTGAAATGAATTCATAGAATTTGTCTGTCTGGATTTATAGAGTTGTATACATATTTTAAATTATCAAGTTATTATGTTCAAGTATATATTATTTTTAATTAATTTATAATTATAGTTGTATGTGGTGAAGTATGTTCACTGGATTAGATGATTAATTGTAATATTCAGATACGTGAACAATTGTTCAGTGTATTAAAATTGTTTCTGATTGGTAACATAATTTCCGCTTACAGTATAATATCCTTTTACCTCTCGATTTTCCAATGAATATATACACCCTATTGAGTAGTTATTTAAATTAATATTATATATAATAGTATACTAGGGTATTATAGTAGGGTACTATAATATTAATTTAATAAGGTGGTATAGTAGTATATTATAATATACTATAATAATTATTATGTATATATATATATATATAAATATATATATATATTGACACACGGTAGATAATTATTATCCTGAAAGCACCACACCTAAATACTCACAACAGTCGTATTTACGTATTTGATATATCACCCCCATTATTTATATGTAATGGAATTGCCAAGTGTCACAATCGACGGTTCTTGCATACGATCGACGTTCATTGAACATATAAGAGAAACCTTTTGTAAATTGCTGGACATAAATAAACACGTAAACATGATATATACGTGACGCTACAATCGTTGTTTATTGAACAATACTTGATATGGTGATAGCGAATAAGATAAAGATATCACGCCATAATACTTGTCACCCCTAAGTACCAATAGCCCAAACTCCTTTAATTGGAACTCGGTGCATAAATATAGTGAATACTAAATTTAAAAGAGTATGTATAATGTGCATTGCATTTAAAAGATCACTTGACGTATTTGTTTATACGCATCCCTCTTCAGAATAAAAAAATCCGAAAAACTTGTTCTTTTTATTTTGAATGGGGATAAAGTACAAAATTGGGGAATCTAAAACTAGGGAATATGACAATAGAAATATTCGAGAGGATATTTAAATTTAACATTAACTCAAGAATCACCAAGGAAAAAAATCCCATAAACAAAGATCCAATTTACTCGTACATATGTTGCTAAAACATCTTATACCTATATGTATATCATATATATATATATATATATATATATATATATATATATATATATATATATGTATGTCATATATCTATATTTATATCATATATCTATATATAATTATAACTACGACCACATCGTATACCAAATAATATGTTATCTTAGAAACGATGTTTTCAAATGAAAGCCGCTGGACACGAAATCTCTCATCCTCGAGGATACGCTGATATGCGTATTTCTCGCGAGAGTCTGCTAATTCCACGGTATCATTGTTAAAAGAAATACAATGAACGACATCAAGAATATCACATACGTTCCGTGTACTGTATAACAACGAAGGACATATACCCCGACCTCGGAGACGTTTGCAACAAATGAGGCAATAATAAGCATTTATCCATGACTAGACGATGATGACTCACTCTGAATAAAACGAGACCATTTGCATGGAGATGCACGCGATGAATTTTTAAATTATTATATATTCAAAGCATATAATACAAGTTAAAGTATAAAGAATATATATATAAATAAAGAATATATATAAAAATAAATAATATAAAGTATATATCTAAGGTATATATCCCACCAAAACAATGCCATTACAAAATCTCTATACCAATCCCTAGCCCAATCACAACCTATAAATAGCATACAGAGAAATGCCGATATTTGTACTAATCTCTCGCTGAATCCACAACATATATGCTGTAACATTCAGCTCCTATAGAAGCTGAATGTCACAAGCTTAGCAAGTATATTTCCGATGTTGAAGTCAATCCCCAATGAGGACACATCACCTTCAACATACCATCTCATCCTCAACCCATCTATTTAATCTCCAACGGTGAGGAGGTGGAATTCTATCTCTACACACACACATACACACACACACACACACACACACACACACACACACACACACACACACACACACACACACACACACACACACATACACACACATACATATATATATATATATATATATATATATATATATATATATATATATATATATATATATATATATACATACATATAACATCCCACCTTCCATGATTATAATAAAGAAATCTCTATTTTCGTAGAAATGCATTTCTTATGCATCAGTGTGGAATTATTTCATTATTTTAAAGGTAACATTTATTAGTTTTTTTTCAATTATCGCCAGCCAATGAAGACTCCGGTTACGTCACATTACGATATATATGCGAGAAAGACACGGGATATTATTTTAGGATATTTATTCAATGTAATTTACTTGTGATTTTAGTTATGAATTCTCGGATAAAACCGTTCTAGTAGTAGAATCCTGAAATGGCATTCAATAAGGCTAGGGTAGGAGTTTTAACTAAAACTATAGTTCGAATAGCATGGATTAATTTGATTTACTAATATTGATATAAAAACATTTATTAAGGAAATAGTAAGAGAAATTGAAGTTAAATAAATCCAAGAAAGTGATTTGATTGATGATATTTGCCGATGATCAAATATGTAATTCGTACTTACTTTAATGCAGAATAGTTCTTTAATTTAGTACCCAGGCAAATAAAGGACCTTCAATAAATTATGTAATAATACATGCATAAACAAACCTGTTTTAAATCCTCCTGTAAAAGGGTGATTACTACTTGGAAATTATTCTGTCAGCTCATTATAAGAAATACTTAATTTAATTATTAACTATTAAATTAACTATTCAATTATTAAACTATTTAATTAACTTAAACTGTAGATTTTCTAAATAATCGAAATAATGTGTACGACGACCATATAATGATTAGTTTATACTTATTATATATTATATATTTTCTCTATCATTTTATATTTTACTTGATTAGATCCGTTTAATTAATTTAGAATTTCATTTATATGTATAATGTTATGTTTTCTTTATAAATATGTATAAATATAAGAACAGGTTATTTCGATGACAAAAAATTGTTTGTATTTAATAAATTAAAATAATCATATGCAATACATTTTATCTAGAGACGGGTGATTACCCCACTCCCTTAATATGACGTGTATATATATAATTTGTAGATATACTATAATATACTATAGTACTATATAACCATACACACACACACACACACACACACACACACACACACACACACACACACACACACACACACACACACACACACACACACACACACACACACACACACACACACACACACACACACACACACACACACACACACACACACACACACACACACACACACACACACACACACACACACACACACACACACACACACACACACACACACACACACACACGCACACACACACATATATATATATATATATATATATATATATATATATATATATATATATATATAAAGAGATATAGTATAGTATTAGATAATGTAACTATTATAAATTATAAAATCTTATACATTTATTTTAAATAAAAAATAAACAATATATGTTTGCAAATAAAATATATTTTAACTTTAACTATATATTAAAAAAACTATAATTACCTGTGTGGTTTCTTGAAATATTTTCTGATGACGTGTGCCATTATGTTATGTAATTAGAAATAAAAACTATAATTGATTCAAATGTTAACAATGTTATGTAATACTTAAATAATACGAGAAGGCTAATTAAAATATTGATTAATTAATAATATTCGGTTGCATATATATTATCTAAAAGTTTAGTACTTAAGTTTAAATCACCAGATAGTTAATGTATACAATTATAAAGACTCAACTATGATTTTCTCACTTTTATGTCTGCCAGTCTGAATTGGACTCGAACGCACTAGGTTATTCAATCAAGCATATCATAAAAGTCACGCTTCAATGATTCAGAGAAGTATCCAACTCCTAGATAGAGTATACTCAACGACAAATTAATAAAATACTCAGTATAAACAGCACCATAATAAAATAGGTTAGTTAATATCCTTAGAAGTAATGTGGTAAATCTAAATACAAATGGTTTAATACTAAATTCTATGATTATATATATTATAGTTGAAAGTGTACATATTATATTAACATTATATATATATATCTCAATATTACATTATCTTATAATTAATAATAAGATATTTTATAAATATGAATAAAAAAATAAAAATTTTGATATAGTATATCTATTAAGTAGTTATTTAATTATATTATAAAGCTATGCTTTATTATTGTTCGTACAATATATGCATTGATAAATATATATTTATGTTGAATATAATTATAATTTAATATAAATATCTAAATAAATATTAAAATAAAGTGAAGATACTTAATTACCATGATAACGATGTATTAGCGTAACAACCCCATATTAAAATTGATATTAAAATTCTCTAGATATATACTAGATATATATTATCTTATATTACGTAATAGTAGCATGTATATTACATTATATATACCTGCAGTTGTATTTTATTATTTCTATTGAATAAATACTAATATTTTCTCTATATTTATTAATAACCAATGAAAATATAAAAAATAATCACGTGGTATTAAAATCTATGAATATTTTATGCAAATTTCTTTAATATGATTCGGTAATATCCGGAATTTTCGGACAAGCGCAAAAGTTTGATCAACAGCCGCCATCTTTATTATTTTGTGATTTCACTTCTAATTTAAGGCCTAATTTAACATATTATTCATTTAGTTAGTTATTTATCCATATCAATTATAATAAAATATGGAATGATCTTTAATACTACCGAGATGCGGGGACCGTAGCATCATTCTATTCTGAAAAATAGGTTATTTTTCTTACAATAATTCTAGCTTTGTTATTTATATTTTTTAATTTATATTGTGATAATAATATCTTTAAAATGACATTTTCTTAAATTATAAATTCTATAATTTAGATATGTTTTATGAAAATTTAGTTTAATCTATCCCCATTTGTTACAATTTTAATTAAAAATTAATAATAGCTTTTAAGAGATTTTATTTTAAATATTTAATCATGCATAGTACACGCATTACATGTGGATACATATTCGGATAAATTAACTATATAATGACTTAGTTGAGTTAATATTTTATATAGTATTTATTTCTTATATTGGTATTATATTTTAAATGTATCTTATAATATAATAAATCGCGAAATGTAGCATTCCTATTGTTTACAAATAATATGTTTTTTAATTTTTAAAACTATTATAATGTTATATTTTAAGTATATTATTATTGATCATATTAATTAATATTACTAATATGTATTAGTATTCAAATTCAAGTACACTATATTATTTATATTAACAGATTAGAAATATTATGGGTGATTAATTTATTTAAATACATATTTATATTTTGTTTAAAATACCATTCTCTATTCATTATATTTAAACATGTTATATTAATTATATATATATAATATATTTATATATAGATTAACATGCATCTTAAGTTTAATATTATTTAGTGATTAGATATAGTTTACAATTATATATATATATATATATTATCATGTTTTGTTGCAAAACAGTATTTTTATACTTATTAAATATTATGAATAGTATATATAATATATATTGTTTAATAATGCATATTATAGTTAAAAAATAATTGAAATATTTAATCATATATTGATAATTTCAGAGAATGGAAGACCATTTGAATGATGGTCCTCCATCAAAAAGACCTAAGATTGGAAGTCAAATATCAACTGATAGTGGTGGTAAGTAGCCATAACTTATAAAATCAATGTATATACATAATTTATAATATATATTTTAAAAATATGACAACATTTATTTATTTTAATAAGATATAAATACTTTATATGGTTATGATTTCATATTTTACATATATGTTTTTTATTACACCGATTGTTATTATTTTGATTTAGATCTGGGTCGAATATTGGATGAATTGCCAGATGAACTAGGTGTAATTACTAGCGGTAGCGGGAATGATAGTCCAGCTGTACAACCAGGTGCTGTGGAATCTATATCAGCAATTAATATGAATGGAGTAGTGGATGTTCCTCCACTACAGAAGACAATAGATCCCGTTTTATTGAAACAGCAGAATCAGAACCTCTCTCAATTGCTTAGCGGTAATTCGAGTGTTACGGTGAATAATGTTACAACGAATGGAAATCCGCCGTCGAACCCGGCTGTAAATCTGAATCCGGCTGTCGCAGATCAGGCTAATCCTAACATCAAGCCGCAGAGTATCGACAATCCGATGATGATCAACGTAATGCAGCAGCCTCAGCAGATACTAAACAACATGAATCGACCGTCGTTGCCAATGCACCAAATGCAGAACAACGCGGGAATCATAAGTCAGATGATGAGCGAACAGCCCTCGCACCAGATGTCGTCGCGCCAACAACTCGATCAGATGCATGGTATTCGCACACAGCAAACCATACACCAGCAACAGGTGCACTACGGACAAATGCAACAGGGTATGAATACGCCAACTCAGATGAACGTCGGTGGACAAATTCAACAGCAAGCGGGTCCAGGCATTCCAGGTAATCCGCAGATGGTACAAGGTGGTACGATGGCACAGCCCGGACATTTACAAGGACAAATTAATAGTCAAATGCAGCAAATGACACCCCAACAACAGCATTTACAACAACAACAACAAATGCAAATGAAGATGAAGGTTTTTTTGAACTAAGAATATTTTATACAAATATATTACTCTGTATATAGCTTATTAATAATTGTATATAACCATTAACATATATATATATATATATATTCCCTTGTATATTCTGTGTATAATATGCTCTAATCATTTATTATTATATAGCAACAACAGCAGATGCAACGACAGCAACAGATGCATCAGCAACATCTACAGCAGCAAGTCACTCCAGCTCAAAATCAGACTTTAGCAAACCAAGGACCTCAGATTCAAAACCAAGGCCAGCAAATCTCCAACCAAGGACAGCAAATGGCTAATCAGGTGCAGTCTATGCCAAATCAGGGTCAACCGATGACTAATCAAGGTCAACAGATGACTAATCAAGGTCAACAGATGACTAATCAAGGTCAACAGATGTCCAATCAAGGTCAACAAATGTCCAATCAAGGTCAACAAATGTCCAATCAAGGTCAGCCAATGGCCAACCAAGGTCAGCCAATGCCCAACCAAGGTCAACCAATGCCCAATCAAGGTCAACCAATGCCCAATCAAGGTCAACCAATGCCTAATCAAAATCAGTCGATGCCTAATCAGGCTCAGCCAATTCCCAATCAGAGTCCGCAATTGCCCAATCAGGGTCAACCAATGACCAATCAAGGTCAACCACTTCCTAATCAAAGCCAGCCAATGCCTAACCAAGGCCAATCAATTCCCAATCAATCTCAGCAAATGCCAAATCAAGGTCAGCCAATGTCTAATCAAGGACAACAAATTCCTAACCAAGTTCCTCAAATGCCGAACCCGGGTCAGCCAATGCCTAATCAATCTCCAACAATGCCAAACCAAGTCCAGGCTATGGCTAATCAAGTTACACAAAATGCTAATCAAGTTCAAAACCAAATTGTAACTCCAGGACAGATATCAAATCAAGGTCAAGTGCCACAGCAAGTTGCTTCTCCGTTAGGTTCCACAGGTCCAGCTACTCCCTACAACGGACAAGGTAATATTATGCCTTCACCAGCTGATCCAGAAAAAAGAAAATTGATTCAACAACAGGTGATTAATTTATGTTAATCATGATATACCTTTATATTATATACAACCTAACTTAATTAGCATACTTAACTTATATATTATTGTATATATATATATCCATTTACAATCATTATAATCAAAACATATTTTCAGTTGGTTTTGCTTCTTCATGCCCATAAGTGCCAACGCCGAGAGACTAGCGGTGAAAATCGAATTTGCAATCTTCCTCATTGTCGCACGATGAAAAATGTTCTGAATCACATGACAACTTGTAGTTCCGGCAAAAATTGTCAAGGTATTTTAAAGTGATAACAATATAAATCTGTACTATTGTGTTCTATGTGAATTCATCTTTATTTTACTTTTCAGTTGCTCACTGCGCATCATCCCGACAAATAATTGCTCATTGGAAAAATTGTACAAGGAATGATTGTCCAGTTTGTTTACCCCTTAAAAATGCGTCCGATAGGAGAACTAATAATGGTTTTAAATTGTATTTATTTTAATAATTACATTAATTACTTATCATGCATTAGTCGCGATTTTGATATTATATCATTATTTTTATATATCAGATGCATAAGTTTTATAATATTCTTAAATTCAGGTTTACCAAATCAAAACCAAACTCCGATATCAAATGTATCGAGTCCAGTTAATGGCCCTTCTCCTGTGACGCCCGTATCTTCGGGAACAAGTCAGCCAAACAGTAATGCACCTCCCCCCGCGGGTCTCATTCGTGCATACACGATGCTTGGCTTACCCCATCCTTCTCAAGTTGGACAGGTTCGTTATGGTCATTACTGAATAATCCATGTTTGATTAACCAATTCATATTATGACATTGCTAAACAGCCCGGCATGAGGATGCAGACTCCCGGAATAAGACCTGGAAGGATGCCTATGCATAATGCAATGAATGGACCAACATCGGCACTGGGCAATAGTTAATATTTTGTAACCTAAAATTAAATATAATCTTATATTTAAATATTTTTGTGACACATATTCATATATTGAATTCATTATTTTTATAGGAATTGATGTATCGGGTGATACACCTAATATAGAAGCTATCGAAAGCTCCCAGTCATCAAAACCTTGGCATTCTACTGTTCGAGAGGATTTAAGGAACCACCTTGTACATAAACTGTTAGTTCTTTTTTGGTATCATTATGTTTTAATTTAACAAATGTTGAAATTTACTTTATCTATCAGTGTGCAGGCGATATTTCCGACTCCAGATCCAGCTGCCCTTCGAGATCATCGCATGAATAACTTGGTACAATATGCTAGAAAAGTTGAAGGTGATATGTATAATACAGCGGATAGTCGGGTATGTCTTACTTTTATTATTTTATTTCATTTATTCAATATATTAAGTAATGTTAATATTAATTATAAATTCTCTTTTTAGGAGGCATATTATCATATGCTAGCGGAGAAGATTTACAAGATTCAAAAAGAGTTGGAAGAGAAACGGCAGCAAAGACAGCGTGGTCCTAATCAAACTGTTCCCACTTCTGCCGGATTACTACCTCATACTGTCTTGGATCCCCACGGAAATCCATTTCCCGGTCAAGTTCCTCCGACTCCTCCACAACATCCGGCTACTCCTGGTGTTCCATTAATCACACCACCCGGTTTACATTACAGTAATTTTATACTTTTTGCGAGTGATGAGTAGAGTTCTATTTTAAATGGTTTTATACATTTTTTTCATTAGTAATTATTTATTACCCAGCTGCCCAGCCTCCTACAACTCCGAGACCTGCGTTAACACCTCAACCTCGACTACCAAATTCTCATGATCCATATGGCGTTAACAACGGCTCTTCACCAGTGGAATCTCCAAGAAACAGAGCCCCAACACCGAGGCACTCGTTTTCGGTTTGTTCGCTAATTTATTATTATTTTTATTAAATTTACGTTTAATTGTTTTAAAAAAATATAAAATAAATTGTTTCACAATAATATAAATTACAGAATGAATTTACGAATGTAATTCCTGATAATGTGAATATTAAGGAAGAGAACATCAGTTCTCCATTATCATTCCAAAGGCCTATAACTCCAGCTGCAGTATCTTTACCATCTCCTTTACCATCCAGTGTTAGCTTTTACTTTATCATTATTTGTTAACAAATCAAATTTATCCATTTGAAATATTTTATATTTTCTTTATAAAAATAATTTACAGACCAATTTACCATCAAGTCCTCAAGTTAGAATTACTCAACCTCAGCCTCAACCAAATGCTCAATTTAAAGGCCTTCAGGAAAATGATATTAAAGAGGTTTATAAAAGTATTATAATTTGTTAAATATTGATTTTTGATCATTTTATTATAAATATTTAATTTTTTACACTATTTTATCCTATTATTTAATTTTTTTTACACTAAAGGAACAAGAAGATAGTGTTAAATCTGAAAATGGGGGTAAAGGAGATTGTATACCTGCAAAATCTAATATGGAAAAGAATGATTCAGATAGTAAACAGATCGGAAAAGATACTAGAACTGATGAAACTCTTGAAGTTGACAAATTTGAAGAGGATTCTTCTGCAAGTTCAGTGAAACCTGTAGAATCTACTCCTGATGCAATTCCTACTGAGAGCGCTCCATCATCATCCAATGATATATCTTTATCAAAGAAAGGTATGCAATTATTAATATGTTATTCAGAGTTTACAATTATATTTCAATTTATTTTACATTCATTTTTAAATAATATAATTAATATATATATATTTTTATATAGAACATTCCCCCAATATATGTATTATGAAAAGTATTATATCCTATATTACTCAAAACAATACACAGTGTTCAATGCAGATGAACTCAGGCAGGCTTTAATGCCGACTCTTGAAAAACTCTATAAGCAAGAACAAGAGTCTGTTCCCTTCCAGTACCCCGTCGATGCTCAGATGCTACAAATACCAGTAAGTTGTTCTTCGATTGATCTGCATATACTAATATTATAGCTTCAATCCTAATTTATCTACTACTACATAATATTTCCAGCCCTCTAAAGATAATTTTATTTTTATAAATATATATTGTCTAGTATTTGTAATTTTCTTTTAATGAAATTTTATAATTTTATATAATTAATGACATTTATTATTTTTTTGAGATTTAATATATTAATTATAATTATAAAAATATAAGCAAAGATTTATACTGATAATTTGTCATGACTTATAGATCTAATAACAACTTTAACTTCAATTTTAAATAACTTTTTTTATGCTGATTTTATATTTTTGAAGTGTTTAGTGATAGTTTCATTATGGTATTATTATATAAATTAATCTTTATTAGATATTTAAAATTTTATATACTATATATAATTACTACCTTTTTTGTAGGATTATTATGATATCATTAAGAGACCGATGGATTTGTCAACAATTAAAAATAAGCTGGATAAGGGAATCTATGAACATCCATGGAAATATGTAGATGATGTTTGGTTGATGTTTGAAAATGCATGGCTGTATAATAAAAAAACTTCTAAAGTCTATAAAAATTGTACAAAGGTAAGTGATATTTCCCGATTTGTATATATGAATATTTGATAGAAAATAATTTTGAATCATTTAATAGTTATCGGAAGTTTTTGAGAAAGAAATCGATGGAGCTATGCGTTCACTTGGATATTGTTGCGGGAGAAAATATTCATTTTATCCCCAGACATTGTGTTGTTTTGGTAAACAATTGTGTACAATTCCCAGAGATTGCACCTATTACATATATCAAAACAGGTGAACTAATAACTTGATATACATTTAAATTTTATTTATTGTATTTACTGTGTATAAACATCAGTTTATATGATACTTTTATTAATTATTGAATTATTTATGTAGATATGTTTATTGTGAGAAATGTTTCAATGAATTAAAAGGAGACACTGTAGAAATTACTGATGATACTAGTCAACCTCCTGTGTTTGTATTTATTTATTCAAATATTGCATTGCTTATTTATGATTATTTAATAATTATTATATTTAATAATTTCATATATAGAAAAATAGAAAAATCTGAATTTACCAAAGAGAAAAATGATAAACTAGATTATGAACCGTTAGTTTTGGAAGTTATAAAAAATTATTTAAAATATATTTGCATTGTCATTAATTCCATGATTTACAGATTTGTTGAATGTGATGATTGTGGTAGAAATCATCATACGATATGTGTTTTACATTCCGAGCAGATTTGGCCTAATGGGTAAGTTATTTCACCAGATTTCTGTTTTTCTATGTATTTCTGTCAATATATATCTACAATTTGTTAATAAACAATTATATTACCTAGGTATGTTTGTAATAAATGTTTACAAGCAAAAAATACAAAGAAAAAAGAAAATAAATTTGTTGCTAAAAGACTACCAACAACAAAACTTGGCACATATCTAGAGAATCGTATTAATTCTTTCTTAAAAAAGAAAGATACAGGAGCTGGAGAAGTAACAATTCGAGTGCTTGCAAGTTCTGAAAAAGTTGTAGAAGTGAAGAAAGGAATGAAAACTCGATTTGTAGATAATGGAGAAATGCAAGCAAGTTTCCCTTATAAAGCCAAAGCAATGTTTGCATTCGAAGAAATAGATGGAGTCGATGTATGTTTCTTTGGAATGCATGTACAAGAATATGGATCGGACTGCATGGCACCAAATACCAGGTCAACGAGCTTCAATGAATCTATTGTTTATTAATTTGTTCTCTAATATTAATCTTATATCATTTATTTCATTTACAGGCGAGTATACATTGCATACCTGGACAGTGTTCACTTTTTTCAACCTAGACTCTTTCGAACTGCTGTCTACCATGAAATGCTTATTGGCTATTTAGATTACGCAAAACGATTGGGTTACTCCTTGGCACACATCTGGGCATGTCCACCAAGTGAAGGCGATGATTACATATTCCACTGCCATCCATCTGATCAACGCATTCCTAAACCAAAACGACTACAGGAGTGGTATAAGAAAATGCTAGATAAGGTTTTTATTGATAAATTCAAAATAAAATAATAATCTTATTTTCCCTGGACAATTATTTATTTGCTGAAATCTTTTTATCGTAGAAATTATGAAATATTAATTATTATAAAATTATTATAAAATTATTATAATATTATTATTTTTGAAATTTCTTAATTTTATTATTCTACAGGCTATCATTGAAAGAGTAGTAGTTGACTATAAAGATGTTTTAAAAGATGCAATAGAAAATTCATTGCAAAGTGCAGCAGAGATGCCTTATTTTGAAGGAGATTTTTGGCCAAATGTATTGGAAGAAAGTATTAGGGAATTAGATATAGTTAGTATTGATAAACTAAAATATAAATATTGTTTATACTTGCATATAAAAATATTTTCAAAAAATAATGAATAACCTATATCAGGAGATGGAGGAGAAAAAGAAAGCAGAGGCTGAAGCTGCAGCTCAAACTTCAATTGAATCAGATCTTTTAGCAATTGAAGGTGCTCAAGAAGAAATGTCATCACAAAATTCTGCCAATAAAAAAGGAGCCAAAAGTGGAATGAAGAAAAAAAATAACAAATCTAAAATAAGTCAGCGAAAAAGTAGTAAAAAGTCTAACTTACCGCAAGGTGATTGCGATTTATCTGCTAAATTGTTTACAATAATGGAGAAGCATAAAGATGTATTCTTCGTCATAAGGCTTCATGCTGCAAATATTGCTAGAAATCTTCCGCCCATAAATGATCCCGATCCTTTTATTACCAATGAATTAATGGATGGAAGAGATGCCTTTTTGGCATTAGGTATGTTTATTGTTTAATATATATTATAGAGGTATATAACATGCATATTATTTTAAATATAAGAATAATCTTAATGTTTAATATCTAATTAATATATTATTTAATACTTAGCACGTGACAAACATTATGAATTCTCATCTTTGCGACGGGCTCAATTTTCTACTATGTTATTATTATATGAACTTCATACTAATGGAAAAGATAACTTTGTTTACACCTGTAATTCCTGTAAAGCTCAAGTGGTCACCCGATGGCATTGTAACACATGCGAGGTAAATAAATCAAAGATATACTTTTTATAATTTATAATATTAATAATTTTTTTACAATAATTTAATTTTTAATATATAAATTTTAATTTTTGAAAATACATTTACAGGACTTTGATTTGTGCGTTAATTGTTATTCTAAAGGTTCTCATCAGCATGAAATGTTTAAATCCGGATTTGATATCGATGACAATTATGATGAAAATAAGATGAACGAAAATGGAGAAACAAATCCACAAGAAGCTCGTCTGCAGTCTATTCAGCGTTGCATACATTCACTTGTACACGCATGTCAATGCCGAGATGCCAACTGCCGTCTACCTAGCTGTCAAAAAATGAAAAGGGTTGTATCTCACACTCGAACTTGCAAACGTAAGAAATCCAGTGGATGTCCAGTCTGCAAACAACTTATTGCTTTGTGTTGTTATCATGCGAAACATTGTATGGTTAGTTATTATTTTATCTTAATTTTCGTACAAATTTATTATTCAATTGATAATGAAACTAATTATGTAATATTAATTATCAATTAATTAAACAGGAAGAGAAATGTCCCGTGCCTTTCTGTTTGAATATAAAGAATAAGTTAAGACAGCAACAGATGCAATACCGACAACAACAGGCTCAGATCATGAGAAGGCGAATGGCTCAAATGCAATGCGGTAGCATGGGTACGTCATCGAGTTCATCGACAGCTATACCTTCTACGAGTACGGCGCCGGCTATTCATGCGTCGGCTTCGAAGCCTTCTTTAGCACCTCCCGCTACGCAACCTAGTCAACCGGCACCTCACGGTGCCCTGGTAGCGGTCAAACAAGTCCAACAAGCAGCGCAAATGCAGGTCACTTTCAGTTATATTGATTTTAATTGCGTATTTTTATAATAAATTAATTTTATGTTCATTATTAATTAATATCAAATTTTGTAGGTATCAAATAATGAATCTGGTTATACTCAACAAGTTTCTAATGAAAACATGATGACCAACAATGTACCTCAAAATTCGAATCAAATGAGAGTGATGATCCCTGGTCAACAAGCATCGAGTCAACCGCAGACTCAACAACAGCCTCAACAACATTGGAACCAAAGTCAAAGGATGCCAGCTCCTGGACAACAAGGTTTCATTTTCATAAAATAATCTATTCATATAAATATTAATATTAATAATTTATATCTGTAATTTTGAATAATTAATTTTATAAATACAACTGGTTCTTACAAATATTAATACATTATTTAAAGAATATTTATGAAATCAATTATTTTAAAGTAACTAAAATTAAATATTATCCTCTAATTTATCTTCTTTTTCATCATATTATTGATATATTCCAATAAAATGTATTTTTATATAATTTACAAATTCCTGACTTTTTTACTTTTTTAATTGTCATTTTGTATTCTATTTTAGTTGCAACTGGACAAGGAACAACTCCTAGACCAATGATATCAGGACCAGCTGTTCAACAACTGCTCCAAACATTGAAATCTCCATCTTCGCCGCAACAACAACAGCAAGTTTTACAAATATTAAAGAGTAACCCGCAATTAATGGCAACTTTTTTAAAAAGGGTTTGTATTCAATTTATATATAATTTAATTTTACTTATTCAAATTTTATAATAAATTGTTTCATTTATTACATATATTTAACTCTATTTATCTTTGCAGCGACAGTTTTCACTGCAGTTACAACAGCAACAAAACAAAAATGGTGGACAACCGGGTCAACTACATGCAGGTCAACAAGGTCAACCAGGGCAACAGCAGCAGGGTCCAGCTCCGCAGGGCCAACTAACTCAGCAGCCCAATCAAATGGTTCAACCTCAAAATCAGATGGTGCAGCAACAGGGTGGTAAGCCGTCACCTCAATTGGCACAACAAGCAATGCCTCAGCAAAATGCCCAACAACAGTCTCCTTCGCAGGCAAACTTACAGCAGAATGCTGTTCCCCAACAGAATGCTCAAATCAATCTCCAACAACAGCAGTGGTACAGACAGCAACAAATACGGCAGCATAACATGATGCAGCAACAGCAACGCTTTCAACAGGCAAATTATCAGCCAACGAATGGTCAAAGGATGCCTCGACCTGGTAACTTCGCTCAGCAACAAGTCACTCCGCAGGGCTATCCGCAACAAGCCAACCATGAACAAATGCAAGCAAATCCTCAGGGAAACATGTATCAGCAGCAATACCAAAAACAAATGCTCTTGCAACAACAACAAATGAGAAGGCCGATGTCTCCCCAGCAAATGATGGTGCAACAGCAGGCTGGTCAATCGTCTATGAATGTAGTTTGTTCTCCTCCTCATCCTCAAATGAACATCAATGAAGCTATCAGATCTCCTCAGCCTTCGCCTACAATGGCTCCATCTCCGCAACAACGTTCTCTAACTCCTCAATCTCAACAACCCGATCCTATGATGGTGACCCAAATGCAACCGTCACATTCCGGACCCTCGGAACTAAACAATGGTTCTAATGCTCAGAAGATGGGACAACAAAAGGAACTTACTCCTCAAGAACAGCTCTCGATGACAGTTGATACCCTATGAAATATGCTGTTTTCTTTGAATGGATGTTTAACAATTGTGATACTTGGTTATACTACCAAATGCTACCTATAAGACCACTTCTCCTGCAATTATATTATGATTCTACCTTCGACTGTATATATGTGTTGCACTATCTTGTATATATTTTTCTATCCAGTTGCAAAACATATTTTACATTTACTTTATGAATGAATATAATGTTGTGTAGAATAGATTTAGTATAGAATATTATTATATATTATTTCTTTGTTATATTTATCAATTATGTTCAGTTTACTTGGGTAAACTTTGTTATCATTTTAGATCATTTATTTGTACAGCTAATATTTGTTAAAGCGATGAGCTTAACAATTTACTAATTAATAAACATGTATATTTCACTAATATATATATTTTTGTACTTTTACTATTGTATTATATTGCAATCTATATTATATAAATAAATCATATATCATTTATTATTAAATAAATTTTAAAATATACATTTTAATTTTCTAATACTAATTTAATTTGTTATAATAATATATCTTCATTTACATATTGGATAAACTTAAATATTAATTTATATTTTTAAAATTTTCCAAGTTAAGTGAAATAGTTGTGATTTAGATATTTTTCGATAAATTCTATTGAAAATACTTACCATAAACTTAATTAAACTAATAATTACCATTAAACTAATATATAATAAAATTATATGAACAATTACACATATATTAAATTATTAATATAATAAGTTTTATATGGATTATGTACGAGATATCATATACATTTATATATATATATTCTCTAGTATACAAGAGATATATATAAATATATAAATAGATTTATATATAGCTATATCTATAACTCAATTTACTAAACATATTTATTTTAAAAAGTATAAATATAATTATTTATTTAATTTACACACTAGTGCATATATATATATATATATATATAGTTATTACATTCTAATTAATTAATATAAACATGTATTAATTGTCGTTTCTAACTCAACTTGAATTATAAGTATGTGTAAATATAGCTATATATACTTTTATTATTACAATATATTTAATTATACAGTATATTATTATATAGTAACGTCTTATGTATTGTACGATCACGCCGTGAGCGTGAAATTCTAGGAACACCAAAATCCGTGATCCTCGTAGATATTGGTGGTCCGGGAAAGTAATATTATATTTCTAGTAATTTAAAATAAATAAACAAATCATAAATCTATTAATTAATAGTAATTATCCAAGAATACCAAATTAGATAATCTTGGTTATTATATAGAGTAAGTACATTTTCATTACACATCAAGCCCAATGCTATATAATAGATTATAGAAGATCAGAAAAGTTATAAATTTAAATTCATATAATTAGCTTTTATAACTGGATTTTTTAATTAGAAAAAGCTACAAAAAACTTTTCCATTTATTCTAAATATTCATACTAAACATGGATAGTAATTTAATTAATTTGTTATCATTGAGGTGTACTAATTATCCAGAATTGAAATATAATATTAAAACAACAGGTGATGTTGTTACATCAATGAATTTAAATTATTTGAGTACAGATAATATAATTTACTATCATAAAATTGACTTGGCCATTCATATTACAGCGTTACCAATATGTCTTGAATATATAATAGTTTAAAAAGAGTAATCGAACAATAAAATTTATTAGCTTATTTGCTGACATGGTAAATTTCGTAGTAATCAGGTAGTACAAAGAGCAGAAACTACACTGTAAAAAATGATGGTACACTGACATCGGGAGAGGGAGAGGGAGAGGGAGAGGGAGAGGGAGAGGGAGAGGGAGAGGGAGAGGGAGAGGGAGAGGGAGAGGGAGAGGGAGAGGGAGAGGGAGAGGGAGAGGGAGAGGGAGAGGGAGAGGGAGAGGGAGAGGGAGAGGGAGAGGGAGAGGGAGAGGGAGAGGGAGAGGTATGAAGTTCCCTTATATACTATCTACTATAATATTAATATATTATTAAAATTATTATAATAATATTATATACTATAGTGTATATGATATGTGATATGTTATCTATTATTAAGTATACTTATATGTATACTTTATATATAAATTAATTATGTAATACAGGATTTATTATATTATATCTAATATAATTATTGTTTAATATAATAAGTTCAATGTTATACATCATCACATATGTAATACTAACAAATTAGTTATATGTTGGATCAATGAATTTTATCAAATAAGTTACAAACTTTACAATAAAAAGAACACGTACTTTTTTACACGACGCACGCAATAACAATACAAAAATGGTATAGTTTTAGTTTATTCCAATTATTGTTGTAATTATTTTGATTTATTTATTATATATAATATATATTTATTATATATAATGTATATTTATTATATATTTTTTATTTATTATTTAATTTATTTATTATATTCTAAACGATACACAATAAATATAATATTAGGGTACACAAAACAATTGTACATTTTCTAACCTCCTGTACCCTAAAATATAGTACTGGTGTACCCTATAGGATACATTTCAATAGAAATTAATCACTTTTTACCCTGATTATTTAATCGTGTACCCTAATTAGCGTACAATACAATATATCAAGCGTTTTTGTTTCTTCCGTACCCTAGAAAATGGCCCCTCTGTACCCTATTTTATTTACAGTATACTGAAGTAATTAGATGCAATAACATAGATAATTTTAATTAAATAATATTATCTAAAAAAAACTTCAATCAATTTAGTAAAGTAGTAATCAAATTATTTAATAAATAAACTAAATATATAAAAGTGAATACCATTTAAACTAATAGCAAATTCAAATGAATATAGACTCATTATATATACATATACATATATATATTTATTTAATTAATACATTGATATATATATATATATATATATATATATATATATATATATATATATATAAATATACACAATTATTTGTTATTGGTGAAATTAAATAACTCAACAGAACTTTTATAATGATATGCATAATATGATATGTATATATACATAAATATAGTATATTTATATATAGTTTAATATATAATATTAATATATATTATTTAAATATAGGTGAATTGCTATATACCAGACAAAAAGTAATATATTATTTTATATTTAGTCAATATTTATAAATATCTCACACTATACTTATTTTAATTACATTCAATATATAATAAATATATTGCCAGATATGGTTGTGTGCAATTTGGTTATATATTAAATATTGGTCAACTATAGTGGATATATCAACAATGAAATGTTGTCATTACCCCGTGACTTCTTCCCCATGATTTGTTTTTGTATAGATGGACTTTGGTTTATGTTAAATAGTATATATGATATATATATATATATATATATATATATAAGTGTATAAATATTGTAGTATACTATAAACTGTATATTATACAGTATATATAAAACTATTTTATAATATTATATAATATATATATTTATATATATATATTCACCATACAATATATATAGAAAAGCCATTTCCAAATACAATATAAATTTCAATTTTAATAAAATATCTAGAATATATGATATTACATATATCACCACAATTATTATTTATATTATATTGTAATAAACATTGATGTTAACTTATAAAGTATATTGAAAATAATATATGTTCATTTTTAAAAATGGTAAAATAAACAATATATTATAAAATACAGATAAACGTATATAAATAGTGTAAATGGATTTATGCTGGTATATAATTTATTAGTGATATCAGAATATATCTTATCTTTATCAATACATATTTGACCAATATATATAAATATCCAATATATATATATATTATATATACTATATATAATTATATGTCAATTTTTCTATTTAATGACATATTTATAGCCAATACCCTAGTTTAGACTTTCGATTATATTACATAATTACATAACTTAATGTATTAATCATTAGCAAGTGAATAAACATATATAAATCACACTCACACACACATATACACACACAAACACACACACACACACACACACACACACACACACACACACACACACACACACACACACACACACACACACACACACACACACACACACACACACACACACACACACATATATATATATATATATATATATATATATATATATATATATATGCTAATATTAATTGATGATTAGGGTGATTTATTAGAATGAACATTTATAAATCCAAAAATAGAAGGCTTTCCAAAATATATATTTTTTATTAATATTTTTTTATAATAATAATAATAAGAGATATATTTAGTAATGAATGAAATAATTAAGAAGATTGCGATGATATAATAACATTTGAAAATAAATGTGAGGATACCTAACGAATTTGAAGATATTTTTAATATGTTTAAATTATTTATTAACATCAATTGTATACAGTTAAATATTTTATTTTTTTTTATAGTAGTAGGGTAATTTATTTGTATTATTATTATATTGAGTTATTTAATGTAGGATATAATTAATACAGCTGTTTCAAGATAATTAATCATTAATTCATTATTTTACTTAGATTTTGAGTGAATACTAAAATATTACATCAATTTAACACGTAGCCATAATATCAAATTAAAATCTAACATTTATAGCCTATATAGGATTTATAGTATATTTTAACAAGTATCGGTATCTAAACTTCTATTGTAACTGAATATAGACAATGAATATTATATATATATATTTATAAATATAGTGTTACGATTATCTTGAAACAGTTGAATTAATTCTCATAAAAATAATTGAAAATACTATTACAAAACTAAAGTGTATAACTATTATTGATAGGATATTTATTATTTTAAATAATATATATCAAGTTAATTTTAAATTTGCAAAAATATGTTGCTAAAAGTTCTATAAATAAGTAGCTATGATTATATCCTTATAAAATGTAATCTATAATCTGTGTTATTTATTTATTTTATTTCACTATAGGATTGTAAATAATTAATTATTTGTTATTTTACTATAACACATTTATTCTTTATTCAACAGGTTAATTAAACTAATTTAATATCATCAATTAAAATACTTTCATAACAAAATGCAATATTATTAATTATAATTAAATATAATGAATGATTGTGAATTTAGTATATAATTATTCTGGATCAAGTACACTGTACTAATTCAAATTAGTTGCGTGAAATGAAAATTCAAAATTTGTGTAAATTCAAAATAATATGCTTGTAAATATCACTATTATATAATTTATATATATTGTAATATATATATATATATATATATATATATATATATATAATGAATATATATATATTGGTGTATACATTATATATATATATATATCCATACATATAATAATGTATTATATATATATATATATTTTTTGAATTGATGTTATTTATACAATATATACAGCTTATTATACTGCTACATATTGTGTAAGTAATTCATAGTTATTAGTATCACGTATTGATGTTATGAAATATTATTATGATAAAGCAATATGAAGCAATTGCTTCATATTATGTTATCATAATAGATTGATCTCAAGGAATGTATAACTATCAAATATAAGAAACATTATTTAGTTCATATGCAACATATGTGTTTATTATAATAAAAGTACATAGAAAATAATAAGAAAAATTGTATAAAATAATTTTCATGTACTATTATACTTATTATATATGTATGTACATACATTTTTTTTCAAAACAAATGTTTTATAAACAAAAAAAAATTAAGCACATTTAAGAGTAAATGTATATGATATATTTTTCCATTTTATAATTGTAAATTCTGATTAATTTCTTGAAATTGATAAATAATAATCTCTTATAAAACACTTTTTAGGCATTTTAACAAAGATTTCTAATTTGAAATGTAAACAGATAATTATTATATATAAAATAAAAAAATCTTAATAATTATATTTTTGCAACATTACCTTAAAATATTTTGAAATATTTTATAATAATTTATTACTTTTTAGTAAAAACTTTTGTTAAATATATATATACAAAATAAAAAATAATAATATATATTAGGATTATATACAAACTAATGATTAGTACAATTAATTTAGTTTTATAATTAGATTTCTTCACTCTTAATTAATATTAATTTGGTTTTAATAGTACTGAAAATTCTTACTTTTATATACAAATTTTCCATATCTATACACATTTGTCTATACGCATCGTTTGTTAAGTGAAAATAAATTTTTTCAATGAAAATTAATTTTGGAATATATGCAAGATATTAATATATGTAGATGTATATTCTAGATTTAAATTTTAAACATTTCTTACTTTTAAAATTGACCTATCAAGCATCTTGAAGGCAGTTTCTTCATCTGAGCGAATTCAAATATTATTGAATATTGCATGTCTTTATGTACACCTGAATTTGGTTCAGTCTAGTAGTTCGTAGATATAATTCCACTATTTACATCTACGCCGTATATGTTATTTATATCTGATTATACTCATATAATTCATCTAACATTCAATTTTACAGATAATATACTTTTTTGAGATAAAGAAATACATAATTATTATTCTCTCTCATTTGAATTATTTAACTCTTAAATTTGCATAAATTACTTAAGAGCGTAGCCTTTTTGATTACTTTTTTGAGCGTAACCTTCGTTTTTAATTTTTTACAAAATATTTTTAGAATAAAATGTTAAAATTTACTGAATTATCTTAAAAATGATGTATAACTTGTTTTATAAAAGTAACCATACATGCATCAAATATGTATTTTAAACATATGCGTGTCAAAAAATGATGTTTATTATTTTAATAATTTGTAAAATATTTTCATAATAATATGGGTTTAAATTATGAAGTTTTCGTTTACTAATATATTTGCAATTTACAAAATTTTAAAAACATTGCACAGACAATAACTTTGTTTGTATTCAGTGTGTGGCATTAATGTGTATAACCAATGAAATGAAAGCATTTTATTCGAATGTAAAAGCTTTCTTTTGAATTGAAATTTTCACCTAAGTTTATTTTTAATTTACGCTAGAATTCTCATCGTTATGTCTCCAACTAATAAACGTAGTACATTTATGAAGAGTATGTGCCATCAAAAAGTAAGTACACAATCTATTAAACTATAATATAGTTAGCAAAATGTATAAATATGTAATTTAATAATAGTTTTTCTAGGGTGTAAAAAAATTGATTTCAACTATATGAAATTTTGTTAGACATTCATATTTTACAATAAGTGTGTTATTATATATTAGTTATAACTAATTGTAGTATATGAAAAATACACTAAATAAGTCAATACTTTATTAGTAATAGAGTCATATTATGTTCATAAAATAATTATTATTATAAAAATTTGATAATTTTGAGAAAGTTGTTTTTATTTATATTTTTATATTATCTAGAACTAATAAAATATATTTACTAAACACTAAATAAATATATTATTATTATTAGTTTATAAAGCATATCATAAATAATTTATTTTCAAGATATCAGACAAAGATATCAACACTGAATCACTAGTGAAAGAAAATTAAATATGTTTGAAATAAGGAAGAAACACAAAGCTGAATGTTGTATAAACTATAGCGGATATTCTGGTGGCATGGAGGTAAATACTTATATAAATATAATATGTTTGATCATTTTTAATCATTTGATATAAATAATAGGTTTACGCTGAAGAATTAATTTGGGCTCGCTCTATTGAGAACTATATTCTCCGTTACTCTACGATGCTTTCTGATGGTAACGGAAAATCACATGCAAAGGTGAACGGTCATAAGGGTGGTCGATGATAAAACATATAATTAAAATTCTCTGAATCTTAAAGTTTATACTAAGTAAGGTTAAATTTTTAGATTTTTGCAATTAATATTGAGCCAGCGCCATGGTTTTCAAAAAAAAATTTGTCTACAATATTTTTAATCTTGCAATTGATGATCTACTGCGCATGACAGAAATGGTGTTATTGTTTGAAAATTTGAATTTTTAAATTTTTCTATACAATTTATTATTAGCATTATGTTAATTTAACATGGATTTGAGACCACGATCGCACATACATCAATACTTCCCGCCTACTACATTATCTTACCATAAATTACCTACATATGTTGATGCATATAAGCATTATATGGTTAAAACCATACTCTGATGCGTTTTTCAATTTTCTTCAAAACTTGATTTTATTGTATAAAATATATATTTAATATTTCATTGTTTCTATATTGTATATAATAAAAATTGTTTATACATTACTTCATATAATTAATTTTCTATAATAGTCTTTATTATATACATACCATACAATTTTTGTATCAATTAAACATTGTTAATTAATATAAAAAGATTATTAAATTTTATTATATTTACATAATAAAAATTGCTTATTTTAATTGAAAATTATTAATTTTATTCAAAATATGATGAAACGGCAAACATAGAGAGATATGTTGTCTAGCAAATATTGAATCAATAAAAAAATTAAATAAAATAATCTTCGATAATTTTGACTTAGTTAAAAAAAATTAATAAAACTAAATTTTTTTTAGAAAATGTGTCTAAAATACATATTATTATGTATTTTTAAAACTTTTAATTATATTTTCTATACATAACAAATATATAAATTAAACTAAATACATTTACACAGATTATAATAAATATAAGTCAACAAATAGTGTGAAAATGTTAATTTTCAAAATAAATATTTTGCCAATAAATTCCAAAAAAAATTTTGAAATATTACTTACATTTGGTTTTGGCAATCACTATACTCATATTATGCATTTTTCGGAGTTTCAAAAATTAATATTCATTATTTATATATGAAATCTATATTTTCGAATTTTATATTTTTCTAATGTAAATTTTCTTATCTACTACATGCAAAATTTCAATGGGCTGGCGCTACCCCTAATACATTACCAAATTGTCTGAAATTTTTTTCGTAGAGTATTATTATATAACTATAAGATGCAACTAGTTTTAATCAGATTTATCAAAATAGGCATAAAAATGACCATCCTTACTCTGTCAGCAAGGAAGAGTGTATTAATCATGTGCACAATAGCTATGCCCCCGCATTCAAAGATTGGAATAAGATTAAATTCAACGGTAGCTCCTTATGTAAAGAGAGTTTACCAGAAATTATCTAGTAAAGATCTTAATTATCTAGTAAGAATGTTCCAAGGTAATATATAGATTTATATATAATATATATATATATAATATAATAATATATTATTATTTAGACAAAGTTTGTATTTCTGCCCACTATAAGGCTGGCAGTAGCTAAAGCTGTAGCAACCTTCAATTTCGGTGAGGAGGCCTACACAAACCTTTGTTCTAGTTCAGCTGGTATAGAGATGAGCCTAGTATCAGCTGGAGCATCATCCACAGACGCCAAGAGATTATCGGGGGCAAGAAAATTAAGAAAAAGGAATAAAGATAATGTGGAAAGGGATACATCTACATCTAGTTATGGTGCTGGAAGTGCAAAATTGTAATATTTTAGTAACTATTTTTTTATATTATTTCTATTATTTACTCATTTATATTATTTTTATGTATTATTATCTACTCTCCTTATATGCTAATTTATTTTATTTGTATATATTATATTATAATATTATGTATTTAATAAGTAATAATAATCTTATTTATTAACTTGTAATTAAAATAAATGAATATAAAAACTTTAGAAGCTTATATCTTTTTTTAAGCGATGATAACTTTTTTAAACTTTAACGAATCATGACATTTTCTGAATATGTAGATGATATATTTCTTATAAAAAGTACTTTCTTAAAAATCTATGATTAAACTGTTTAGATACACTTATGATGCAAAAAGGTGGAAAAAAAGAGATTTTAAAATAAATTTTAAAATAAATATATAAACTTGTTTATCGTGGTCTTCTAAAAATCTAATTATTTTTTTTTTAAAATAGCACTATATATATAGGAATCTGTGAAAAAAATTAGTAATTTCATATTAAATCTAAAAAGTTATCACCATTCTAGTAGACATATTTTTTAAGCAGATATCACACTAAAAATGTATCATTTTTAATTGGAATTATGTAAAATATAAAGATGAATTTCAATGTATACACACTGAAAACGCTAGCGTTGTGGCATATAGACCTTTGATTATTTATAAAGTAGGTACAATTAAATTTATTATTTTAAATATTATAAAAATATTAGCTATGAAAGCAATATCTATAGCACATTTATAACATATTAGATGCCTACGAAAAAATTAAACACAGCGTAATTCCGTGTTGCTTTCTGAGCAAAAAAATTACACTTTTTTTCAATACATACAGTAATAACTTTACATCAATAACCTATATTAGCAATTGAATATTTTTATTACTTATTAATATAGAAATTTGTATTGTATTAAAAATTTATAAAATATACATTATAAATTTAATAATAATAATATAATAACTATAGATGTTATATATTATAAAATAATATGTAATAATTATATTTCTTAGATAAATATAATCATTTAATTGTTTTAATTATAATTTATATTTATAATTAACTAATAAATATATTAATTAATTATTATATAAATATTAGCTTATTTTTTGGGAGATCTATATCGATGAAAATCTGTAAAATTATTACAATTGTTATTATGTTTTAGTAGTATGCAATTTTTATATCCCATTTTAAATATATTTTTGAAATTTATTTGAATTAACTGTATTATAGTATTTACTTTAATCAATTGTATTCAATAATTTTTTTAAGTAGGAAATATACATATGTAACAATATATGCTATTACAATAGTATATGTCAGTATATTTCAGTTAATAATTGATTTAATATTATTTAAATAAAACAGAAACAATTAAAATTCTAATATATTTCTAATAACTTTTCTGTAATATCTATTATATCAAATATATATTTTATAATATACATACATTGTGTGTATTTATGTATAGATATGAATACGTTTGTATATATATTATATATACATTAAATAAATATAATTATTTATATATTTTTTATATACATACGTGTGTATTTCATTCTTTATATTTTATGAATATAATATACTGCCATATAATATAATGCATATGATTAACATGAAGATAACACAGCAGCTATATTATATAAATGAATAATTAAATATAACTAGATGCACAATTTAAATTAGCCCACCATACACTCCAACACTATAAAACATACATTGTATAATATTTATACATATCATTATTTATAAAGTGGGTGTGAATTATTTTTTTAGATAAAGAGTTATATTTTAAATAATTATCACAATTTGATCTTGTGCTAATCTCATACACTGTGCAATGTATGCTGCATTTATCCTAATTATATACTTGTCACAATCTTTCATTGTTATATTAAAGTTCTATTATTTAATTTTAATATGTTATTAATTTTATATTTCAAGCTATATGAACTACTAATGATCCAGTTTAAGTATCAATAATTAAGATTTTCCACAAGTCATCAAGTTTATCTAATTAATGTATCGATAATTAAGATTTTCCACAATTTGTATAGTTAAATCATTAGAATATATGTTTATATATGAATATAAGAGATTATATTATTTCTTGTGTGTATTTGATTATTAGAACTATATTATGCATCCATGTGTGTATAAAGTGACAAAATTTCCGGCAGATATGCCAGATATGCCTAGTAGAAATACATCCGATGCAGGTGAACCAGCTGCTGAAGTTGCTTCTGACTTGCCAGAACAACGAGCAGATCAAGAGCAGGTGATTTCTATTAGGATTCATCCCATAACTACTACTATATATATATATATATATATTTACATATATGATTATAACTTAATAAATATTTTCATTCTAGTATTGTTATATAACTATCGTTTCTAGGTTTTGAACAACATTTCTGATAATTCTGAAATTATTGAAAATGATGGTATTCAGATAGTCAATGAAGGTAATTTCAACAGATATTTATATATATATATTTAATCAAAATGTGATATGGATAACACCTAACACTAACCCTAACACCAATCATGTTTCCTATCCAAATAATTAATAATTTACTGATATTTGTAATGTTTCTAGTAATTATTGGCGATGTTGTTTAAGTATGTATGTTTTGTATTATTTGCAATTTCCTAATATTATAATGGGAAACTAAAGTTTTTTTACATATTAGACTCATTTATTACACAGTTTGCTATATTTTATGGCATATATAATTTGTTTATTTATAACCAAAATTAAGTGTGGAAATACTTTGAAGTTTTTTATAACTACTAGATCATTTTAAAATAGATTTAATTGAATACAAATGTATAACTTAATTAGACTACAGTAACATATATCTAAATATATTATGATATTATAAATATAATACTCTTCTTTTTAATATTAAACATAATTATTGTGAGTCATTCGAATTTGAATAAATTCTATGTAAATTATATATTCCTTGATAAGATATTGATACCAAAAGTAATTTGTCTTTCAATGTTTAAGGTCCATCTGACTGCTGATTTCAATTATGAAAGTTTATTTTTGAAATTATCAATTTTGAGGTATCTGTGTCTATTAAATTTTAAATATATGCTGAAATTTTCTTTTCTTTCTCTTTATTTTAATAATTGTATCTTAATAAATAAAGATAAAAAAATCTTACTAAATATTTTGGTTCAAAAATTATCGATTCGAAAAAATTATTTTGGAGTGTGTTATTATTTAAAGTTTGATTTCCTTTATCTTTCACTTTTTATTATCCCATCAGAATTATTATGTATTTTTTAAAAAATCAATTATAATTTAAATAATATTAATTATTTAGTATATTTAATTAAGCTAATATTAACTTCTGTAGAAACAATATAAAAGTTGAAATTAGATTATTTAATTGATATATAGAACACCAATACTAATAAATATATCTTAGTTAGAATTATATAATATATCAAGTAATTAATTTAATTATTAATTTTAATTTAAAGTTTAAAATATAATTGAACTAATATTTTGTATGCATCATTTTATGGTGATATATATCTAATATTTAATAAATAATCTTTTCTACATTTATTTAAATCAAAATAATTTCTATTCTTTGGAGGGGTCTATTTTTATCATCAGCTTTGATTTTTAAATTAAATATTATTTTTAAATAATATAATTATAATAGTTATTAAATATTTAATAATATTATAAATTTATAATCAAATTTTACTATAAACCTTATTGCTATTTATAATTATATTTATATATAGATATATATTATTATATAATATAGCATTGCAAATAATATATACTAAATAATCTTTTGTATTTTGTATAAGAACAATTTTAAAATAGATAAATTACAGTATTTATCATATGGCTTCCTCCAATTATAGAATAATTTGGAAAAACCATTTTTTAATAAATTAAAATATGTTCAACTCTATGCGAGTAATACCTCTTCTACCCGCTATCTAGCTACGGTTATAACATGTAGATAACTCCTGTTCAATATTTTCTACTATATTTCTGCTATGTTATAAAATAAACTTTAACATTTAAAATATTATATTATATACATTTTACCATAATATTTCAATTATTTTGTATACAACTAAATGGGTATTTTTAATAATATTATTTTCTATTAATTTATGAATATATGAATATCATCATTTTATTTTAATAGAAATTGGACAGGGAGAAACACCACCTTCAGTCACTTCTATACCTGCTTTCCAGCAATTAATTCAAGCTTTGAAATCGCCATCTTCACCGAATCAACAAGAAGAAGTTTTGCAAATATTGAAAAATAATCCACTAGTAATGGCAGAATTTCTGAAAAAGGTCAATATTTGTATTAATATGATAATGAATAATAATTTTATAATTCTTAATTTTATTGTATTGTATAATTTAAAACCAGAAATATAATTCATATATTTACTAATACCTATCTTTCCAGAGGCAGTTACAACTGATAGATAACGATTCAAAAGAGTAGCGTACCCATGTACAGCAGTAATAGCCACCTACTCATTAACTTCAATGTTATAAATAGTATGGCTGATGTTGATGCTGATGCTGATGCAGCAAGATTATGGAGAGAAATTTCCTAACAAAATATTACTTTTTCCTTTTATTATTCATGAATTTAAATAATGCCTGTATCTTCGATAACGGTGCATGGCCTTCTACATCATCTCATCCGATGTATTTTTTTTTCTCAGAATTTTACACTCATGAATCTCACATTATATTTTATATTTATGATTGATTTGCTAATAAATAACTATATTTCATTTTGATTTTAAATTAAACATTCGTTGTTTTGCAATGGTTGGTCATTTTTGATTATTATGTCATTGGGTATGAATTATTCCTAACAGGTAGACAATAATATAAATTATAATTCATGTATTATGTAAAAAATATGTATAATTTCATGTTGGATACAAATTTCATTTTAAAAGTAAATATTTATTAAAAGTAGTAATTTAAATCATTTCATAATACGCATCACATTATATAATGTTTTCATAACAATTGTTAATTCTCATTTGGGTATAATTTTTCAATCTAAATCTTAGGATATTTAGTATAGCTGTTGACATAAAATAATAATATATAGAATACTAAAATTATTAGTATTCCAAATTGTATTGATAAATATGATTTAGTACATTAGCATATACTATATATATCTTCTACGAAGTAATATTTAATAATTAGAATACAACTATTTTAAAAGATTTAGAAAATTTATATATTTAGAAGCGTTGTTTAAATATTAATATATTTTATATAATTCTAACATCTAAAAAATGTACTTTATATACAATATATGAACAATTTAATTATTTAGAGGATTTTAGATATTTAAAAGATAAACGCATTTCCAATAATAACAGTTATTTACCAAATCAAATCAATTCTTATTGTATGTATATCTAGCTATCAAATATATTCTTAACATTGCCTATCATGAATTATAAATATTTTTTGTTTTTAAATTATATATTACAAATATATATGAATTGGATGTGTATGTAATGAATTGTTGAATTTTTACTTAATATAATAGAAAGATACATGTGTATAAAATATAATTAAATATATTATTATAACTTCACCCACATGTATCTAATTTATTCATACAATATAATAATATATTTAAATTTCAGAGATATTTTACATTAGATAATAATTTAAGATTTACAAAGAACATAGTTTAGGTCAAGTACCGTATATATATATGTATATTATCGATATGGTATATAGTATGATATCGTACTCCATACTAATTGCGCACGACAGTATATTTAATAATATTGCTCAGGAATTCTTATAGATGCAGTAAATATATTATTTTGAGATATAAGTCGATATAATAATTAATATAATTATTACTATTGTTAACTATATTTGATGTAATAACATATGTTATATATATCTCACGAATAAATAAATTGTAAATAAGTATAAAATAATAATAATATATCTTAATTGTGTGATAGACATTTTCTACAATATGAATATTATATTATAATCTTTACTAAATGGCTAATGTTAGAATACGTGTAGTTAACTTAATGTTTATTTATATATTGTGCCTTACTTTTATTCTTTATGTTTATTAATTAATATCGTTTATTATATTATAATTATATATAACGCAGATTATCATACACGCTGAGAAAATGAAGCTCGTTAAGAAAACCCTGTTAAGTATAAGAATTAAAGTAAATTTGATACTTACTTTAAGATATTTGTATTTCAAAATGATTTTATTTATTACAATAATCAATATTTGTGATCAATAAATGACTATTAGAGGTAACAGATTAATAATTTTCAAAAATTGTTAATCTTTGATCCGATACAAGATTAAATTGTATGTCATATTTATTTTGACATCATACGTTTATATAATATATATAAGGTGTGGTTATAGATTTATAATTTTCAAACAAATATAAATCTATGATTATAATACTCATGATAACATGGTAATCGTGTGTAATATCATAGATTTGCAATTCGAAAAAATAAATCTATGAGTGATAATTTTATATACAAAGACATTTAAAATAGTAATTTTTAATATCCGGTTTATACTCCAGTATATTATTTTTGTATATTATTAATTTATTACTAATATTTATATCTGTTAACAATTTTGTTATTCAATTTAAGGTTAATAATTGAGAATATTATATTAGTATTAACTATCTTAATAATATATCAAATTATAGTCTAATTATAATACTATTTTAATAATTTATTTAAAAAATTATCTAATTAATTAAAATGGAGAACATCAATATTTTGTTATATGTACATTAAGGGTGATCATTTTCCTGGGATTCTGCCCGGACACACATATTTTTTTAAATATAACTAATAAGATCCTAATTTTAAAGGAATTTTATTTTTTAATGAGGAGTAGCGCTGACCGTTTGAATATTTTATATATTTCGTAGCTTTTCTATGAGCATGCGCGTTGCGTTTGTTATTGTTTATATTTAAATTTTGAATTATATTTTTTATTTACTACAAATACCATGCCTAGACACCCTAAGAGACGTAGAACTGAATATTTTACACCGCAGTCTATGTCTTTTAAGCAATTATCTACGTTTGTTGATGTTTATCGACATTTTTTATTCGTTTTTGTTGCGAATTATGCAATAGCAAAAAAAGAAACTTGATCGGCTGATAAAAATTTGGAAACAATCTTCACTTCCAACATATAAAGAGAATTCAGCTTTAAAAAAACGTACTCTTTATTTAGATAAAGTCATTTTATTAAGAAAATCCATAAACTCTCCAAAATACGAAGAATACTGTGAAAAACATATCGCAAAGCATGACAAATCATTTGATATTTGCTCATGTAAGTGCAAAGGTCCTTCTTGCACCTGTCCACGGGAGAAGAGAGTTCCTGTGTCAGAAGTTTCATTCTTAAAGGACCAAATATCTACACATTCAATGTGTATTCAAACCCAATCACCACCTACATCTATCAAGAGCAAGGGTGAGAACGCAGACATCACTTATGCCACAGAACATTTCGTTAGTATTAAAAATTATAATAAATTATAAAGTATTATTTTATATAAAACTATATTATAAATAATATGATATGTAAATAACATTAATGTTTATTATGAAATTATTCATTTAAATAATTAAATTAATTACATGTTTTATTTTAAATAATATTGATATGTATCATCATTAATTATATGCACATTTGTTTATCATCATTACTTAATAAGGTTTACTTTTAATTGACATATTAATAAATTACGTGTTTATATTTTACTTTTATATTAAAAGTTATATATAATGTTCAAGAGATAAGATAATACATTTACATCGGTTTCCTTTGCTAAAATTAATTATTAACAACTTATAATTATTTAGTAATAATTAATATTTCTTAGTGAATTGGAAACTTCCGGGAGTGATCCTTGTTCAAACAGTTCTCCTGGAATACAAATTGATGACTATGAAAGTGACTATGAAATATTATTAAATACAAGGTTATATTTAAATCAAAGTAAAACTTCACACAAGAAAGATATCTTAATAGTATCTTTGATAAAGCTACCGTAAAATTAATTATATTATAATATTTAATTATTAAAGGGATATGTGTTCTCAGATATGGTATTTATTGCTATAGGTATTCGCATCCTTATGAAAATACGATGAAAATGGTTGAACGTTATTCAATTCCTGATATCCCCCTCACTGCAATTATATCTTCATTGTTACTTGATCTGGGTATAATTACAAGTAATAACCGTGATAGAAATGCTGTACGACGACAATGCAAAAGATGTCGCTAATAAATCTAATAAATTTTAATATATTGAATTTTCTAAACTATATTTGCGTTTTCTGAATGAGCTACCGATGAAAAAGATTTTCGCGGTAATTGATGGGATAACCAAAGGCACTGATATTCACAGTGGACCAATCGGAAGGATGCTGAAGATTTCTATTACTTTGCCACCGGTGTCTTTCCGATTATACCAATAAGTGATGAATTCCGTTTAAATCTAATTAACAACAATGATCTAAGCAGCGATCAGGCTTATTTGCGGGATATTAGCTATTTCTACTGGTATTTTAACAGACAGTTCGGCAAATAGCTCACCTGGTAAGATTGTTTATGCTAGGTGGCTTACTACTGGAAATCGTATTTTACGAGTTTATGTTTCTCAAAATCAACCTAATGATGATATGAAATTATTAACTAATTATATTATAAATGTTTATGCCTGGTTTTGGTTTACAGTGAAAGCAAAACCTGAATTTTATAATTCACCTTGGCACATATTTCAAATGATCTAAAAAGTGAATACAATTAATGATATTAGAATAACTACCGAATTCTTGAAAACTATTCAATTTAATAGCTATTCATTACATAGTGAAAGTATGCTTTGCGCAATGCTGACTGATCTAGGTGGTGAGGTGAGGGTAAAATCCGTAGCTATTATATTAACCTGTAGAGATACCCCAGAGGTGGGTGTTAGAATATTTGAGTAACCAATTCTAAATTTTACAGCGATATAATTTAATTAGTGATACATGGCTAGAGCTTATATTAACAAACAATATTAAAACATCCTTTTTAACTAATATCACTGTGGAAAATGTACCCATATTTACTTTCGACAAATGTCCTTCTCATACTAAATCAGTTGAAAGACATGTACGATTAGTTTCGCAGATATCGTCGGTAATTTCATCTCCAGAAGAAAGAGATGGGCACTCTATACATGTGACACTTTTAGAAAGGAAATTAATGGGTAGTTTTTCATCAAAACAAAACTTTTTTGGGTAATACATATTTTTTTAATCAACGTCTTTATTTCTGTCTTAATAAATGTATGAATTTATTATTTTAATTGTTATTCTTTTTCATTCAATCAAATAATTACGTTAATTATTATTTCAATTTAATTTATATATATTCTTAAATTTATAATTATTTTGATATATATATATATATATATATATATATAATCATATTTTATAAACATTCCTTTGTAATTTGTCAGACAATTTTATAAAAAGTATTACTATGTATACTAATATAGACTTAAAAATGTTAATAATAATAATAAAAAGAATTTTAAATTGTTAAAATTATATATTTTAAAATAATGTTATATTTTTAATAGACCATGTAAATTATAATTTTTAATTGGTTGTTTTAAACTTTTCTAATATATTAAATATAATATAAGTATATGATAAACAAAAAAATATTTCTAGGAATTTTATTATGTTCAATATAATCGATATTTTTGTATAAATTTCTAGTAAAAACAATATATTCTTATTATTGAACATTTTTAATAATAAATAATTATTAAATTATATTTAAAATATACATATATATCAATTAATAAAAAATAAATATTTAAATTTTCTAGTACTGTCAGGAATTTCCTGAAAATTTATATATTTCCTGGTAAATTATTTTTGTAAAAAAAAATTTAATTGCTATTTATTTTATAAATGTAATTTCTAGAAGTGATTCAAATTTCATGAAATAATATTGACTATAAGTAGGTTAAAAATGGATTTATATTACATTTTGAAATCTCTTATGTTAATTTCAATATACGTCTTATGGTATATTTAAAATGACCATCGCTAAATCAAAAATTGTCCAAATTAAAAAATAATTTAACACCATGTTTAAACAGATATATATTTTATATATTACATTTCCCCAATAAATTGCGCAAAAAAAGCCTATATAAGATCACCCTTAACGTCATACATCATACTTGACTCTTTATATATATATTCTCATGTTTTAAAAATTTGAACTATAATTTTCGATAAACGATTTTCACTTCATTTATTTTAACATTAAGTATATTTTTTTAATATTAATCATTCGAATATTATGAGACATCTATTTAATATATATTAGTTGATAGATTTGAATATAATAGTATCTTTTCAATAATTATATTCAAATATTATATACAAAAAATAGTTTGTTAACGTATATTTTATGATATACACACAAGATTGTATTATTAATCTTGGGTACATACCAAGATATCCGGAGGAAAGAAATGTATCAATGTCAAACTTTATGGTTTTATTAGTATTTAAGTTGATATTATTTTTTTAATTTTATAATTATTATTTATTAAAAACTTTTATTATCTTGTATATCTAATATTATGTATACCATACAAATTATGTACATGTTGATTATAAATTAATAGAATATATTATTCAATAATTTAAACTCATAGAAATAGACTACATTTATAGATTATACAGTAATTTAATTTACTATTTAGCATTATCCATTCTAATTAATAAAATATAGTTTTTAGAACACAATAATTATTTAAAATTGTGGCAGGTCAATTATAGCAAATAAAATTGAAATAAGAATATGGTCGATAGATCCAGTTCCTGTCTATTAGTGGGCGCTAATACCATACTCAAGGATATAGGTTTCAAAAATCACACCTATAATATTATATCTAATTTACTATTGTAAATATCACTTTAAATACCTCAGTTGATTTAGCCTTTATACTATGAAATAATATTTAAATTATATTAAACATATTTAACAAATATGTAGAATATGTTTATACTTTACATATTAAAAAAAGAATAAATAAAATAATATGATAATATTTTCTTTCAAATAACTATATATAATTACATATTATTATAGCAAAGAAACTGGCTTTATGCGGATTGAGGGTTTGTTCTAATTAATTAAAGAAATTATTTTTATATTAAATAATAATTATGTTAATAAACTTTTTATAAATTTACTTTAATGTATTTTTTTAGAATTTAATTATAAATAAAGAGCATCATACTAAGGACTTCTTAAATTTAACATATAACACAATTTCAAATATGAATAATTCAAATAAACGGTTAATATTAAATTTTAAATATAATAATACTAGAACTGATCGTTCAACTATCTATGATAATACTTTGAATACATTGATGATCTTCTATATAATCTATTTGTAATAATTTAAAGTTATATAACTTATTGAATACAAATTAAATGATATTATATTACTATTTCAAAGGCTTACTATTACTATAATTATTCTTGAAGTTTTAAACTTTACTATTTTAACAAATAATCAGAAAACAAAATTTGAATATAAAATGAATATTTTTTAGACATATTCTGTCTCTATATTATTTTTCTATATTATACGGAAAACTTTCAAAATTTAATAACTTCTACCTGTAATTTTCTAATAATTTAAGAAAATATTATACGAATAATATTCGTAAAACTTTTAACGAAAGATATTTAAACTTTTATAATTTTCTTGATACTGTTTTAGAATATTATTTGAACTCTTTTTCATATATATAATTAAAAAATTTAATTAAAAAATTTCAAACTCTTAATATATTATATTGACTGAATTACATACATATTTCAAATTCTGCATATTACATGTCAACAATTTACAAATTATTTTTATAATTGTATATAATATTAAAAAAATTTAAATATTATATATAATTTGTAAACTATTTTCAGAAATATTTTATTAATTTTTGATTTTTTTTTTTGTAATTTATGTCTGTAAAATGTAAATATTATGATTATAATGAATAATCCGTAATATAAAAGAGTGGATATTACAAATTTTATTAAATAATCACTAACAGATTGAAAACTAATAAAGAATAATATTCTCTTACATAAGATAAGTATAATTGTATTAATTTATGTATTTATGAAATATTATTGTATTTCAATACACATTCTTATTGTAATAAATTTATATTAATCATTTTATTATATACATTATTGAGATTCCTGAATATATGTATATAAATATTGCAATTTTAATTAAAAATATAAAACTTAAATAGGGCTGTAGATTTTTCTAGATTCGTTCAAAGTCTTATTCAATATCCCAATATTTTATCTTTCATTAACAAATATCAGGTTTATAATTTGTATATATTTTTTAATTAATGATATATTATTTAAATGATGGAATTAAATTATTATAAAATTACTATTGCCATTTTATAATTAAGATAATATTATAATAATGTATTTACAATATTTGTATATATGCATTTTTTAATTGAATACACAAATCCAGTGTGTTATTGTGAATGAAATATTAAACAAAGGTCTTAACGAGATATATGAATTTTGTCAGCAATACGGAGTACCTGTAAGCACAATTAGTATTAAATTAAAACTAATCTTCCCATTTTGATTATTCCATTTTAAAAATTAATACTATATTGTTTTAATCTTTTATTATTTAATCAAATGCAATTACCCGAATTATCTTACATTGTAGTTTATCTTGGCCACCGAAGAAAATAATATATGCAGTTTGTATATTGATGTAAATGACATCGTTACAATAACGGATCCAATGGATAAATCGTCAAAAGATGAGATCTTCAATATTAGAAATTGCTACGAGGTTATTTGGAATTTAGTTTAGATGTAAGACAATAGTTTACAATAATCAAATATAATAAGCTTTCCTACTATTATTTACAGTATAATATATATTAAGTATTATTTTATTAAATCATTTTCAGGTATGATAATGATAATGTTGATAATGATAATGTTTTTAACAATTAAAATTTTAAATGGAAAGGATGATTAATATTTGAATTTCTTACTTAAAGTTGATAGATCAAAAATGAGTTATATTAAAATAAAAAAATTAGTTTTATTTTTTAAGATGATATCAATAAGTTTACTAGGTTTATTTACTAATGTTTGCACTTAATTTCTACATTCATACAGGATGATGTTAAAGCAATAAAAAAAGAAGTGTCTACTACGAGTGAATTTTTAGCTTTATTTAATCACGATGGTGATATGCAAATTTTAGAAATTTCGAATTATAATATTAAAGGTTAGATTAGAGTCTTAGTAATGTAAGCAAATGTCCGACTAAATCAACCGCCGTCATAGAATTGCATATTTACCTCTCGTCTATTAAGCAGCTAGGAATCTCAAAGAGATCTTTTCGTGGCCTCGGACGCAGAGTGCCGTCGCAGATACGTCGACGACGGTCTCTTCGGCGGTGGTAACAACAAGGCGAGCCGAAGAAATCGCCGACGGTTGCCTCTCGAAACTCTTTCATTCGGTGCGATGTGGCCGGCTTGCTTGCAAGTTTCCCGGCTGCCAGTCGATGAAACAAATCGTGGCCCACCACCGCTGTTGTATATCACCGCTGAATTGCTCAGTATGCCGACAGCTCATCGCGCTCTGCTATCGACACTGTAAACGATGCACTGTTAACTGATATATATATATATATATATATATATATATTTCATAAATATCATTGTAGGTAATTAATTACTAATTTAATTTTCATAAATAAAATTTCTACTTTTTTAAAATATGATGATTAAAAAATTCATATATATTATTTTTCAATATTGGCAAATAAGTTGGTAATTACAATATTTTAATCAATTTGTATATTTTATAACTAATATAGATGGAATTTTAACAAGATTTATTATTTATGATTAACAATTATGATTTTATATAATTCTATGAATAGAATGAATTTAAGATATATTAATATAATAACTAATAATAAATAGTAGACTATTTTATTCTATTATACAATAATATTTAGAATAATGTTTAAATAATCTAATCAAAAAAATTATATGTTCCACTTTACGAAGAATTTTATTGAAGTATGTTATTATTAATTCTAATATCAATTTGATAATATAATCTTCATTATTCCAGATGAAAATGTGCATCATACCGTATTGCATAGAGTTAAGGAAGAAGTTAAGCATAATCATGGAGGAAGCGTTTAAACAAAAATGCAGTTACGAGAACTATTACGGAGTGTACAGCGTAAAGCAATGCGAACCTTGTTGGAATTTGGTGTCGTTGCAAAGAAATCGCGTACTCTCGGACTCGAGCCGACAGCCCATTAGCTACGAAGACAACGGGGAGGTCAAAGTCGTCGATGTGATCGGGGCGGCGTGGTTAACGATGTCCGAGAACACTCCGACACCGATTAAAGAGGAGCGGGGTACGCCGACGCCACCGGGTATGCTTACAATCTCGGTTTCACAAGTTGAAATGACGGTAGCGAACAGGTGCAAGAGCGGGAAAACAGACGGAGAATTGGCATTTCGGCGAACTAAAAATAAGGTTGTATGAATCAACCCTAGTTGTCGACACGGTTTGTTTACGCTTATGTATACAAATAATAATAGAATATAATATTGAACACGCGCAAACCTAACACCTGTATAATACTGCTGTACATTACTAGTCAGTTAATGTTGAATTGGACGAGTATGAACAGGGCGGAAACAAGAGTTGTAACCTTAGCACCACAGGTGAGAAATTAATCAAACTGATTAAACAAAGAGTTCCTCTTTTAGCCAGTAGATTTGTTCGTATTCATGATATTTTAAATCATAAATATTTATACAAATAAATGTTTTCATATTTAAATATTATTTTTTTTACATTTTGTATTAAATATTTAACTTAATTATCCATAATTTTGAAATAGTTGAGATTCCTAGAAAAAATTCAACAAGGAAGATAGTTAATAATGGAATTAAAAAAAAATCCACATTGAAAAGAGTGCCAAAATATAAGATTCGACTATCCCAACTAACACATATTCATAAGGTAAATACATATGTATGTTATAAATTAAAACTTATATATATATAACATTGATTACATAATTAACATTATATCCTATATCCATTAGATAATTTAAACAATATAATACAATATTTATAATTTATTTTCAACAAATTTTAAATTCTTAGTTAAGAACTAATATATGGTTTACTGAACATTACAGTTTATTAGAATAATTCATATGTATAAATAATTATATAATAATTCATTGTAGTATACAGATCACAATTACTGTATTAACTTGAACATTTGACACTCATTTCTAATAATATGATGAAAATAAAATACTATCACTATACTTTCTATTAATATGATATTCGATTAGTATATAATTCAAAACATGTATAGAATTCATACTTTATTTTATTTATAGCATAATGCACTAATTCTTTTGTTTTATAAGTTTTGATTATTACTAAATTCTTATAATCCCATTTATATCAATATTTGTGTAGTTATATATAATATCAACACACAAATACATGCATATTTTTTAATAATAATAAATATTCTATCCTGTTATTATTTTAATTAATTGGTTTATTGTGTTTTGATGATTGAAAGAAGTAATAATAATAATAATAATAGTTGAAAGTTGATCCTAAAATAGTTCTACATTCAAAGATAATCTATTGGAATATTGTTAATTAAACCGAGTCGTTTACTTCAGCTGTATTTAATTTTGTAACGTATGTTATATAATACTTTATAGGAGTAGATAAAACAATGGGAAATAGATTATACTGAAATTGAGTATTACTATATATTTTAATATAAGCTAAATAGTAAAGCACAATTAAACTACTATAAAGATATGAAATTATTATTTTGATCAAATTTAACAATATATAATCAAATATTTGTAGAATAGTATAGAAATGTATCTATGATCATGACTATATTTTTTATTATGCTTATTAATTTAAATTATAAACAATAGATTTGTACAATGTTACATCGGCACTGTTATACTATATGCATTTATACAGATAAGAGTGCTATTATTATTATCTACAATGTATTACTATAGTATTACTTTAAGCTTTGATGAAAATAGATAGATTAAATGAAGAATTTTTATATTAGCCGAAATAATATTCTGATAGGCTGATTATATTTAAATATAACCTATATGGCTATTAAATATGGAAAACCTGCAATCTTTATTTAATATTCAATACAAATTATAATATAATATGAATATGTAAATCTTACTACAATTATCAAACCAATTACAATTATATATTGTAATTATTGTATTATTCAAATTTGAAAAATTTATAAATATATTGCAATCTTAATTTTAATATTGTATGCAATATCAAAACCTTATATAATATAGAGATACTAGGACATCTCGTTGTGTTATCCAGATGGTTAGAATCTGGAAATTATTTTGAAAATATAGATAATATTAAAGAATAATATTAAATTAAAGAATTTAAAATTATCAACAAAATTCAAATAAAGCAAAATATTTATGATGTGTAAAAATAAATTACAGAAATATCCAAAGAATTATTAATAATATAACAAGACAAATATACTTACTTATAAATACTTATAAATACTTAATAAATACTTATAAATGAAATATATATATGCAAAATAAAATATGTATGTAAATTCATTGTTAATAAAAATAATTATAATCTATGAAAATAATTAAAAATAATATTTATATGATTGGGATGATGAAAAAAGTATTAATTGGGTTATTCACATAAATAATATTTTAATTTCACAAATTTAATTCTGAATAATTAAATTTATCTTATGATAGACATATAACATATTACTAAGTTATTTTTAAAATATATATAAAAAGGTATACATAACAAATTCAAACAGTTAAAAAAATGGTTACTATTTAATTTTATATTTATCCGAAAATAAATTGTATATTCGTATTATATATTTACAATTTATTTGATTGGTTAATTTTGATACATATCTATTGGTTATTATTTGAAGAGTGGCAATTTGATAGGCATAATGATACGTGAAGTTTGGGTAAGTTTAGGTTAAATATAAATGGCAAGTTTTAATATCGGCGTTCATGAGTATTGTTGTATCACATACTATCATATAGTTGTTTGTATGTAAATTTTCAATTATGCTATGAATGTTTGTCATAAATGCACAATTGTCATTTAACCCCAAATCATTTTTTTGCCAAAATCAGACAGAAATAAGTAGTTTATATAAATACATATAATTAATATGTTTTTTGTAATTGTCATTGAGGGATAGATTGGGGGATAGATGTAATTGTTATAGAGAAAAATGGGCTTGAACTTTTAAATTTGGTAAAAATTTAAGTGTGTGTTTTTAAATAGTGTTTAAAAGACACGACATTTATTAAATACATGCTCATAGTCATATACTTTTTTGGAACCTACATAAGCAATATAAATATAAGATTGTTGAGTATATATATATATCAGATTATTTAAATGGTATGTTTCATACTAGCATTTCGCCACCAATCGACACTAGCGATACGTCAGGGCTGTTACAAATGTTAAATTTAATGAAAACTAAATAAATGTAGTAATTAAAATAATTTTTGTAAAATTAAAATATAATAAATCTCATTTATATACACATTGTACGGGACATAATACTGTTAAATATAAGTCACGAATATATATTGTATTATTAGAACATGTTACGTTAATAATGATATATTCATATGTTTTGACCATATATAGAATATATCATTTGATGTTTTGCAAATTGAATATATTATCCTATTGTATTTTATGAAAAAAATAGTGATTTTATTTATAGTTAAAACTTATCATGTAACAAAGTAGATATTAAAATATCACTATTACTAAATATAACATATAAAAACTTATAAAGTACGAATATTTATTATAATTTTATAAATTCACCTGTATACTTTTTATATTACATAATTATTAACTGATAATCAATATTTTTGTAAATAATATTATATATATATAATATGGTATATATACAATATTTTTCGTCGGATTTCGAATAAAAACTACATTACAGATTATAATACATTGTAACAATATAACTATACTATATTATACATATCTAAATGTAATGTTTTATTTCATATACAGTTTGAATAGAAATTAGGATTGATATATAATTATATGGATTATATGTGTTACTTTTTGGTATTGGTTGTATAGTATACATTGTACACTGTACAATGTACAGTGTACACTGTACAGTGTACATTGTACAATATACAGTCTGTTTGGTTGCTTAGGCTCCATTAACCCATCACTACATGTTTCTGATAGTTATGATTGTTCATCAGTGTTCGCCATCCTCTCACAAATTAACTAGTTATTATTATTACTTAGCTGTGTTCATATCCATTTCTCTAGTTTGCTTGGTTAATGAGGGCTTAGTTGTAATAACTATCCTGTAACTGCATATCTAAATTGTGATTGTTTAGTGGAGTATCATCCAAGCATAGGCTACATAAGTTTAATTAAAATTAAGATGCATTATTGTATGTTTATTGTATGCATTATTGTATGTAAACTATAAATTCACACATTATAACGCTATTCATAGTAGAATGCATATACAATTATATATATTTATATAAAAATTAGATTTACATTAGAATATTCATTAATGATTTAATAATATTAAATACTTTATTTATATAGATTATTTAATTAATATTACAATTTTAGTCTATAAAATATAAATACACTTAAATATTTCAGTTTAGGATGTGTATTATTAAAACATCCAATATCTTCTATAGCTTTAATAAATCTTGATATTATGTAAATAAATATATATACTCGTATAATAACATAAAATAAAAAGTAAATATATAAATTTACGTAAATCATATTTTATATTAGGCAATTTTTAATAGCCCTATTATAAAATATAATTTAAGTAAATATATATATACTTTATATATGTTTACGTATGTGATATGAAAGAATTTCTCGAGGACGTTAAATCATGAATAATCCAATACGAACATATGTTATGTATATATATTTTCAAGTGAATAAAATTGAAAGTTTGATCCTAAATGATCAAATGCAATTCGATGGCATTTAAAATTACTAGTGAAATGTTCGCGAATAGTTAAATAATAAATGTATGTCATATAATGTTTCTATTTAATTTATATTATTTAATTATTAATATATGATAAATGTAAGTTTCAAATGTAATTAAATAATTACAGTCCTGTATTAATACATGACTATATAACATATTAGAAAGTATGATCTATTAGCTATATTATATGTATATTAAAATTAAATTTAGTCGTAAACAAAGCTATACTGTAATATATTACTGAACGTGACTATAGTGACTATTATAAATTGATAATTGGTTATATAATAGTAGCAGGCTTACTCCCATTTATATATTTAATCCATATTTAACTTATTTAGTAAATGGATACGAATTCCTAATAATTAATTTAATTGTTTTGCCGATATACACGTATGAAATATGTGTATGTACATACGTCGTATGCACGTCAAATCTGGTTTAAAGATATTATAACAATGTCCATCACCTTCAGATTCCCATGAATCAAAAGCTTGTTATTGTATATAATATTGTTATTAATTGAATTCTAATTTAAATTATTAGACTAATTATTTAAATATGAAATGTAGTCTATAAAAAAAATAATTTACCATCTATTTTTTCAGAAAATTTGTTCAACAAATTCGAACAAATATTTCAACAACAAATTTATTTTAACTCTATTAATATAATTATTTAGTTTATTATTCCATAATATATCATTATGTTTAAAATAATTTATTATTTATTTACTTTATATCTAAAGTAAATTCTTATTTTTTTATTTTCATTTTGATTCATCACGATTTTAAATCCAGTATTTTCAAATAAATAATAAATATATTCACGATACATTTCACATTGATTTAAAATTTGGGAAATTATAAATCTATACTATTATACATAACATAAAAATATCCTACGTCCGTTTCAAGATGTCGATCTGTGGAAATAAACATTTTCTATTTTGAAAAAAAATACAGTATAGAAATTGTCATATATTATTTGTAAATCCGAGGATGAATACGAACTTAAATGAAATGAAAATAGAAAAACTGAGTGTGTGTACACACCGGGTTGTTCATCACCTTATAATATTATCTGGTACCTCTTGATACAGTTATAGAAGAAATTAAGAACTGCGTCAATAGTGTATACACTATAGTGGTGTAAATATATATATATATATATAGAAACAGGAGTGATCTCTATGTAAATTTGAAAATATTTAAAAATTATGAAAATAAAACAATATATAATAAAATAGAAACTTATTATACAATAACTAAACTTAACTTATTGACTATATACTATTTATATTATATTATGCAGCAATATATATGTTTAGTTAAATAATATACATATATTAAAATAACCTTATTTTATATATTATATATATAAATCGATATACTTAAAGAAATAATATTAATTTAATAATTATATAAGCTAATTTCATATTAATATTATAATTAGCCTTAGTATAATATCTAGTTCAAATTTATTTAGATAATACAATTTTGAAAAAAGACACGCAAATCACAATATTATTATTGTTTTTTCCAGAATATTTATATATATAAGTATTCTACAATTTATAACAGTATTCTGTAGTTATTTGATAACATTCTATATCTAATAGATATATAGAATATATATTATCTATATATAATTAGAAAGATAACCAATTAAAATAGTTTAATTCAATAACAAGTTTATTTGAATATATTTATAAATTTAAATTAAATTATAATAATTCAGTACATTATGACGATATTGTGAATATTAATTGTACAGTACTTTTAAACCAAGAAGACAATTCTATATCATAGTCATTATGTTACTGAAATTTACTCTAAACTTTTCTAGACTTTGGTTACTAATGGAAGATAATAATAATGAATATATTGAATTGAAATTAATAAAAGATTATTAATTAAAAAGATACTCAAAATGTTACGATTAATTTGACTATATATAATTATAAAATATATAATACATGTATTGAGATAAGAGTATTAATATAATTCACTGAAATTAAATTATTACATTATATATTCACTACATTATGTATTATAAAGTAATATTTAATAATATAACATAAAGATTGAGCGGTTGGCTCAACTTTATATATAAACCGCAGGTTGCCAAATAAATTATATTGCTTTGTATATTTCTATTTGAAATATTCTTTTATACTTTAAAATATTTGATTGGTTTAAAATAATAAAGTAAATAAATAAGGTTTGTTTATATTTTGGAAAGTTTTTCATAGTCTCTAGCCAGTGCCATTCATATTTAAAAATAAATTGTGTTATAATTTTAAACCAATATTATGTTTTTATAAATGTAATATTATTATTATACAACTATATACATATATATATATATATATATATATTAGGTATTATATTCTTAAATAGTTAGTAATTATTGTAACTATTACAAATATCAATTAATGTTTTTAAAATTTAAAATCAACAAATTTGACAATAATTATATGATCTTCTTTTTGATTTATAGATTATATTTTATAATAAGTAAGGCAATATAATCCAATTTTATATTAATACCTATTCAATTATATCATTAAATACATTACTTTTGTTTCTTAAGTTATTATCCTATACTAGAATTGTACTATTATTATATAATATATATAAAATAATGAAACATAATCGAATTTTTAATAACTCTATTGAAAATATATCTAATTTAATAGATTAATTTAAATGGTATCATTCTATATATAACGTTATTTATAATATAGTTATCATGATATCAGGGTTATTATATGGACTTTATAATTTATATAGAATTAAATATTTATGATAATTCTATATATTTTATATAAATATGTTGTTATTTTATAGAAAATAATTTAAATAACAAGTGGATATTGTTATTGATAATTAAGTAATATTACATATTAATTATAAGATTGTGTGATATAAACAAGATTAATTGTGTAATATCGAATAATAAATTAAACCTAAGGTAAAATAATAGTTACTAAATCTATAAATTCTATAATTAATAATACTTTTTGTTTTTAATAACTTCCTTTTATAGTCTTTGAGTTACGAATGTATGTGAATTTATATAGAATAATTAGTTATTGTTTAAAATCTGGGTTTCTATTAGTTCAATATTATATATATAATTGTTATAAAATATTAATTTGAAATGATATAATTTTAAATTAAAATTCAATAAGAATATCAACTATATAATTATGTAGTAGATATATTATTAATTATGTATAAGACATAATTAATTTTAAATTATTTAATGAAATGTACTAAATTATTTAGTTATATGAAATAAAATGGATACATACATAGAACCACAAGATTTAGAAATCGACGATTCATATTATAGGTAAGTTAAATGACATTTAACATTAAATTTAAATATAAGGATTATTTTAATAATTTGCATGCCGTTTTTTAAAATATTACATTTTTAGAATGTAAATATGTAATAATTACAACAAAATACTAGGTTATTATTTATAAATTAATCAATGCATAATATTATTTAAATAACTAATATATATGATATATTATACATAAGATTATACATTATTAATAATGTATAATAATTATATAATTTTATAATAATTATATAATTTTATAATAATTATATTTTTAACTGCCTCACAAAATAATTGACATTATATACTATATGGTATGAATCCCATTAAAAAATTTCTACCATGTCATTTCATTTCTTATTTACTATATTATATTATTTACTTTTCATTTCTTAAATACTATATATATCTTTAGTCATCTATATCACTTATATTAAGATTATAACTAATACTTATATCATAGGTATTATTATAATGATTATACAATAGATCTTATAATCATCATAGAGTTAATAATTTATTCTATAATTTAAAAATACAGCCGGCAAACATATGTTTATGGTGAAAATGCTATGAAGAAATTAACATCTGGTTCATGTCTTCTATTGGGAGTTTCTTCTGTTGGAGCTGAAATAGGTTTAATGTAGTTTATACCTAGGGTTTATACATACTAAATTCAATATTGAAATAATTTTTAAACAAATATTTTAAATATTGTAATTCAATATTGATATTTTAACATATATTTATATTCCATTTAGCAAAAAACTTGGTATTGGCAGGGATTAAGGTTAGTTTATACAAGTTTAATTTATTTTCATAATAATCATAGCATATATAATATTAATTTCTTAGAATATGTCTTAAAATATGTCAATTTTTTAAATTAAAATTATAATAACGTCGAAAATAATTTTGTAATTCATATAATATATAATATTATGTAAATAATAATATTTTCAAATATTTACCTTGATATTTCACTTCTATCATTTCTACAAATATATTGTTTAAATATATGTATATTGTGAATACAGACATCGAGAGTTTATATTATATTAGTTAACCAGATTTATATATATTTTTTTTACTAAAAAATAATATTAGTTAAATATTATATTATCAGAATTATTTGATTGCATGGGAAATTATACAACCATTCATTTTAGAATTTAGTTATCGTCGATGATACTAAATGTTCTAGCAATCAACAAGCGCAATTATTTATTACTGATTCCGATATAAAGAACAATCATACACGGTTATTATATTATAATAGCGGAACTGTTTACATAATCATACTGTTTAATATAATAAAATTATGATTTCATTGTATAGACACCATATAATATAACTACATATCAATTGTAGTTTAATTCAATGTCAATTTTAATATTTACAAAAGTAAACCTTAGTAGTTTAAAACCACACTTTTCAAAGAGGGCAAGCTTGTTCTAGAAATGTTCAAGTATTAAATAAATATTCGAAAGTCGAGCATTCCGGCATCAGCTTAGATGATCTAGATTCAATAATAATGAACTTTCAGGTTATCAAGTTATTTTTTATTTAATATAATTATTATTTGTTTCTAATCTGTAAAAATCTTCTTTTATATACAAACCAGTCCTAAATAATGTGAACATTTGTTATCTTTAAACGTTTCTATATTTTCACATTAAGTGCGTCATCGTAACGGATGAACTCAACACTAGACTAATTGAAATAAATACACTGTGCAGGAAATATGCAATTCCGGTAAGAAGTAATTGCAAAATACATGAGTGTAGTGGCTAAAATAAATATTGTAATTAGGCTCATTAGGTCTAATCAATTGTAATCCATACGCTTCGAGTATTATAAGATATTATTATGTACTGTTTGTGATACCCTTCAATGGAATGTGTTATACATTTTCAATACCTATACGTTGAATAACATATACTCTATCAATTTGCATTAAGCTAAATCATGTAGTCGCATGAAAAATATGTAAACGATTAAGAACACACTTTATACGGCATAATACCAACACATAATATCCTATAGTTTAACCCAATCTCCAGTTCATCGCAGCAAGCGTTTACGGACAGATGAGTAGGGTGTTCGTCGACGTCGGAGTAGGTTTCTCGTTCACTGAGCCGGGCGAGGAAAAGCCAGAGTCGTTTAGCGTGGAACACATTAGCAACGTTAGTGTACGGCGAGGAGGAGTAGATGAATACGAGAGAAATATGATTTTTGTAAGGTACGAGGTAAATATTTCTTGAATTAGGTCTACGTTAGCTATGGAAGTAAATGTAATGAAATGTGAAGGATAATTGCGGTGAATGGGTGAATATTATGAAAATGATTGCCAATGCTTTCGATGAGTACCATGATAATATGCTAGTATTAAGAATTGGAATAATGAGGGATATTGAGAGCAGAACAATAGAGAAATAGAATCAATTAGAAGATGGTTTCACGTTAAACGAACAAGATAAAAGGTAGAAAGACTAAAGTAAAATAGAATGGTTAAACATAGTCGACTCTCCGTGGAATATTGTAAACAGTTCATCTCGCGACCACTAGGATGTAAATGCTGTAGTGTCGTCGACGCACGGGTTTCGACACCTCATGGAGGACTCCGATACCGTAATGCTGACAGGCATCGAGGGCACCATGGAGTCGCTTTGCGGTCGTCACTTCTCCGTGAAAGGTTTTTACTTATTAAGATTTCCATTTACATTGCTCGTAACGCTGAAATACAAATGTACATGCAGATTATAACTATCTATTTAATTGTAATGATAATATCACAGGTAACATGCCCTAATAACATGCCCTAGTAACATGCCCTAGTAACATGCCCTAGTAACATGCCCTAGTAACATACCCTAGTAACATGCCCTAGTAACATGCCCTAGTAACGTGCCCTAGTAACGGTCCCTAGTAACGTGCCCTAGTAACATGCCCTAGTAACATGCCCTAGTAACATGCCCTAGTAACATGCATTAGTAACATGCCCTAGTAACGTGCCCTAGTAACGTGCCCTAGTAACGTGCCCTAGTAACATGCCCTAGTAACATGCCCTAGTAACATGCCCTAGTAACATGCCCTAGTAACATGCCCTAGTAACATGCCCTAGTAACGTGCCCTAGTAACATGCCCTAGTAACATGCCCTAGTAACATGCCCTAGTAACATGCCCTAGTAACGTGCCCTAGTAACATGCCCTAGTAACGTGCCCTAGTAACATGCCCTAGTAACATGCCCTAGTAACGTGCCCTAGTAACGTGCCCTAGTAACGTGCCCTAGTAACGTGCCCTAGTAACGTGCCCTAGTAACGTGCCCTAGTAACGTGCCCTAGTAACGTGCCCTAGTAACATGCCCTAGTAACATGCCCTAGTAACGTGCCCTAATAACGTGCCCTAGTAACGTGCCCTAGTAACGTGCCCTAGTAACGTGCCCTAGTAACATGCCCTAGTAACATGCCCTAGTAACATGCCCTAGTAACATGCCCTAGTAACATGCCCTAGTAACATGCCCTAGTAACATGACCTAGTAACATGCCCTAGTAACATGCCCTAGTAACATACCCTAGTAACGTGCCCTAGTAACATGCCCTAATACACCTACAACTAGTGTTGTCACCGTATCAATTCGCAATAAACTGCGATACGACCGATATGGGGAGTTTCATCTGTATATCTACGAGAGCTATCAAAGTCGTCGGTCCCAAGATCATTCACCACGTTAGGCTGGATTGGGGTGGGCTGGATGGGGTGGGCTGGATGGGGTGGGTTGGATGGGGTAGTCGAGGAGCATAGGAGGGTATGTAATGGAGTACGTATTGGGGCGTAAGTAAATATTGATTAAATAATCTAAATTCTAAACCTGATTAGTCGCGATGAGATTTGAATGCAATTAACATAGTGATATTAATTCATTACGAGTATTTAAAGTCATTTAGAATCATTGATTTCCATAAAATGAGTTTACATCAAGGGCTAGTTTATTTTTATAATACCCATCAAAATTGTTTTAAATGTCGATGTTGATTACATAAGTTTCACAGCGTCCCCTAACGGCTGAACTCGAAGAACCAACACTGACCTGCGTAGACTATGCTAACCCTCTTTCAGAGCCCACGGTACACGCAGCGATGAACTGTGTTTCAGACTTCCTGCAGGATCACCACCGCCACCCCAAGTCAGACTTTGCTATAATATCTTTCTTTCTCATCCTCGCATAATCTACTCCAACATATTTTCTCTTTCTTTAATAACTCTATAGTATCACTCGGCTTTCAGATCTCTAAGGTCACTAACTATCTCAGCTCTACATCTTTCTCAGCTTTCACAGCTTGCTTTTACACACTCTCATACTATCTCTCTCTCTCTCTCTCAC
>OZ038315.1:8338470-8470491 GCA_964035775.1 Osedax frankpressi | reverse complement strand
GAATATTTGATCAATTTCAATTGGAATAAATCCAGCAACATCTGCTTCTTCACATTTAGAAAGATTTAAACCAATCGGACCATTATGTAAATCAGGGCCTTTTGTTTCTCCATCCAGCATTGCGAATATCTTTCTAAGAGGCAGCTCATTCATATGAAGTAAACAAATCAACCAAATATAATATTGTATATTAAAAAATATGTTAATAAACATCTGTCTATTATTTCTCTTATCTATTAAAAAAATTCTTTCACATCGAGGTACCTGTCGTTCTCAAGAACAAAGGCAATCATGTTTGCATTTACATGTACATATTTCAAATAATATTTTATACTTTTTAATATGTTCATTTACAGATTTGGAAAAATACAATTTGTGCTCTGACTTCTTTAATTTTGAAATTATCATAATGTATTTATCTAGTTTGTTAGATATTGATTTCAATGATATCACTGGGATCGATGCTGAAATCCAGATTTCTATTATTTTTTCAATCGTCTGCATTTTTGCGTCTCTTTGTTGTACTAAATTGTCCGATATATATGTATAATGTCTAAATATGTTGGAAGCTGACGATTACTCATCATTCTTGGTGTAAATAAAGTATAAAATGGAGATTTATTGCGTAAATTCATTGTGAAAAATAAAAATATTTTAAATATATAGCATAAACAAAGAATAATAAAATGGTGGAAATAATAGGGAAAACAAGTATTTATTTATTTTGAATGGGAAATTTTTCTTAAAAATACTTATAATTTTGAAAAAGTCGATAAATTCAGACTTCTGGCGATAACTTAATATTGCAAATAATTTTTTTTTAATTATATGAATAATTTTTATATGCCTTAAAGTTTATATGCTGAGTGAGCCAGTTAATTCTGAAAAAAGTGATCCACCCTAGTGTACAGTGTACGCCGTACAGTGTACGCCGTACTCTACCCCCCCCCCCCCCCGGAAGTGTACGCCATTAAACAGCCGACGCTAACATTTATTTAGAGAATAACTCCGCTCGTTGTTTCACAGATGCTGAGGGAGTGGGCGAATCGGATAAAGTGTCGTCCTGCGTCGGTGCAGTCGAGACCCGATTCGTTCCTGGTGCGCTACACCACCGGTGGAAAGGATGCCAGAAACGCCGCCAGGGATAAGAACAGCGATTCGGCGAGAAGCGAATCCGACAACGACAAGAAAGAGAAGAAACCGTTGGAGAAGAAAAGCGATGTTCCCGTAAAACCGTTAGAAGAGCATACGTAACTGTGCCTAGAGGTGTGCCTAGAACTGCGTCTAAAGATGTGTATATAACTGTGCCTGGAACTTAACCTAGGACTGAGCTTAGAACTGTGCCGGTATATATGCGTAGAACTGTGCCATACCTGAATTTCGAAATATTCCTACAATTATTCCTAGAAACAAGTCTATACATGTGCATATAACTGTGCCCAGAACTTATATATATAATTGTGCCTGAAATAGTTTCTAGAAAATTATATATAACTGTGTCTAAATATATGCGTAGAACTATGCCTGGAAATATGCCTAGAACTCTGCCCAAGCGTAATAGCAATGCACAATAACTGTAGTTTGATATCATCAATATATAATTTAGAATTCACCAACCCATTTAGAACTTAGCTATTTAAACTACTCCCACACATACATTCTCCTTATTATATCATATACCTACTATTTAACTGAAGTAACTTCTCCTCCAATATATATTGCGATTACAGCGATATTTAGAAATTAATTTTGAAAGTAATCAAGCTAAATGATTATATATCATTTTGATAAAACCTAAAAAGAGAATATCATCTTTCAGTTTATCATCATTTCATTCTACCATACGTTATCGATGGAAACAATCGAAGATTACATCACGCTGTGAGCCATTATATAACTATTACTTAGTTCGACCAACCTTTACATACTCCAACAGATATGCTAATATGAAATATGACGGCCACACTTAATAACATATTACCAGTATATAATATAGTGTCATGTAAAGCTCTTTCAGAATAATCACACCGGATTAAATTCAGCTGCAAATCGTATGACTGGGCGACTTGTAATTAGGCAACTTTTCAACAAAAATAAAACGTGTTGAATTCAGATGATTTGGCAACTTCGGGTAGAGAATCTTATGTTTACATTTATTTAAAAACAAAGAAAAATTGAATATTTTAAAATTTGTATTCAATTTCAATTAACTTATTTCCCTATGTATGCCTTACGTTTAATATCATAAGTAGTATATTTATTATATATCTTAAATCGGAACTGAATACAATCATAATAAATTCGATTTTATTAGCACCGAGTATTTTAAAATATCATTTATAGTTCAATAATCTTTAAATATATTTCTCAAAAAGTGAGATTTATATCAAAAAATTTACTATATTTACTCCATATACCTAATTTACTCCATTTACCCCGTTACTCAATTTACTAAATTAATCTATTTACTTTATTTACTACTTTTAAACCATTTACTTTATTTACTTTTTTGTTAAATATATTTACTTATATTATATATTTAATGTTACACTATATATATATATATATATATATATATATATATATATATATATATAAAATCATATCGTACTTATGTATTTTATCTACCTTACCAAAGATTACAATTGAAATTAAGTACAAATATATTAATTTTTTCAAATGTATTAATTTATTATTTATAACATATTAATTTCCATTTCAAATATTCATATTGTTTCTTATTATGTAATCTAATAACATTTACCTTTCTTTCTTGTTATTAATATTCTTGACTTGAAAAATGCACCTTGAAAAATGTATTTTGTCTTTGTAATAGAATTTTAACATTTTACATATAAGTATAATAGATTTTAAAATGATACATGATATTATTTGACATTTAAATAAAAGTATTTCATTTAGAATAACTTACCTGTGACATTAATATTAATGTAATTAAAAAATTTCTAAAACAATAATTTAAGTATAATTATGATATCGATTTCATTTGAATATTTCTGCAGTAAAGCAGAATTGTGGCGATCAATATCTCCTTATATGGAAATACTCATCAAACTAACTTTTTATTAACTATGTTCATATAAAGTCAACTATTATTGATAAATTGCATTGATGGGTATCCACTTTTTTCATCCATCTTTGTAATACTTTAAGTTTTGAATATATTTATGGATATATACTATATATAGTAGTAATATTTATAAATCTACCATATATATGAATATATAGGTAACATATATATCAACTGAATAGCGATATAAACCTATATTACAATATTTATATTCTCTATATTGTCATATTAGGAACATTAATATTTCTATTGTTATATGTGTATCCCCGTTATATCTTATCTGCCCTGTGTTTATAGGTGAACAAAGATAATGTCTTTTAAATCATTTATTAAATTAGATTGTTTTTAAGATAATACTTTAATCAGGATACAAAGTCGATGTATTATAAACATTACTTTTATGGTTTTTAGTGTCAATGCACATGCTCTTTATTTTTACCAATTTAATTTAATTTTAATTTATCAAATAATTAATGTTATATAAGATACACCATTAAAAATATCCAGAACTAGTTTGTTTAATTTGTAATAACTATTTATCGTTTATATTTTACTAAAATATGAATATAAATTATCTATATTTCTAAATATATTGAGTTTATCGATTGTCGATGAGTTGATAAATTAATATTTTCATGTACATATATTTTCTCTAGCTTTTTATTATAACTTACAAGTGAACCTAGGTGTAATTATGTTATTAATATTAATATTGGTAATTAGGATTTCAAAGAGTATAAAATAACATATATAATTATAAAACCAATTTACCCTATAGGGTATATATATTGTATACAATGTAGTTCATATAAATATATCGTGTAGGATTTTATTATTAAATTACAGTTGGTCAGAAATAAAGCGCATATTTACCTTGCATCGATTATATAATATCGACATAGATCCACCAGCTGCATCGAAGACTAGATATACGAATATGTTACCTATATTTATATAGTAATATATATTCTAAATATTATTAATCAATAAACGTGTGATTTAAACGGAAGTCAATTATTGTTTAATTAATGAAACCGTTATACACAACTATTGATTATCATTTAATTAAATTATCACATTCGTGTGTATATATATGGTCATTTATCAAATAAATATCTCATATATTCTCACAAGCACATAAATACACATTCATAAACTTATGATGCAATCCATCATATTAATACATACACACACACACACACACACACACACACACACACACACACACACACACACACACACACACACACACACACACACACACACATATATATATATATATATATATATATATATATATAGATATATACACACATATATATACATTAATATATACATATGTGCGTGTATATATGTATGCGTGAGTGCGCGCGCGTGCTCGACGCACACTGTGTGACACACATACATACACGCACACTGTACGTCGTACAGTGTGCGTGTGTATATGTGTGTATGTATATGCATAACAAAGGAAACTGTCAAATTTTATTTAGAGGAAAATAATTTTCAATATTATATTTATACATTTTATATTAGATTTCATTATATAAATTATGAAATGCAAAAATAAAGAATTTGAGTCTTCTGTTATATATTTTATAAAACATAAACTAATGTATTGACAATAAATATATATATTTATATTACAAGTACATATTAATAAGCAAAAATGATTAATAAGAATTATATAATTATAATTATTATATAATTATGTATAACTTCTATAATTTAATTCCATTTCGATAACTGCATGATATATCACATAATATATTGCATAATATATCACATAATTATTGCATAATATATCACATAATATATTGCATAATATATCACATAAATATTGCATAATATATCACATAATATATTGCATAATATATCACATAATTATTGCATAATATATCACATAATATAGTGCATAATATATAACATAATTATTGCATAATATATCACATAATATATTGCATATTATATTGCATATTATATTGCATATTATATTGTGTCTTAAAAACTATTAGAATTTAAATGGTTATAAATTAATCAGATATCACAACTATAAATATAGTTAAAACTTTATTTTACAAAATATAATAATATTATATACTATATACTATATAATAATATTAGATAATATATATAATTAATACTAACCAATACATTTAGTATATATATCTAAATCAGATATTATAGAAAGTTTTTTTTAATTTTAAAAATATATTTTAATAATTTTCAATTTTAAAGTAATGATGTAAATCCAAGGATGTAAATGTCCAAATACAGGGTCACGAGTTCGTGGCAATGAAATATTATAGTAATTATTTAAATACTTTCATAAATTTTAAATTTAATATGCAAAATCACGTTTTTATAGTATTATCTACTAGACTTTTTATTTCAACTAAATATATTTTGTTGTATTTCTTTAAAAATGAATATTCACTATTACGAATAGAATTAAACATAGAATAAAATACTATTAATAATATTTTATTTTTCAATTTATAAATATTAAATTCAAAATACTCGATTGTCACAGAAAAATATAATTTAATATTTATATTTAATACGAATATGCGTATAACCACGTAATTATTGATGTCGTTTAAAGTTATATTTAAAGAGATACATGAATTTGTAAAGTAACAATGACCCTTGGCGATGTTTATTCTGCGGCGATGTTTTGTTATACCACAAAGGCATTACAACTAATTAACTGATGTATTTGTACTCTTGCGGAATACTTACAAAGTAACATACACGTATCGATTGGTGTATTGCCCACTGGTCAATACTACGACCACTCCTCTTCAGAACGACTAATGAAAATTGTTTCAACCATTGTTCACTATTCGTCGGTGTATACATACTGAACAGTATCTGAAGCGATGTTAATGAAGCCCTTAGCATCTGATATATTCACTCTACACCGCACACCACTCACGCATACCACACACGCACGCACACCACACACGCACACCACGCACGCACACCACACACGCACACCACACACGCACACCACACACGCACACCACACACGCACACCACACACGCACACCACACACGCACACCACACACGCACACCACACACGCACACCACACACGCACACCACACACGCACACCACACACGGTGTAAAATGTGATATCTAATTATCTAATAGCTTCATATATACTGAGTCAATTACTTATTCGTTAATAGTAAATACACACACACATATATATACACACACACAAACACACACACACACACACACACATATATACACACACATACATACACACATATACACACACACATACACACACACACACATATATACACACACACAAATGCACACACATATATACACACACATACACACATACAAACACATACACACACACACACATACACACATGTATATAGTTATGTAACATAATTTGAATTTGTTTACTATGATGATCAATGCGCATTGCGTATGTTAAAAGCAATATTTACATTATCTTATTAATATTATTAATATTGATATTTAATAGTATTATTATATACACCCTTTAGCCTGACGTTATATCAAAGTCTACACCGTACAATGTACACCGTACGATGTACACCGTACGATGTACACGTACGATGTACACCTACGATGTACACCGTACGATGTACACCGTACGATGTACACCGTACAATGTTCAATGAACATGTACATTGTACATTGTACATTGTACAATATTATAAATTCCAATATTTACCTTGACCACAAGGTGATAACCACAACCAATATACCACATTGTATTATCGCTACCTACATCTTTAATCATTGATAATATATAGCGGTCAATGTAAAATAATCAGTTACGGATATTTATACTTAAGTCAATATATAGAAAATTGAACTAAGGTCCCCAAACTAAGGACCACGACCCCAAAATGTGTCATAGTGCATTTGTATGGGTCATGGAAATTTTAGCAAGTTCCAAAAAATTATTTTTTATATAAATATTTAAGAGAGCAATTACTTAAGCATTGTAATAAGTAAATTAATTAAGTAAATCTGAGAAATATTACAAACTCATTGTAAATTTAATGTAGTATATTTATTAAAATAATAAAATATTAGAAATTATATGATTATAATTATGTGGCATTTCATATTTTTTATTTGAATCGTCGAATTACAAGTTTGGGAAACATATTTATAGATTATATAGCATATAGACTATATAATGTATATTTTAGTATATAAAGTATATTTTAGCATTTTTTGTCGAATTTGTGAATATTCTAAGCTTGAATAAAATCTAACCAATGCGCATGGAGTTTAGATACACTGCATTTCTAAATACAAATAGATCAAATCTTACCAGTGAAGTATTTCTATGATATAATTTAAGTCGTATAGCTTTGGACTGATTCTATTTACACTTAGTATGTATAATGAAATGCCTGATGTAGCCTCGTTATCGAATATAGGGACCCATAATAAGGACCCATAATTTCGAATAATAAGGACCCATAATAAGGATAGGACTAGACAATAATTACTCGAAGACAACGCATAATCCCACAATGTAAACTATATTGTTAACGTATTAGTTTTAAAAGTCAACGAATTAAACCTATTTAATTTATATAATATTATCTACTGAGCTTAACATATACAATGTTATTTGCATACTATACATTGTACAGTGTACATTGTACAATGTATATTGTAAATTGTACAATGCATATTACGTACTACATAATGAGCTTATACACTGTACATTGTATACGTATTTTAATTAAGTCACATATGGTATATATTGCGTATTAAGTTCTAATAATGTGTGTTGCATATAAATATATGTATGCTATATAAATTAGGCAATATAAATATGACATTAATAAAATTGTTTTTTTTAGGTGAGGCGTTTGCCTCCTTGCTTAGGTTTTATTAAGTGTTTTATTGACCTCGATAATACAATCTTATCAACATATTTAGTATTGCACTAAACTTTTCATTCGACCGTTTAATTAACCGGAAGTAAATTTTCTTTGATATTCAATTATATATCAATTAGATTATTCCTAATGGTGACGCAATTCTACTGATTTAATGCCGTCGAGTATCGGTTACGTCATACGAATATTTCGAAATTGAGGGGGTGTACCCGAATAACTATAAATATCTAATAAAACAATGTGTTAGTAGACGACGTAACAAATATTATGTAACACGGCGCGATAACAAATTACGTAATTATTACATCGAACTAAAAATAAATAAATTCTAAATGATTTCAACATAAAACAAAATATTAGTAACATTATTTTATAATTCATCAACATTTTTTGTTATTTTCCAAACCCAATGGGTGTCACCCATGTTATTTAAAATACATAATTTATAAATAGAATATTACCATATTAATTAATATAATTGTATTATTCATTCAATAATCATTATAATATCATAGTCTATTGTAATGTAATGTATTATTATAAATATTTTATAATATAAATAAATTATGAAATGCAAGAAATTCAATTAAATAAAAATGTGTTGTTCTCTAAACAATAGGACCGTGTGCCATCAATAAATATCAATAGCATATAACTTCTATACAAGTATACATCATTCAGCTCTTAACATTGTTAATAATCTTTTAATATTGTTTATAATATATTATAATTCATTAGTATTAGATAAAAAACAAACTTTTCAGGTTACTTTTTATTGACCTTAGTTGGTTTTTATATTTCTTAGTATAAGATATTCACAACGAGGTTCTTCATATAACAGATATTACGTAACATGGTTAATAACATTTATAATAAATGGCTATTTCGATTAGTATAATCTAGAATTCAATTATGAGAAGTCACAGGCGTATGGTATGAGGAAATATAAATATATATTACTATCTTTATCTTTATCTAACTAACCAGTAACTAGTTAATACATAAAGTATATTTTAAAGAAAATACATATAAAGTATTTATTTTCAATATAAAATTATTAAATACATTATTTAATGTTATATAAATTGTATAGATAGTATAAATATATATATATAAATATATATATATATATATATATATATATATATATATATAAATATATATATATATATTATAATGGGATCCGTTTATTATGTGAAATTAATATTTAAGTACTAACATATATTATGATGTAACTATTACATTCGTTTATGTTAATTTTGAATATAAAAATAAACACAATATATGTTTTCCTATACTAATAGATTTTTTTTATGTATTATATAATAAAAAAAATACAATGATCTTATAGTTGTTAAGTAAGGGTATAAAACGATTTTTCATAAGATCAAAGTATTTAGTCAGTTAAACAGTTATGCAATTATAATACAATATATATATTCATGTTTGATTTTTTTTATCACGCATTGGTGATTTTCGTTTTGATACATCTTATCATCTTTTTCTAATTTCCAAACCCCCAATTGACAACTTATTAACACCGTTATGTATCCTAACTGACAATCAACGTTTCTTATTAATAAACAATCGTCTGTTATTTGTCGAACTTTAAGCTACCATGTACACTCGTCCGACAGTCAGTTCTGGAGGGCGTACGTTGTGGACCCATCATCCGACCTCTACTACTACTGGTTAATGGTGATATCTTCCGCCATCCTGTACAATGTGCTCATGGTTAGTGTACAGAGTTGTACCTTATTCAGGAATCTAGGTGTACCCTATTCAGGAACCTAGATATAATGAGTATTCGATGTGTTGGTGTTCTTGTAAGTATAGTAAGGTTAAATTGCAGTATACGCGTGTAGTGCATCGCGTAGACATAATCACCATCTAGGTACACGTGCACCTAATCACCATCTAGGCACACGTGTATCTAAGCATCGTCTAGGTAAACGAACACCCAATCTAGAAAATAAACCGGGTAATTTAATTTTTAAATTATAAATTACATTACATTATTGTCGGTGTTTATGAACACAATATATTTTGACTAAATCCTACATCGCTTGGATTGATGGGCTATCGTGGTTTAGTGCACGACGTGCACTACGTACTATTGTACTATATACGACGTATACTACACGTTCACAGTAGTATACGTCGTATAACTAAAGTTAATTTGTGGCATAGCAATTTCGTAACGACAGGTGATTGCGAGATCCGTATTCTGGAAATTGCATAACGGCGGAATGCTGAAGATCTGGATGACTTTCGACTACATCTGCGACTTGATCTATTTCATGGACATGGCAGTGCAGTTTAGAACCGGTTGGTACCTGGATCTGGTGTACGAGAGGTGGAGCGAGGAGAGACGGAAAAACGTTATGGGAAATTGTGTTTCACTATTATGCGGATTGTGTGTAGGCCTGGGTTTGGAGAGAGGAGTAACGAACGGATACAAAGGATCAAGGGAAGGGGAGGGAAATATAAGCGATGTGATACCTACAGTCAAGGTAATGCCCACACGTAGGTGGCAGGAGGTAACGCGAGATTCGTGGTATAAAAGAAAATGTATCAGAAAGATAAAAAGAGATGGAACTCGAAGTGAAGACAGCGAAGACGGCGAGGGGTTAAGTGGTTTAAGGAGAGCTATGGAGTTACGGAGGAGCAATATAGTCTGGGAGGAGCTATTCAGTCGGGAGGGAGCTATGGGGTCTGGGAGGAGCTAAGGAGTTTGAGATGTGCTATGAAATCAGGTAGGAGTTATGTAGTCTTATAGGAGATATGAAGCTTGGGAGGAGCTATGGGGTTGGGGAGAAGCTATATAGTTTGGGAGGAGTTAAGACGTTAGGAAGGAGTTTAGGAGGAGCTATGGGGTTTGAGAAGAACTATGGAGACGGAAACGATTGCTATACGGTGAGATTATTTATTAATACCGCACACAGGGTTAACTAAATATGAAGTTATAGTCTCTCGTGTAGATACACGTAACTGCACTTTATCGACCAATGTCCGATGGTATCGGAGAACGGTATCCTACGCAATAGTAATTACTTCAGAGCTGTTATAAATATATGATGATAAGGTATATACGTGCGAAACGAATTGATATCGACATAATAACATAACGTCATATTTAGCCCGGCCAATCCGGATTATATGGGAAGATCTCCAATATTCGCTTATCTTCGCATAATAGAGGAACGCTATAAACTAATTTTACCAAGAGTTAGGGTAATGATTGAAGCATGGAAATATAATTAAACCTATAAATGAATCGTATAATTATTAAGGAAAATATAAATACATCCCACATTTTAAAATAAAGAACAAATATTGTATAATATTATTATTCGTTATAAAAACTAAAGTAAATATCCTGTATTATGGTTGATATATATTATAATTGTTTATTGAATCAACAAATATATGAACAAGGTTTTACAATGTGAAGTGTACTTTGTATTATATGTATATCCCGTTATTAATACATAATGTAATATGTCATATATACTTTATCCCGTTATTAATATATAATATATCATATGTGTGGAGTAATACATATACAAAAGAGTATATTTTTGCTGGTAAATCTATTCCATCATCTAAACCGTGTTTAAAATTTTTTCGGTTCTATTATTAACATGTGATTACTTTAATAGATGAATTACAAACTTCAAATATGTATTAAATAATTAAATATTTCTCTTAAATTACGTACTATAACTTTACAAATATATTAACGTTCATTAATTAATTAAGTAAAAACTTCTTTTTCTCGGTTAATCTTAACTCAACCCAAGACTTAAGATGCTTGTCAAACCAAATTGCTAACATTCTCGAAATCCTCAACGTTTTCAGCATACCTGGAACATGGTCTAGTAGTAACCGACTCCAAGAAACTCAAACGTAACTACACGAAGAAAAATGACTTCATCCTGGATATCATTAGTCAGTTACCTACAGACTTGCTGTACATCGCTACTGGACTAGACCATGCTTATCTCCGACTTAACAGGTTAGCTTCTAGTCAACACTATTATTAGATATTACCTGTTTTCACTTCAAATATATTAACTTATGTTGTTGAAACAGTACTTTTGACAGACTTCAGATCTAGAACTATTCTTTTTAATTCGATTGTGTTGTTAAATATTAGATAATACTTTATACATTAATATGTAATTAAATATTAATATTTAATTATATATTAATATTTAATTAAATATTAATATGTAATTATATATTAATATTTAATATTAATATTAATACTTTATACATTAATATGTAATTAAATATAAATATTTAATTATATATTAATATTTAATTAAATATTAATATGTAATTATATATTAATATTTAATTGTATATTAATATTTAATTATATATTAATATGTAATTATATATTAATATGTAATTATATATTAATATTTAATTATATATTAATATTATTATAAATAGTATTTTACTTTTTCCGCCAAACTTTTGAAATTCTGAATTCGACAATTAGTAAATTTACATCGCAAATAAGAATTGATTGGTTCTAGAGGACAATTTAATATGCTGTACTCGTATCAAATTGCATTGCATTGACGGTTTAGCGTTAATCCTAATCGGCGCATCGTCGAGGACATCGGCGAAGCGCTACTAATACAGATCTTTATTAAACTTCTTTATGAAATTCCGGTGGGCGTTTTATATCTTCACGATAACTCCGACGCCAGGGTTTTCCGAATGTACCGGATGTTCGAGTTCTTCGACTTGACCGAGACGCGTACCAACTACCCGAACACGTTCCGAATAGTAAACTTGGTCATGTACATCCTCATCATCATCCACTGGAACGCCTGCGTTTATTTCCAGATGAGCAGTTGGATCGGCTTCGGTACCGATGACTGGGTGTACTTTAATATCAGCGACGCGTATCCGGTTAGGGAATGGAGTAGGAAGTTGAGGAGAATGTAGAGTAGAAGGGAGGAAAGTATGCACCAGATAGTGATACATATGAATATATATTTAGATATGGATTTAATGAAAGATAATTTTAAAAAGGAAAGATTGATATGTATATAGACATATATAGAGATATTTTACATGTTATTTATTAGGGTCTACTTTAGATATAAGGAATTACAATCCAATCTAGCAATTAAGAACCGTGGCCTATTTAAGGTAAATGCGACACTACTGCGCATGTACGTCTACTCGTTCTATTGGTCAACTTTGACCTTGACCACTATAGGAGAGACACCTCGACCAGAGCAAGACATCGAATACATATTCGTTGTGGCAGATTTCCTCATCGGTTACGTTATAGTAATATATTCGCTGGTCTCTTTTGCCACACTTTAGCCACACCCACAATGCGCGTCGCTTTAGCCACTCACTCAACGCCCGCCATACAACGTAATAATCACCAATAACAATCAGTAATGACGTCAAGTCTTGATATGCCCACTGATAGATATACACCTTATATTCTATATACATGTCACATATATATGGCCTCATGACGCCCACGATCTTCACACTCGTAATTAGCATTTGTATATAACTTAATTGTATATAACTTAAGTGTATATAACTTAAGTATATATAACTTAAGTATATATAACTTAAGTATATATAACTTATGTATATATAACTTATATTTAACTACATTTTATATATAACTAAAATGCATACAACTTAAAGTTACTTAAATAATATGTTCTTATAAATACATATTATTTAAGTATAGATTCTATAAGAAAATACAAGTTGAGTTCATATATTTTAAATACATATAAGTTGAGTTAATATTACTTAAAACAAATTAAAACTATTAAAACCATATTACTCTATATAGAAAGAATATTACGAAGTGATACTCATCAAATTATATATATATATATATATATATATATATATATATATATATTATAGACTAACTATATATATTAATTATTCAATGTTCACCAAACCCAAACTAAACACATACTTCTGTTAACACTTTACTTCTGTTTAACCAACTCTATTACTTATATTTAACCAACCCTGTTAACCATGCAAAGCTAACCCTATTACTCATGATTAATCAGGCGTCCTAATATTCGCCACTATCGTTGGTAATGTCGGTAGCATGATTACGAACATGAACGCTGAGAGATCTGCTTTCCAACAGAAAATGGACGGTATCAAACAGTATATGGAGTTCAGAAAGGTTTGCAACTACGGGGCGGCGGGGGCGGGGGTTAATTACATAACATGTTACGGGTTTAGAGTAAACTCGTTTAGCGAAACTACAACCCCATATCGTTGTAATTCCCAGTTACGTCATACGACGCCCGTACTTCAACTAAACGAGTCCACAGGTGGGCGGTGAACTCGAGCAAAGGGTCATTAAATGGTTCGGTTACCTGTGGTTGAATCGACAAACCCTGGACGAAGATGTTCTCACCCTGCTTCCGGATAAACTGAAAGCGGAAATAGCGATAAGAGTGCATCTTGACACTCTGAAGAGGGTCGCCATATTCCAGGTTACAAATCATCGATTTAAAATGAATAGATACTTACTTAATAATTGTGTATTATCTATTTAGTATTTGTTACATAACAAAAGTGAAAACGAATCAAAAAATAAATTCTTTTTATATAATATGTTTTTAAATGATTTGGAATTTGAAAATTGAAATATGATTCATATACCATTAACGCTACTATCTAAATGAGGTCATGGAGAATCGTTGGTGTATTCAAGAAGCTTTATTACGTAGTCTCTTCTTACGAATAAAGTACCGTTTAATTTAAATTAAACTGTTAGACAATTAATATATCGAGTATGATTCAATGACTATTATGATTGTTATTATATTAATTTATAAAATATGGGTATTATAACATTAAATAAAATATGTAAATTTATATAAGAAATATATATGATTAATTTGTAAGTTTATTATATGTATAAACGTAACCATGGTTACCCACATCTAAATATAAATACACACGTATATACACAAACATACACATACATACATTCATACATACATACACACATACATACACACATACATACACAAATACACACACACACACACACACACACACACACACACACACACACACACACACACACACACACACACACACACACACACGTACACACTAACTCATGCACGCACACACAGAAACACACACATACACACACATATACACAAACAAACATATACACACACACATATATATGTATATATATATATATATATATATATATATATATATATATATCGTATGTGACTAATTGCATGTATAATTATTTAGGAATATAACGCATTAATAGTAACACGCAAAGTAAGAATTGCGTATAACCAGTATTTTTAACATGTATTTCTACATAGGCAGGTTTATATATACAGCATATAAATATGACACTAAGTTTAACTCACATTCATGTACAATGTACATGTACATGAACAGGACTGCGAGCCTGGTCTATTAGTTGAATTGGTTTTGAAATTAAAACTATCGATATTCAGTCCTGGAGATTTCATTTGCAGAAAAGGTTCGTAAATTATACAAATTATTTGGGTATCATAAGTTATATATACTTATATATATATATATATATATATATATATATATATATATATATTTGTTTATTTAAATAATTATATTATAATTAACATTTAAATTAAAATCAAATTATTCAAATAGATGTATTGATTAACATTCCATAACTAACCTTGTAGTAATAATTATTCTATACTTTTAATCTTATCTCCTTGACATCTTACCGATTAATTACTATATACGTCCTACATATATAACCTATAGTGCATTCTCTTCTAATATAATATATTATATTCCTATCAATTTCCCTTTTCAAATATCTCTTTTCATTGATGTTTTCTCAAATTCATATTTTTCTTTATTAATATTATCAATACTAATTTATTTGCTACAATCCAATATTTACTTTTATCGTATATTTCTATCACTTATTTGCAAGTTTCAATATCACTATACACATTACCTCACAATCGTGTCTCCATCGAACCAATACCTACTCTCATACCAATACACACATTTTAACTCCATATTGAACATACCACTATCGTGCCACACTACCATTTCCTTCCTACCACGATTTACGACACGCTTACGGTTGTGGTTGCAGGAGACGTCGGAAAAGAGATGTACATCGTGAAGAGGGGTCGGTTGACAGTAGTTGCAGATGACCATGTTACGGTGTTCGCAACGCTGAGCGATGGCGTGGTATTCGGTGAAATTAGCATATTGAATATAGCCGGTTGGTCAGTCTTCCTCCTTTATCTTGTCGCCCTTTGTCTTAGCGCATCATACCGATATTCTGCATAAGATATTAAGTTTGAACTATATTGAATATGCATTCATACATTAAAAAGAGTATTACTATTTTCTAAACCTGCACAAAAAAACTCAACCTTACAAACGATTGAAACTTATTTATATAATTACCCTTTCGCTTCTAAAGACTTTGTAATAGAACTCTTAAAGTCTCATTGAAACGATCATTATTGTTGAAACCGATAAACATGTATTCACCAAATAATAAAAAAGTACACACTTTATACCGACATACATCAGAAATATACCTTACATTTATTTAGAAGAACAAGATTATTTTCATTTGCAATTAACAGGATATTTCTAACACTTCGTTGCAACGCAGGCAACAAAAACGGAAACCGACGAACTGCCAACATCCGATCTGTAGGCTATTCCGACCTGTTCGTATTATCCAAGGACGACCTCTGGGAATGCCTGGCAGAATATCCCGAAGCAAAGTCCATACTGATCGAAAAGGGCAGACAGATGCTCCGCAAGGACAACCTACTGGACGAAGAACTAGCCAAAGCACAGGTTACTTATGCAATTACTTATGCAATTATAACTAGTTCATTATAATTCTAGTTATAATATAACCAGTACCAAAATATATCCTATATTTAGTAATTCTTCTAAATACACTAAGAACTACTAGTGGTAATAAGGATACTCATATTATATAGAATAAGGTAGTACATACCATAACCATTATACTTTTATACTTATGAACTGAGATATACCAACTAGTTGAATATGTTTTGACAAACTGAATTTAAATATACTTATGCATAAATATATTTGTTTAATAAAATACTGATATAAACAAAATGAACAATTGTTCATTTAATTCTTTAAATCTTTTATTTAAGATTAATATTATTATGATGTGTGTTTCATACATGTACAATGTATAATATACTTTATATATATATATATATATATATATATATATGTATATGTATTATAATAATTATTTGTATGATTAACATATAAAACGCAATTTGATTATAATTAGGATATTATAGTAACGTTATACATGATATTCTTCTTATCATTTTAATTTATAAAATATATGAATTATAAGATTAAATAAAATAAGTAAATTTATATATTAGAAATATATATTATTAATAAGTTTATTATATGTATGAAAAGAAACCGTGGTTAACCATAACTGAATATAAATACACATGTATATACACCCACATAAACACACACGTAATGTTACCATTTAAACACTTGCTAAACAACTGTATTAGTAACTTTATTAGTAAATAAATAATAATGCCAAACTTATAATTTACGAATATCTAGAACTAATATATTCTAACTTCCAAGTTACAATCCGCAAACATCTTAGGCTGCATTATTTATATTCCCACTTCTTTCGTTTTATATCGTTTGATAATCGTTTGATATCCATAACCTACTAGATAATAACTATAGACTAGCCTCCTATTCTTTACTATCTAACTCATAATCTCTTATATCATATTTATCCTTATTTAACCATCTATATATTGTCTCGTAACCACCTTAAAACTGATTCAACCTTCTCTAACCATTCACGTCACCGTATTTCATCACCACAATACAACCTCCACTATAAATTGTCCACGCGTTTGTAGGATCTAGACCAGGAGTCGGCCGACCAGAAGGTCGTACGACTCGAGAATAGTCTGGACACCTTGTACACGAGATTCGCGCGCCTGTTAGCCGAGTACAACAGCATGCAGATGAAGATGAAGAAGCGAGTCACTCGGCTCGAGAACAGAGTGCTTACAGATCTGGAGGGCGAGGGAGGCGGCGATATCGACGATCGCCTGGAGACGGAGGATGCCGGCGATATCTTCGGTAAATCGTCGGTACTACAGCGAGATGACGATGGTACACAGGTCGAGGATCTTGAGAAATCACTGACGATGCTTGTGACTCCGCCTAAAACTCCACCAAAAACTCCGAGAACGCCTGAAAAATCGTCTGCGAAACCATCCCGAAAATCTCCCGGAAACGAGAGATTGAAATCACTATCCACGGCGTCTTCCAATGAATCGGATCATTTGGCTCCGCAGATCAACCCAACTGTCGTGGTCAAAAGTGCTGGTAGCACGAACTCTGGTTAACAATTATGCGAACTCACCACCTCTATCGAGGCCCCACATAAGCTCGTTTAGAACACGCCCTTATCGTCCATGCAGTCTTAGCCGCCGTTCTTGAAATCCGGCAAAACAATGTGATATCTCAAATGACTTAATATTCACTACGCGAATAGACTTCCATTTCAAAATAAGCATCAAATGTCCATCTATATTCGATATATTGAAATATCTATTATCTTGATAATATTTAATATCATATAGTCCAAATTCACTATCATATAGTCTTCTTTAAACGTGTATGATATAAACTATACTTTGTATATATTTCCCTTTTGTATATATTATATACCCTGTACAATATAATACACACGCTAAACTCGCTAACAAATCCGATATTATTTATATCTCCGAGTTAATATGACACTCGATTCGACATAATCACAACTAACTCATTACGAAGACATGGTATCCGTTATATCGCTTAACACTTCTCTATAACGACACGTTGACTATTATAAGGTATATACATATAAGATTATACTTTAAAATGATGTCCCTCAATCCACCCTTAACTTACTACCTTTACTCACCCTTAACTTACTCCCTGTACTTACTCACTCTACTCACCCTTAACTTAACTTACTCCATTTACTCACCCTTAACTTACTACATTTACTCACCCTTAACTTATAAGTTATGAGTATACTCCTTCAACTCATCTTTAATTCACTTCATTTACTCACCTGCATATTACACCATTTAACCACCTCAATATGGTGCAGATACAATTAGTATAGATTCAAAGCTATCGATTAAATCATTATAAACATACAATTGCAAATGGTTTCACTTGCGCTAAAAAAAACTATTTTGATACGCAAACGAAAGTAGTCGACTAATCGCCACGTAAACAATTCTATTAAACTGCCACGATACCGACGTCGTACATGGCACCGTGCGAATGCTATACAACGTAGTACACGCTGTCGCACACCTTTTCACTCCGCGTCTTTACACTTACACCATGCCGGATTACTCCGCTCTCTCGAGTGCTCTCCTCTAGGTCCGTCGCCACGCGTATGTTTGCCTTATTGTTCCTTATCGCGAACCGTTGTTCATTCTCCGACGCTCCGACGCGAATTGAGATCGTCCTATTATCTAAGTAACGTATTCGAATGTTTTTTTAAATTAGTAATTTATCGACTAATGTTTATGGTAATAAACACATTATAATATAGGATTATAATATTATTTGTAAATATAATTTTCTAGAAGTTTTTTAATCTCTGATATTAATATCGAATTAATAATAATAACAACTTTAATGAAATAACCCAGAAAATAATCCAGGTCGTTTAGTTGTTGCATAATTAATAATATATTAAAAAATATAACTTCATTTTTACAAAATTAATGTTATACTCATAATGTATAATCTCTTTATATCATCTAATAAAGTGAAATCTGGTCGGAGTATATAACTGAAGGTATGCATGATGCTATTATATAACTTATTATCAACTATAGTCGCCTTCAGTGATACTTGTAATTACAGTCATGCCTACAGTTTATCCTATATGATTATGTTGTAACATACACAAATAATTGATGGTTATAGTTAATAGATACATATTTATAACATGTTATATATGCCTGGATTAATTACATTTGCTACTTACTTTGGTCATATATTAATAAATAATATATATCAAATAGAAACAATTAAATTCAATTAACTAATAGGAATTCATATACATTTAATAAATAAAAACAAAATATATTAGTATATTATCTACTAAGGTTAAATATGGATTAATTATATAAATGGGAGTAAGATTGATACCTATTATGTAACCTATTATCAATTTATAAAAGTGACTAATTAACTATAGTCAAATTCAGTAATATATTACAGTATATTTATAAATCGGTTCATCACTTAATTTAATTATGACATATTGATGCTTGATAGCTAATAGATCATACTTTCTAATATGTTATATAGTCCTGTATTAATACAGGACCGTAATTATTTAATTACATTTGAAACTTATATTTAGCATATATTTAGCCCTTTACCTCCCGCGGATTTTTTTTAATAAATAATATAAATCAAATAGAAACATATATTTATATAAACATAAAGTTAAATATAATATCTAAGACATCAGACGACATCGAATTCACTCAATTACCGACTCATGAGATCAAATGCCAAATTATTTTAATTAAATTTATGACTGGCTAATAATGAATTACTGCAAAATGAAACTTATATAATAGACTAAATAATATTTAGTAAATATACAATTCCCTTCATTATTCACCAACAAAACTCAACTAAATAGCTAAACTTTGAATTCGATAATATATTATGTGTATCATGTATCATATTATACATGTATCATCTCTCATGCGGACTACTATTTCCTCATTTTAGCATATACAAAATATGAATTTACATATATATTAAGTTAATATAGTAAACTGTAATATTATAAAAATTTGACAATATTACAAAATATACTATCTGACTCATCAGCGGACTTCTCCGAAACAATCAAAAGCTATCTATGAGAAAACATAATGCAAATTAAACTTGTAACCGACCATTACGCCAGCATATCTACTGGTAAAGATCCACACAACTCTAGAATGATATGTTCTATTACATGATATTAACTTTTCAAACAAATATTTTAAAAGAATAATTAAATTTTTTTAACAATTTTAAATAATAAATGTCTTTTTTTACTTACCTCTCTATTCATGTTATTATTTATCACAAAAACAATGCATAACTATATTTTATTAATAAATATATATATAATATATATTATTCAATTCAATAAAATAATTATTAGTAATGTGAAAACTTTTAATTATCTAATGTAAACAAATTTTATAACATTTATAAAACTAATATTAGTTGTATTAAAAATATAATTTATGTATAAAAAATAGTTATAATTAACGAAAAAAGTATGTCATCATCATAAGAGATAATATGATGATAACAAATACAAATTATCATATAAAAGATAAATCTTCTTATATATATAATAGAGATGATCCCAGTTCATGCATACAGACATCATCTCTCGCAAATGTATCATCTTATTTCAGATTTGCAGGATCATATCTATGCAGCTGGTTCGGCTTTATTACCATTCCGCTGCAAAGATAAAGTATTGTGTAACAATTCCTCCACAATAATTAGCTTAAGCTAAGTAAAATTATATAATAAATTAATGCATATAAAGAATTTAACTTAATATAAAAATTTAGTTTTAAAAATTATTATCTAATTTGTATATTGTTAAATAATGTGACTGCTAATAATTAATTAATAATTAACAAATAATTAATAATGTGCTACTATTATGAATATTAAAAATATATGAGCAAATGATTTGATTATTCATAACAGTACATTATTAATTATTTGTGATTATCATTCACATTATTTAACAATATACAAATTAGATAATAATTTATATATATATATATTTTATTGGAATTAAGTTTGTAATATGATAACATTATTATCAAAATTAATAAACATTTGTCAACAAAAGTTATTTCAATAAACTAACGAACTAACAGCTTCTCGATTAAGATTTTGCCTAAGAACATGGTTTTGTATAATCCTACTTTTAGAAGTACTCAATGAGTCAGGTGAATCCAATTCCATCCTCAAATCAGAAATAGCTGTTCAGTAAAAAATAAAATTTTATATTTTATAAAAATTTTATAAATTTTATAAAAATTAAATATTTTAATTAAGATTAGTTTTGTATACAATTGTGCACAATAGTTTTCTCACTAAATATGCTAAATTTTATATATATTTTAATAATAATGATGAGTTGATTAATATAAATCTATTTTAAATATTTTATCATTATTTCAATAACTGTTTTTAATTATATTCTCTCTTGTGATATACATTGAAAATCAACATTAATTATTATATACAATTCTAAACAAATATTTATATAATCAGCTTAAGTTTTAATTATCAGAGTTCACAATGATATTATTATTTTTTATTGATAAAATCTAATAATTATTAGTGATGTTAACCTACAAAATGTAACTATTAATTGAATAATAAAGTAATTGTATTATAATTATATAAATTTATAACAAACATTTTGCTGTAATCTGAAGACCACGATCTGGGCATACCCTCAAATCATTTGTCTTTTTATCAAGTTCTTCATACGGCTTGAAATAACATGTGATTATATTATAAAATACATTTGTATCTAATTCATTTATGTATTTACTATTTACCTTGAGTTTAAGTTTGCGTGGTAACATTTGTAAGCCATCTAGAATAGCAGGTATATGTATTGATTGACAAGGTTCGTCAAATAGTTTTCCATTTGAAACCTTAGATTATTTACAAAGATTAATACAAAATACCATACAATAATTAAATGTAACGAAATACTTAACCCTCTACATACTAGAATTAACAGGGGTACCGTTTTGTTCATTTCAATGTGAACATATACATAAAATGTTTCCATTATAATAACGTATTCATTTATACATTTGTAACAGTTTATAAGATAGGTATGTAACGTTAGGAAAAATAGTTTAATTTGTATTTATAATCTTAATAAAGTTATAGTACATTATATAGAAATACGTGTTATAAATAATAATTAGTAATTATCGAATAAATAAATATTATTTATAACCAACAATAACAACAACGTTCTACAAGAATAAAGTTCAACTACCTATAAATAGATATTAATTTTTATTAATTATTTATAATTTTAAAAAATTCATCAATAATATTCTTTCAATATATTTCTTGATATATCAATATATTTATTAACAATCAATTACAAATTTAGGTTTAAAATATTAATATTTTATAACTTTTAATAATAAATTAAGAAAAATTCAATATTAAAAAGTTGAATTAATTATAATTTTAAACTTAAAAATAGATGCAATGTATTGTACTAACAATTAGTTCATGAGAACCTACAGTTTCATCTACTCTTGCGATTTTAGAAGATATTTCAGAAGACGAAACTTGTTCATTCGAGTGTTTGCGCGATGAAATATAGTTAATTTCTTCATTAATATTATTTCTAAATACACCATTAGCATTGATTCTTTCCTCTGACATTATATTTCCTAATTACAAACAAATATTTTGAAGATATTAATTAAAATTGTAATATGTTCAAAACATATATAGTACAAAAAGTATTTCAATGAATTTTAGAGTATTGCTATAAATTAAAAAAGGAGACATACTGTAAAATACATTATTAATAAATATAATGGATATATCCATTATATACGTAATATATAATATAATTTTATTAAATAATTACATATATATCGATAAATATAATTGATGATAAAGTGACCATAATTTATTACAAATTATAAGATAATACACAAGTAAAAACATTAGTAGTATTACATTTATAATTATTATGATAATCTGTATAATAAGGATTATAATTTCTAACTATTCTATATATAAATATAAATAAGATATATAAATGTATTTATATTAAACTTAACCTTTTAATAAACTTCTTAGTATTTAAAAACTTATATGTGATTATTGTATTAATTATTATTGTTTGTAGTTATTATTATATTTGATTTCAGTAATTGGTTTAAACAATTAATTAGGCAAAATAATGTATTTTATAATAAATATAATTTAAAATAATCATCAATATTGAAATATATTTATTTTACAAATAGAATACCATCAATCTAAATACATAAATATAGAGTGTTATGAACTCACGTAAAATAATTACGCGTATGTATTAACACGATTTCGGTAGCTATATACCGATAATAATGGTATATCATTATTTTCGTAATTTATAATCTCAAAATTTAGAATTATTTATGATTACTAATAAAATATTATAACCATATCTACCAATATATAAAATCAATATTTAGAATAATAAAATATTATAAAATATTAGTTTTAATGAACCTTAAAATTGTGTAAAAAAGGTAATTATTAATAAGACCGTGGAGTTGTCTTCACATGGCTTGAAAAGGAAGTTGGAAAAACAAAAATTGTAATATCAAAATAATCAAAGATCTGGAAAGAATTTCATTTAAGGATATAAATATCTACGAAAATCATTTAAAATTAATTAGAGTATGTAATATTATAAGTAATTACTTAGGCATTAATCACAGTATTTTCATTAAATTATTAATATAATAGATTAGATTTTAATATTATAAAATTTATAATAAAATTATGAAATAAATATTTATAAATTCAACTTTGAAAAATTATTATATAAAAAGTTAAATAACAACGGCTTTATTAAAAATGCTCATACAATTTATTCCTATTGTTTAATTTATTAAAATATATCAAAAAATTTGAATATATTAATGATATTGAAATAATTATATCAATTTAAAAAATATCTTTAATATATTAATTTTATTTAGGAAAAACCTATATTATGATTTTTGAATTAAATTAATTATCGGTAAATAATGCAATGTTTATAAATATAAATAATTACAATATTCTATGGCAAATAAGTATTATATATGTGAGTATTTGAAATATGAGTATTATATACAATACCTATAGTTGTATTAAAATAAACACAAATAAAATATATATATATTTGTGTTTACCTCCCCCGGATAGAGTATGTGCTATTTTCCTAAATGATATTTGTATTTATTATAAATATATACTATCACTCACATAACATATTTTTACATTATTAAATAATAATAATCGATAATTATAAGTTATCATATTTTAAAGAGAATTGAATTAGCTTCTTAATGAAATTCATATTAATGATGTATAGTTAATTATTAATTAAATATTATTAAATAAAATATATAATTTATACTGAATAACATAACTAACATAACTAATGTAAATAATATTAATAAATTAACTAATTATACATTTTTTAATACCATTATGTAGGAGTAATACATTAGTCTAACTTTTATATATTGATTGTATTTGAAAATAATTGTTATTAAAGTTATAAAAGTTACAATAATTTATATTTTGGAAATTTTCAATATTTTAAAATTATTATAATAATTAATACTATTAAAATAACTATTTACCAATATAAATATGCTATTATTAATATTACAACTTGGGTTACACTTGAATAAGATATATTAATTATGATTCCGTGATGTTGTAATGATCCATTATCAACATCTGTATGTAACTATTATTTAAGAATGGTCCATAATAGGCATATCAAGTGTTAATAAATTACCATATTGCCGCATTTTAGTGTTTATTATTATATTTTATATGAAATAATAAACTATATAATAATATATATTCTTTGATATATTTTCTTTAATATTTTATAAAAAATATGTAAAATTAATACTAATTAATAATATATTAAATAGTTGACAAATATTTTTTATAATATAGAATCCGATTGAATTTGTAATCTAGGAAACAATCAAAGCCTTTACTTTCTGGAACACAATTGAAAGTAGTTATAACAATCATTACAGTAACAAAATATACATTTATCAAAATATATATACAATAAAAATAAATATTGCCATAAAGTATTTTAAGGAGTATACTAATAGAGTAATTATATTAACTATAAGTATTGTTTTCACTAATCAATATTATAGAACACAATTTATGTTACAGAACGCTATAGTTTACAAGAAAAACTACAGATCGTAAATAGAATTGAATTATTTAAAAATTTATAATGAATTGAAGTTATTATGTAAGATTATAATTTTTTTTGAATATTTAATAGAAATAAGTAATAGAAGAAATCTAATTTGATTTATAAATAATAAAACTCGACTTATAAAATACTAATATAGAAGTTAGGCGAAGGTGGCTTATGTTATTTTGTTAATGTTAATGTTAATGTTAATATCTTTCAAGATATCCTCCCAGATAAACACCATCTAATGTTACATCTAATTTAATAATGTTGAATATCAAGATTAAAACCTATAATTACATATATATAAATATAATTATATTTGGATAAGAACATATATATTATATTTATATAACTTTTTATATGCAAATAAACAAATTAGCAATAATGAATACAAAGATTCACCTAGAAACAATAATTAGATAATAATCGCAGATAATGTATTAATTATGTATCTTAAGTTATTGTTTATCAACATATATCAAACAATAAAATATAATTATATATTATAATTAATATTAAATTTATATATCTTAATATTAAATTATAATATATTTATATTCTTTAAATATTCTATATTTATAATTAAAATTTTTAATAATATAATCAATTCATATTCCAAAAGTAAAATATATTAGTTGGTAACTAAATTTAATTTATATATACAATCTATTGATTTTAACTATAAAAAAGATATTACTTAAAATATTTACTTTATTGTTATTATACAGTAAACTAGACAAGTATAAAAATAATGTTATTATTTTATAATATATTAGTTTTTAAAAAAACAATTCAATAATAATCAACCTATTAATTAATTCTCGATAATAAATACTTTTTTATAAATATAATAATATACATAACTAAATTGTTATGGCAAATATAATATTTTATATATTAATATATAAATTTTAACAATATAAAAAATAAAAAAGTATTCTATAACAAATAAAATATTTAAGAATAATATATATATATTATTTAATAATTTATATTTACTTTTCTTCTCTTATTTTCAAAACTAGGTTATTCTGAATTTTTAGATTTCTTAGGCCCTAAAATGTAGCAATAATAAAAAACTAATGCATTTAAATATAAATATATAGTAGATAATATTTACATTATTATTAACCTCGTCTTCTTTTTTGATATAACCAGGGAATAGATAACGAGCTATAGGGGAACATAGTTTACCATCAACGGAATTTTTCTTATTGAATCCTAGAAAGAGAAGTCTAGTACAAATTGATATGGGTACTAATTTTAATCATAATTCAATTTATTTGGTAAACTTTGACCAGATTTCGGCATTGGATTTGGTTTTATTTCAATAAAATTTAAATTAATGACTAACAATTTCAATTAAAAAAATAATAATAATTTAAAAGTTAAAAATTGTATAATTAATTAATATGAATATTTGAAAATAATTAACCTGTAATTGTGCCTACAATAGTTGCCACAGTAATTAAGATTATGATGTTGAAAGTGGAATACCATAAGAAAGAGAGACCGTAAATCTGCTCAATTCCATGCCTGAATAGTATCAATTTAATAGATAATAATTTTAAATCATTTTGTTAAAATAAATTGATGGCTATAACTTTGAATAACAAATATTAAGATATATTAAAATTGTTTAAAAACAAATTTTCCAATATAATATTATTCTATATAAATATTCTGTACATTTAATCTTTCTTTTTTTTGCATTAATTAACTAAATAATGTATTCGCAATAAATGTATTCTCAAATTTAAGTGGGGACTCACAGATTGTTGCCGTGTTCAATATTGCCATTAAAGATCGTAGTTGTCTCAGCCGGTGACATCGTGCTGCCGGTGTTGTAGAAATAGGCCGTTGTTATGTTGCAGTGGCCGATGCTCGTCGGCAATGTTTGCCGAAGGCTCTTATTGAAGAATGCGCCGAACATGATCCACAATGACATGCACATCGAAACAACAAAACCGCATATCGCCGCCTGAATTTCATTTGAGAAATATAATGAAATAAAAGATATTTATAATTAAATTATATTAAAATTATTTTTAATGGTAAAATTATTAAAGGTAAAACTGTATTTCCAATATTCGAATTATAATAAATTAGTTGATTTGCTGAAATATATGGAACAATGCTGCGATGAAAGTTATACCCACCTTATCATTAGCATATGGACAATAAATACCTAAGAGAAACAGTCCATTAACTGGTCCACCCAAAGCATTACTAATCATGAGTGAAACCTTTCAGGGAAAGTAATAATATAATTAATCGTAACTTTAAAAAGTCATCATTGGGTAAATTAGTATTTTTTACTTGGAATAATAAGCAAATATGAATCTCTATAGAAGGTATATTTTGTAATACATTTAAAAAACTAATTTTAATTAATATTATAATAAATAATTGTATAAATGTAGTATTTTATTCAATATAATAACTTAATTAATTTGTTTTGAAAAATAAAGTTATAGCATAGATTTATGGATTATATAAATAGTTTATTATCAAATTTTAATTATTATGAAAACTTGTAGAATATGGTATCCGATTGAATTTGTAATCAAAGCAACAATCAAAGCTATCACTCCATAGAATACAACTGAAATTAATTATAGTTATCATTAATAATACAATTTATTTATTTGTAGTTTGGCAATATTTAATTTTATAATTATTATTACTATTAAAACAATTAAAAATTAATTTTATTTTATATTTTAAAGATTAATTAGGGTTTAAGAATGATCAAATTTTCGATGTAAAAACTTTAAAAATATTGAAACGGATAAAAACTGATAAATTTCAAACCGAGGAGTTTAGTGATGGTGGTTCTCAATGTTTCACTTGTGTTGGTGAATAAATTCTTTAAGAGGTCCTCCCAGGAGCACACGGTTGCAGAATTCAGGTGAGATGAAATTGAACTGTAGATTATGATTTTTATATATTTATAGCTCTGTGTCATGTAATTTAATATTATGATTATGGATATGAATATGTATTTTAATTGATGTATATATAAAAAAATATTTTAAATCATTCATCGACTCAATCAAATCTTTTTTAATCATTCAAAAATTAAAAGGGAATCAATATTAAGAATAATCAAATTAAGTAACATCATTTTAACTAGTACAGTATTTTTATTATTTGAATAAATATATTTTTAAGTTAGTTTTAATTACAAATTAATATAATTTATTTTTGTTCTAATAGTTATACAATTATATTAAAATTAAATTATGCAGTATTTATATAATTATTTTTCTAGTATACTTAATTAGAAATATATATACTCACCTAATATCTAATAATATCTAATATAGTATGAAAGATATAATGAAATTGAATCACTATTGAAAAAGGAGATGTATTGTCTAAAAAATTTATTTTTGAGAAAATATATTATGTAAAATAATATATTTTAGATAATAATTTAAAAAAATTATATACGATTACAAAGTAATAATGCTATAAATAAATAAGTATAGGTATATATGATATTATATATTTAGAAAATGTACTATATATAAATATAGTTCTTATATGATGATAATTTATCAACTGGTAGAATTCTATATTCATAGATATATTTATAATTTAGCACTTTTCAATAAAATAATATCATTTTAATTAATATGGCATTTGATATATTAATATATTTAAAATATTAATATAGTATACATTTCTGATATTATTCAAAATAAAACATATTAAAAAAATAAAGAAGATTAAATGACATTTAAAAATACAAAAAGAAAGTAATTTAAAAAATATATTGATTCTGAAGTCAATATTGTTATAATAATTATAAAAAGTAGTTAAATAACCATATTTATATAAATCAATTATTTTAATATTAAACGTATTAAACATTCATTATAAATTAGTACTAAATAAAAATCAATACAAATTATTAAAAAGCAAAAAAAAATTTGTTATATTGTTTAAATGATATAAAAAACTATATGTTAATTAGTTGTATTTATTTTGTTATTATCCTTTATATATGTTACACATAATTTATATTATAAAATGTTGAAAAAACATATTCTCTAATATGCAAATTTTTATATCATAAAAAATAGTGCAAGTCGATTACATAATTTAAGGAAATTGACCTGAGAGCTCCGCTGAAGAGAACAGCCAGGAAAATACCCTGGACCCCGGGGAAATCCAGCACATCCATGATATAATAGGGTAGAATCTATGTATTACACGATGATATAATGATGACAATAGATAGTTTGAGAGATAGATGAGTACAATATTATTAATGAATGCAACTATAATCACGCAAATTATTTTTTTCCTTATAATTGAATTTATGTTTTCTCAAATTTATATATTAGCTTTAGCTTTAGCTTTTTTTTTTATTATATCTCCGACATCCTCCAGTAATATGACCTGGTTGGAACTGACAATGAATTTGGCTCTGAGTGGGTCACAGTCCAACAATGTGTAATGCACAAAGATCACCAGACCTACGATGCAGGCTAGACCATTAATGACTAGCAGTCCTGGAATAGTAAGCCATAAGCATCTGTGTGTTGAGGTGGGTTTGGGAATAAGGGGGCAAATAGCATAGTAAGTAATAGGCATGTGCGAGGTATGGGTAGTGATAGGAGGTTAAGTTCTGGAGAATAAGGAGATTAGGAAAAGCAAGGAAGGATATTATTACGAGGTAAGATTTATGAGTGAATGGATTTCTGAGAATATCGAGCGATATATAGCTTTAGGTGTATTAGAGTGTACATAAATCAGTTGGATACTGTATAATATAATTAATAATAAGTTATAAATAGTTTGAGTTATAATAAAATTCATAATAATTTATAAATGACATTCATAAATATTAATCCATAAAATATTATATTATTATTCATTATAATTTATAAATATGAGACATAATAAAAATAAAAATGTATTACTATAATTTGTAAAATTAATTTTTTTTAAATTATGGCTGAGATATGGGAGAGATACAATATTTAACATACAAAATATAGGAGCAATATTAAAATTATAAAAGTGAATAGTAATAATGATTTTTTAATAATAAAAATAGCTAAAAGCTTTATACGATATATTATTAAATAAAAACATATTCAACATTTTTTTTTAAAAATTGTTACTAGGAAATTCCAGGAAAATTAAATTTTAATAATTTGTTGTATATTTTTGAAATTTTTTGTTCTTAAAATATTATTACATTTATAAGAAATATTATATTAGTTATATTTGTTCCATGTGAAATAGGTAATGATAAAAAAATATAAATTCAAAATTCAAATAATCCAAATATTTTATTTAGAAATACTTTTTTAAAAAATATATACTTACTATGCGATAAAATAAACTATATGTAATGCTACATGCACCGTTGAGATAAAAAAAAAGCAAAACTTAATAAATTATATGCAGTACAATGTAAATTTTTACGAAATATGATTTATTTTTTAATAGTTGTGATATTATGTAATGTAATATTAGCTATCATTGAATAGAGTTAATAGTAAATATAAGTTAATTTGAACATCTTATAGTAGTAGTATTGATTATTTATTAATATTAGAATATTAAAAAGTATTCCTGGAAATTCTAGAATTAAAAAAATTAAATATTAAAACTAGAAATAATACTAAATCAGTAGTTAATGAGTAATTATTATTTAAGATGTATACACTTTTTATGATAATAATTAACATCTAATTTATTACTAGATATTATATGTAAAATTATTTAAAGTTGCAAAATTAAAAATTGTAATTGTAACTTTGAAATAACTTAATCTAATTGACAATCAAAAATAACTTAATCTAATATAAGGCTAATCTAATTGACAATATTAAATGGAAATATATATAAATTGGAAGCTGCCGATTACTCATCATTCTTGATGTAAATAAAGTATAAAATGGAGATTTATTGCGTAAATTCATTGTGAAAAATTAATTAAATTTAAATATATAGTAAAGATTTTTTTTAAATATATAGTATAAACAATGAATCATAAAATGGCGGAAATAATAAGATAAACAAGTATTTATTTATTTTTAATGTGAAATTTTTCTTTAAAATCTTTACAATTTTTAATAAGTCGATAAATTCAGACTTCTGGCGTTACCTTAATAGTGCAAATAATTGTTTTTAAATATATGATTAATTTTGATATGCCTTATAGTTTATTTGCTGAGTGAGCCAGTTAATTACGAAAAAGTGATACACCTTACTGTGCAGTATACAATTATAGTACAATATTAATATTCTTTTTAATCAATTGTGATCTCTAAGTTATTGTATATTGAATATTCTGGAGCTTTATAATTATCAATAAGTTATTGCAGGAATTATTCAGTAAATGATTTAATAAAAGTAATTTTAATATTAATTATTATATTCAGATTCAATTACGGTTCAGTTCAACCAATATTAAGTATGCACCAAAGAAATATGGTGAAAAAAAACATAATTTGATTTATTAAAATAATTTAACGGATATTAATAATGCAGATACTTGACCGAATTAATATCTAAAAAATTATGTCAACCATTATATTAGTATATTAGTACCATATAATTGTAATCTATACTGTCGTATATTGTACAGACCGCTTGGCTTCGGCAAGCGTACGCATACTGCTGTACCGTTGAATCGACACTTGGCTAATACCCAAGCTGATATGCGAGATGGCTCCCCCGAAGATCAGTGACCAAAAAGTCAATCGTTCAGTTGGGTTCGGGCTAAAACTATAAAGTTAAATGATATAATTATAATTTTACATAATAATTAAATACAATTGTAAGATTTATTATTTGATGATTTTTCATTAGAATTAACAATTATCACAATTTAAAACATTTTACTGCAAAGGTTATTGTTATTATCTTAATGATTTGAACTAAAATTTATATATTTGAATTTGAATTATAATATATTTATAATGCAAAATCCAAATTACGCAATTATTACATATTATTTATTAAATTATTTGTTATATTATAATAATATATTAATATCTATTTAATAAAGAGATATATTAATAAATATATTAAACAAAAAGGAGAAATATAGTTAAATAATAATTTATTGAAAAATGAACAAGATATGACTACATAAAAATGTAGTCATAACTTGTACATTTTACAATAAATTATTATAAAAATAAAATATTTATAAAATAAAATTAAAAATAATATTTTCAGAGATTATAGTTTCTATTTAGTCCAATATTGACTATAACTGATTACTAAATACATATAAAATATCACTAATTGTAAGTGCAAATAATGAATAAAGACTGAATAAACACCATTGAAATGATATTATTGTATGGTACATAAATAAATTGTTCATATATGTACATATATATATTTTATAATTTTCACATACACAAAGTTTGAAAACCAAATGACATGAATAACAGAAATAATGTTTACCACACTAATGAATAGATAACGAGAAGATAGTAATACTTATGTCTACAATAGAGTTAGTGATCATGTTTGCTAACTTGAAGAAATTGATGCGACCATGTGTATTGCTTACCTCGTATAATACGCTAAAACCTCCAATCTTTATCAAACCCTGGGTGTAAATATGTGCAGAGTAGAAAACAACAATTAGCATAGTTATAGTTCAAAGTGCAACTATTTTGTGAGGTAATTGATTCAGTTTACCTTTTTTCTGTCTCATTTATAGATTACTGTATCATATAAAATAGGTAAATAGGTAAATTTGTACATTATTGGAATATCAGCAGAACATATTTTGTAATTGTGGTGCATTCATTTCTCTCTCATTTGAAACTATAACTAACTGCTACTACCACTACCATTACCATTATAATTTATTATTGATATCATCGATATTATCCTTATTAGATTGATAAAAATACCAGAAATGTTACCGCTAAAATATTATTAATGTTACCGCTAAATTATTAATTCCTCTGGACCTGTGATATATAAGTCTGTATTACAGGTTAAGAGGAATTAATAATGTAGTGTATTTAATAATTTAGCGGTAACATTAATAATATTTTAGCGGTAACATTACTGGTATTTTTATCAATCTAATAAGGATAATATCGATGATATCAGTAATAAATTATAATGGTAATGGTGGTGGTAGTAGTAGCGGCAGTGGCAGTATCAATAGAGATGGTAGTTATAGTGGTAACGGTAGATTTGCTGTCGGAATAGGATTCGGTGATAGAGCAATATTTCGTCGATTCTTTCACATTCATTTATATAAACATTGCATACGAAGACTACAGCGAACAGCGCGCAAACAGACTAACGTAGGTGGCGATGATGAATAAGCCACCGATCATAATTATCGCCTGCACCACGTCCGTCCAGATGACCGCCTTCATGCCGCCCTGGTGTTAGAAATGTCGGTTAGTCGAGCGCATGCACTATAACGGTTATGTAATGTATAAAATGAACAAGAAGGTGGACATGAATGCATACGTACATGACATAACATTGTAATCGAGTAGCATTATACAAATGTAAATTCTATAACTTTTCTTTATACAAGTCTTAGAGCATAGTTTGAGGGATAAGCTATAATACATTTTCTTATTATTTGAATAGAGTGTAGGATGAAATTAAATGATAATAAGGAATCTATTATTCAGTGTTGGTAATGTTACAAATATTATATGAGACAATTTAAATGATAGAAATGTCAATGAAACAAATTCTTTTAATTTCATTATATCACTTGTAAAGATATTTATTTATTTATCCGAATTTCTTAATTTATCTAGTAATAAAGATGATTACCATTACCGTATTAATATAATAATATATATGTTTGACTTAATGTGTCATGTAAAAACTTCTAAAAGCAGAATGAAAGTATTGACGTGAACTGAACATATAGGATTGTATTGTTGTCTATTTAAATTCCATAGATTTATACAATTATAAATTAGGGATAAAAATTGTAAAAAAATTAATTTTGATTAGTTTTCAAAAAGTAAAATTAAAAATTATGAGAAAAATAAGAATACAAAAGCTTGCTTAGAGGTTTTCCCAGCAGGGAGATGGAAATTGTTCAGTAAATTGTGTACGGGTGTAATATGGTTTTAATGATTAGCTTAAAGTGCAGTAGTCGGAGGTTGCAGTAGAAATGTTAGCGTACAGTTGCAATAGAAACAGGTGTAAATTATATGGAGATCGAAGAGTTTGGTGAATTTTGTATTGACTCCGAAATTAGTTTTTAGTTAAGAATAGTACGTGTCCATGGTTGTGTGCAGTTTTGAAGGTTTGTGTTTCAGTCTCTTTGCGCACATTATCTAAATGTAATTTTGGCACGTGATTTCTTCATTAATGACGTCTCTATTTGCATAAAACAATCAATCAACAATCGATGCGATAGTTGGTTTAAGTATGTAATATATTATAGCGTGATGACACGTGTATATTTATAAAATATATCTAAAGCTTATAAATTATCTTTCGTAATGAAATAAAAACGATTAAACGTGTAATTATATTATACCACATAATTAAAAAATGAAGATTTTAATAAGTAGCATTAATGACGATATTACGTTGTATCCAATTAGATAAAGACTAGGTTATTAGTAAGAAAATACACACGTCTTGTTATAATAGATTAGCATATGCTATTGAAATCATATAGTAAATTAAAAGAAATATTACAGTTAGATCATGTTATAAAATAGCGTATATTTACATATATTTATATAGGTAAATATCTATCACATCATAATGATTACGGGCATTTTAAATGCAAATAAAGTTATACAATTATTCAATATGGCAATTAAAAATTGAATTATTTATTCCAAGTATTATACATAAGAAATACACATGAATAGTAATGGGCTACGAAATCTTACTACGAAATCAGATAGCACTATTTACATATACTTCTGGAATTGATAATAATTCATATTAATTGATGTTAGTTATAAGGAATCAGATTAGCCGATAAACTTGAGATTTTATTATTCATAAATAATATGAATGACATTTTTTAAAAATGAATAGCAATTACCGACTACTACATTATTATAATAGAATTAATTATAGGGGTCCAGCATTTGTATTCAATAATAAGGTTATAGAATCTAGCAAACTGATTAGATAAGTAGATATTTACCATATATAGTGAGCAAATATATAGAGCAAATATCAAATAGTTTAGAATTCATTATCAGCAAATCCTTCATTTATTTAAAAACAACTAAATACAGATATATTGATTAACTAGAAGTTAATATTGAACTAGTGCAAATAAGATACAATGAATTTCTGATTTGTAAAACTATAATTTAAATAATTATTTTATAGGTTGTATAAGTTTTAAAGATTATTCAGTAATTAATTAATACAATTAAATTTTTCTATACTATATATTCCATATATACTATAGATTCTATGTATATATTGTGATTTTCAACTACACATAGATATATATTTATATTCAATTATGTGTATATATATATATATTCAATTATGTGTATATCATTTGTATTCAATAATAAGGTTATAGAATCTAGCAAACTGATTAGATAAGTAGATATTTACCATATATAGTGAGCAAATATATAGAGCAAATATCAAATAGTTTAGAATTCATTATCAGCAAATCCTTCATTTATTTAAAAACAACTAAATACAGATATATTGATTAACTAGAAGTTAATATTGAACTAGTGCAAATAAGATACAATGAATTTCTGATTTGTAAAACTATTATTTAAATAATTATTTTATAGATTGTATAAGTTTTAAAGATTATTCAGTAATTAATTAATAAAATTGAAATTTTCTATACTATAGATTCTATGTATATATTATGATTTTCAACTACACATAGATATATATTTATATTCAATTATGTGTATATATATATATATATATATATATATATATATATATATATATATTCAATTATGTGTATATATATATATATATATATTCAATTATGTGTGTATATATATATATATATATATTCAATTATGTGTATATATATATATATATAATATATATTCAATTATGTGTGTATATATATATATATTCAATTATGTGTATATATATATATATATAATATATATTCAATTATGTATATATATACATACATAATAATATATATTCAATTATTTGTATATATATATATATATACATAATTGAATTAGAGAGTTTAAATATTTTTCACCGAAATTAAAAAACTTACATTTTTATAATAATCTAATCTAATTTTCATATGTAGACTTTCGGCCTATTTCTCCTCTAACTATTCCTCCCTGTTCCTCCCTATTCCTCCCTATTCCTCCCGATACTTACCAAGGCGGTGTACATCGTAGAAATGAAGGCGCAGATAAAAACTGAATACATCAATGGAAATCCAGTAGCTGCAAAGGGACATAGGAATACATAGAGGCACCTCGGTTGAGCATGAGATGTAAGTACATGTCATATATTTAGAGCATAGTTTATATGGCTTAACATTAAATGTTAAAGTGTTCATTTTTAGATAAAAAACATCTCATAAAAACACTACGAAATAGTTCTAAATGACACATAATTTGTTTAATTACTCTCTACATTACATAACACATTAAATTAATGTTTTCCTATTATTTTTGTAGACTCTCGCATAACATCATAAACATAATATATCATATAGATTTATTGTATGAGTTTTATTATTTCGCTATTTATTAATTATGAATATTTTTGGCAGACAACAGAATATTTTAAATACCTGCACTCTTACTTACCTGCAGACATAGCTATAGACGGAGTGTACATCACTAATCCCATATACAGAATCTATGTGTGAAACGGCAATGATGATACTATAATTGTATGCTAATATTAGATTAGATTATATAATTGTATTCTAAATTTGATATATTTTTTATATATTATATATCAAAAAATATTTTAAATGAGTTATCAATGTTTTAAATTTATCCAGAAAACCAGGGTGCTAATATTTTTGTAAATTAATAGGATATGTATATTTCATAAAATATATGAAAAAATTATGTAATGCAAAAAATAAATGCTGTTTATAAAGTTAATCCATTGTTATTGATTATATAAAATATGAAATAATATAAAAGTCAATATTTTCTTTAATAAACTTTATTATAGAAATTATATTTATTTATTATATAATAATAGATACCATCTAATAAATATATATAATTATAAATAAAGGTATTATTATAATTATAATTATATATAGTCAAATTCTAAAATTATTAATCAGGATTAAAATTAATATGGAATTAAAAATAAAAGTAATGTTATAGGTAAATAAATGTAAGAGATATACATAAAAACTTTCTAACTAATTAAACTAAATTCATATAATAGATAACTACATTTAATAGCACATATAAATTTAAATCATCACAAAGTAAACATAAATACAATTGCTAGTAGATAAACCACAAGCAAAATCCGTCTTAAAATAATAAATAGAAGTGGTGAATTATTTCACTTCTTGTTAAAATCATAATATCATAAAAACAGCTTCGAATGGATTGTGGGTATCTGAAGATAGTTATAAGTTTCACTTTACCAATGTCTAGTATTGGATTAAAAAATTCTGGCGAATGTATACAATATATAATTTACTAATGTATATATTTAATAGTAGAGATTACACTATGTAATTAATAAAGGTACAAATATTAAATAATAATCTGTTAAATTCATAGATTCATAAATGATAATTAATATATGAAATATAAATATTGATATAATGATTTAGATTATAAAATAAATTACCTACATATTTATAGATAAATTAGCAAATTATTTTAAAATCTGGATCCAAATTAACTATTAACTATCCACAAATGATTTATTTGTGATTGCAAGGAAGAGGATAATATAATTTTAAATTAATTAATTATGAATTCAAGAAATATAATATAACATGTAATCAATATTCATAATATATTTATAACCTCATAATATTTATTTATTATAAATTAAGTCAATGTAGTATATAAACTATATAAAGGTATTTTTTGAGAAGTTTTATCAAGGATACATTTAGAAATTATTTATATAGATATAATGGACATTTGATATATAAATAATTTATAATAACATAATTATAACAGTATGATAATATTATAAAACAAATATATATATAAAATCTATTTAAATAAATTAATAAATACAAATTTTAATTAAATATCATTATATTGAATTAAACCGATATTGTAAAATATTCATATATAACTAGATTAAATTTTCAAATTAAATATATTATATTATATAACTAACTAATTTGAAAAATATACTAACACCACCTAGTATAAGTGGAATTGTTCCCATCAATCTAATTATTCGGTTATTGAATCGCATTTCAAAATACTGTTAAAAGAATACAAATTATTATTAATAATATGAACATTAATATAAATATCAATGCAAATTATATCCATAATATTAAAATTATTTTAATAAATTAAATTAAAAAAATATTATATATAATTTTATTGTATATTAATATATATAGTATATTAAATAATTTATATACACTTATAACAAATTAATTTATTATAGGATGTGTAAATTAAAATATAAAATAAATATTTATTACATTTTGAATTATTTATTGAGTTAACCTATTTATACCAGTTTTTATGTTAGTGAATTAAATGCGATGATAATAACATTGGACTAAAATATATAGTATCATTGTAGTATATAATACAGTTTCTTCTATATAAAATAATATTTAAAACTTTTATACTATAGTTTTATACTAAATACAGTAAATTATATATATATATATATAAATTATATTGACTATTGAACAATATAATAGTTTCCCATACATAGTTTAATATAAACTAATGTAGTCACTAACTACACCATAATTGAATAGTAAATGAGTAATTGATTAGTAAATTGCTATTGTAAATAACTATTGAAGTATAGTAAATAACTATAGTAAATAACTATAGTAAATAACTATTGAATAGTAAATGAGTAATTATAAATTATAGTATGATATCTCTAAAATATTAATCAATAATTTAACCTCAAAACTACTTTTCAGTTTCAGAGGGTAAAATATTGGTACGAAGACAAAGCCAGATATTAAAGCAATCAGCGAGTATCCCAATGTCTTTAATAATAGTTGTGATCCGTGCGTGTACATTTCAGCCGGTTCCCCTAGAACTAAAATCGCGCTGATACCAGAAACAAGGATAGATAACGAAGCAGGTATAGTCTTTAGTTTCCTATCAGCCAATAAATATTCACTTGTGGTTTTTTGTTTGCCTCCAGACATCGAATAATAGAAACCAATTGCAAGAGATGATAAAATGCTCACAACGAAAATTATGATATCAACATAATGTAAACCTTGTATTGCTTTTGATATAAATGGCATTCCACCATCTATACCTTTATCTATAATTTGATAAGTCATTGCATTGAAAATCTTAAAATAACCTAGGACAGAAAACTAAAAATGAATAAAACATGCATTATTTTGCATATTAATTTGAATATTTTCTCCACCTATAGAGTTATAAAGAAAATTATATGTCTTTGGTGTTGTCTATAGAAACGTATAAACAACAATAGATTATAATTTAGTTATTTAATTATAATTATAATTATAACGCTTACAATTTCTATCTTAAAATACACTCATAGTTTGTATATATGATGTATATACTATTATTCATTTATATTTAATAATGTTATTTAATCAATAAGTAGTAATAAATGATACTTTATTTAAAATGAGTTTTGATCAAACTTAATTTTGAATTAATTATATTGAATTAATAATTAATTATTGTAACCATATAATATATAATTCATAATTATTATTATTTATTACATAACCTATTATATTATATGTTATTAGATTATAAGAATAAAAATGAGTAACACTTATTAATAATTTATTAATAACTTGAATACAAGCTTGAATAATAAATTGATATTTTCAATTTATATTAAAAAATTTACAAATTAAATAATATAAAGATAGATTAAATAAATTCAGTTTAAAATTATAATATTCAGTTATTATAATAAATTATTGATATTACTATAGTATTAATAAATATACCGTCTTATGTACTATGTAATAAATATAGTTGTTAACGAAAGCAAACGAATCATGCCGATTGGGCCTTTTGGCGAGGTACTGGGTACCACCGGTACATTGGACATGCTCTCTCAGGACGTTCAGTCCTATAAGAGTAAAGTGGTAGCTCCAAAAAATCCGAAGCTTATTAAACATTCTGACAACAAAAAGCTAAAGGTTCATCTACATTTCATTGTATAATTAATTATGTAATTTAAATGTTTAAATTAATATAATAGTCAAGAGTATATCAATGGTAATCTGTAGAATAATGTACTATTAGAGATATATACATATATAAACTCATAAAGGTTAGAATCTTAAATGTAGTTATATAACTTATATCCTAGTATTGATATAACATCATTTTTAAATATGCAAGTAAACCTGTACATGATATTTATTTACCAAAATATGTTTAAAATAATTATACACAATTGTAGCATTATTTTATAATTTTTCGTACAAAGTAAAACACTAATAGCAATTTTAAAATCTAAAACCTACGTGGCAAATAATGATATTTGTTATTATAATATTCATATATTATATTTAAGAAATATACGATAAGAACAGAAAATAATATTATTTACAAACAGTTGAAACCATCTCAATATCTTTTTCAAACTTCGATGTCTACTGAGCAGAAACTGTCTAACATGCATACTATTAGCATACCGAAGAAGATCAAACTTCTAGATATGAGTGACATTAGTCATCAGAAGGTCAAATAAAATTATGTCATATCAAAGCTATCATTGTTAATAATATTATTATTGTTATTATTATTATAATTATTAAAATTATTCATTTAATACTATGGACATTAAATCTTACATGCTAATGCATATTAAATATACAGATATCTACGATTGCCATCGATATTTCAATGTTTCAACCGTATCCTTCAGAAATTTACTTTCAAAACTATAAACCTTTTGAAGTATATGAGGTGCCTTTTCAGCTCAGAAACAATGATAAGGTTTAGAATATTTTTATAAGTTTAAAAGTTAATATATCCGTTATTGGTTATTCAATACAATGTATACTTAAATAAGTTGCAATTGAAATTATTCATCTGCCTTTTAAGCATATATATAGTACTGAATACCCATGACCACTCATGCAGGTTCCACGGTTGGTGAAAGTGTCGCAGCAAAAAAGTCCCTACTTCAAAATAATTGCGCCAAATAACGTCGGTCATAAGGTGGGCCCTGGTCTCGCGACTACATTCGTTATTCAGTTCACCGCTGAAGAAAATAAGGTATAGAGCATTACGTGCGTTGCTTTTATACAATCTGTAGATTTTAGACTAAATAATAGTTTCTTAAAGTTTTTATAATATAGTTTAATTTTTTAGTTTTATTCACATATTTTAGTTACATGGTAAAGTTAAATATATAAATAAATACATATTTTGTTATATTTATAATAATTACAATTACAATTACAATATTATTTTCAATTTTTAAATATTATAAATTCACTATTATCGATGCTCAAAATATCAGGTCAATGTTCTCACTTAATTTACTTCTTCCATAAGTTTCATTGTATACGTTTTCTATACATTATTCACTATACACAGAATGTCCAGTGATTGTCTTCTTAAATGACTCATACTAATATTTAATCAAATTTGATTACTATAAATCATTATATAACATATGTTCTGGATAATATCGAAATGTTCCGAATATTGATTTGATATAATCCTCTTGGTTTCGTAACATAAAGAGTGGACCTAATTCTAAATAGTATTATTCTATAGTATAAATATTATTATTATTCTAAATAAGTTACAATATAGTATAAATAGTTTACCTTACTCTAAATAGGATTACATTATGATACGGATATTAATATATTTATTTTTCGAGATAATCTATATTAATAATAGTAATAGTATGATATCGAACCACTGAAGATGTACATATTTACTGTAATTTATCCAAAGAAATTTCTTTTCTTAATCATATTTATTCGTAACAACGATTCTATAATTTTAATTAAATACCTCCTAATATATATTTAAAATGCTATGCTACTTCTCGCATACTATTATATAGCCTCTCATCTAATAACATTCGTATGCCCTTTTTTACAACTTTCAAGAATTTCTATGCGATACTGAAAGAAATTTGTATATAATCGTATTAATACATTAAATAGATTCTTCCATGACATGGAAATTGTCTACTTACGTAAATTCCATGCATTATTTTTGGTAAGAAATTTATGAATGTTTATACCCCTATCCCTCATGATAAAATAGAAAATGTACACCCTACGATGCGGTGCCTAAGTCTTATTCATACATTATTTCTATTAATTCCACAAGTTTTTTCAAGAGTTAGAATATAGAATATAGAGCCCGATGGGCATTGCTCATCCACCAAATATAACATTTCACCACAACTCCTACACCACACCTCTCGTAGGATTACTTTCACGAGTTGATGTGCGTGACGGAACGTGAGCAATTCGTGGTTCCCGTACACGCCATCGGAGCTCGGGCAATTGTAGACTTCCCCGATGAAGTGATATTTGCGGACGACATTCCGGTCAAGCACACCGTCTGCAAGACCCTGCTCGTCAGAAACGTCGGTCAGCGTACAGCAAAATTCACACTCGAGGCCGAGAGGTTAGAGAGAATCCGGGTTGTACTAAGCCAACGCTGTCCAACTCAATTTCTGATTACAATTTTATATCGGTCAATTAACACAACTCCGAAGTCAGTGTAGACAATGTTATTTTGTGTAGTGCATAGTTTTATTATATTTATTATTTAAGCTAAGAATTTATATAATATGTCAACTGAAGAATACCCTGGTATATTCGTTAACACTTTATTTAACTATATTTTAGCGACATTAATTATACCTTATAATATCATATAAGATAAAACAGGTTCGTAATACATATGTTGATTTATATATATATATATATATATATATATATATATATATATAAATATTGGACATAACTAATACGTCCAATATATGAATACACTTTCTATAACCTACACCTTTACAGCCCGTACAGCGTAAATATTTCTAACTACATCTTGGATGTGGAACGGTCAATTCAGATCCACGTTGAGTTCACGCCCACCGAGGTGGGGAGTAGCATCCGTGACTTGAAACTGCACTACGACACCGGTAGGTCTCGCACACACCCACGTAGACAATACCAACTGTGCATATATAACGGAGTACACTACAATGCACCGGTATAGCTTTTACACTACATAAGTATCTTGATTGTCTATACCCTGTTGCGTGGGCGAGATGGCCTAGGAACCACAGAGTAGGTCAGGGTATCCATTAGCTATCCTTCTTTTGATCGAGGAGACCGTATTAGATTCCATTAACTAGCTACAGCGGTATATAATCTAATTAGGTGTACCCATCATCTCATAGCATGTGGTTATATACATCCTCAATTCAAACGAACCGTAAATATAAAAATTCGTGTCCATTTATATTACCACACCTACTTTCTGGACATATTTATACACACACATCCGCATATACACATACACACCTCACATAAACACGCGTGCATGCATAAACTGTGCACATAAACATATAGACATGTTCACATCCATACACACACACAGACATATATATATATATATATATATATATATTCATTTTCATATGTACTATGAAATATTGTGCATATACACTATAACATATACACATAGGTGAGTATGTGTACGTTGGACTGCGAGGTGGAGCAGTAAATGCCAACATACGATTGGATCGAGGAAGCTTATCTGTTGATTCAACGTACGTTGGAATGGCAAATCAACGGACCGTGACGCTCACCAATCGAAGCAACGTAGTTGCCCACTTTAAGTGGAGTCGACACGCTACGGCTACGGAGGAGGAGGGACATCGCGAACTGTTAGCGCATATGAATCTAAGTAGAGTATTGCGAGTACTATGAGAGTAGTATATGTATTACAGATGCATGAATATCATGGTGCTAATAGAAGAGAATTACTACCCGAGTATTATAACAATAGTATAAATATTAACCTAACTGGATAAATATGAACAGGCATATTAATATTTAGTTATCATTTATTAAATACACCGAGATTACAACGAGTATTGATTGTATATTATAAGATTTCTCGGGTAATCTTGGCTATTCATGGATTGATTTTAATTCAAAGAATTTATAAAGTTAACCTAGAGAACTACTTATTTTTGTTAGGATTTTTAGAATAGATATTTTATTATATCTATTTTTATAATTAATATGTTTGAGATCCCATAATAGTCAGTAAGATGCGTATTCATAAGAGATTATATTTGAAACTACAATTATAAAAACATGTGCTATTTGAATTTAATATTTATCAACAAGAATATTATTAAAAGTCTTTGAAAATAGATTATGAAAATTAAAAATATGTTTGATTTTGGGGATTCTGCATCATTTCCGTAGAAAAATAATTTTCAATGAGGCGTTACAATCTACCTAAAAAATATTTTAAAATTTCATCAGTGTAATTTCGGTAAAAGTAAACTGGTCGTAAAAATTAAATATCCATAATTTGTTTAAATCTATAATCAATGATCAATTAAATATTTAAATTAAAATATAATTTACATAATAATTTAAAATTAATGTATTATTTTATTATTGATTAGATTGATTTTATAGAATATAATTTAAATTGCTCATTTATGATATATTATTGTTATAAATATTAAAATAAATGAACAAATATATAATAAAGTATAAGCTTTTATATTATAATTTATAATGAGATATTTATTAATTATTAATAATGCACAATACTTTAGGTAAAACAATACATATTTATTTAAATATTTAAAACTCAATAAAATTTTACTATTATGATGAGGATTATTATTATATGTTTTTATGGAATATTTATATTATACAATATTCAACACATGTAATTTATACACTTTATATTATACACATCAATACTATTATTAATTGTATACTATTATGATAACTAATAATATAATGAAAATACATCAAATGAAAGCTACAAATCATATAATATGGGAAGCACACTACGTTAGAAAATATTAAAATAATTATTTTTCATTCTTAATACAAGTCCTAATCTATCTAATTAGTCCTAATTAATTAATTATTACATTGTCTTCAACAATAATATATTATTGCAATTATTTAGATATTTGGATCGACTGGACTGCGAGGAGATTTCAGAACATGAGAAATTTATTCATGAATGTATTGCAGATCCTTCTTTAAGAGATAAGATATCCATACTGAGTCGTAATTTCCAAAATAAGAAACAGGTTATAGACATAGATAAATAATAATTTTAAAGCACTTAATTTTGTATTAAATGTCTATTTGTTGAATAATAATATTTTATAACTTCTTTAATTAATCTAATATTAGATAAGTATATACCTCATCTTAAATAATTATTAGTAGATGATATAGAATCAGAATAGATTAATCTATTGTACAATACATATTGCCTGATCCATCCATTTCCCCTTTTATATCTAAACCTATTTATTATATTTATTACAACATTCCCATTTCTTTTCATTCAAATTCAAAAATATTATTTAACCCATCACTAGATCATAAATTCCTCAATCACACCTGGAGTTTATACTATATCCTCTAACTGCATTCTATATTCAGCAGCATTCATGTTCACTTTTCCATTGTTATTACCAAATGATGCAATACCATGTAACACCCTACAGTGTAGGGCCTACACCCCCATATCTTCATCAATATCATACACCTATTTATTACATATTCAAACCCTCTAATCCAAGACTTTCGCAATCACTTACCCTTGAACTCCCAACTCTGTCCCTATCACCACAAAATTATTACATTCCCTACATTCCCTCAACTATTAAATTCCCTATCCCTAAAACATTGCAGACTTTAAATTCATAATATTCAAAGTAGTTGCGTGGTAATCCTCAATTTATAAACCTAGACCTATAAGTATAACCTATAATTATAGGGCATACAATCATAAACTTACCTAGTCTTCACATACTTATACCCTATACTCTACACAAACTGTATGGTATGGTATCCGATATATCTCCAAATACCTGCGATGCAAGTCCATTAACCACAATCTTCAATCGTAACCTTCATCGATAACCCCTCACCCATAATTCTCACCTACAACACTTACCCATAACCTTCGGAGTGGTCGAACACATATCCTCCATTCCGTACTGCCCGATGTTAACACCCACGCCACGTCCGTCCTGCATTCTCCGTCCTGCATTCTCCTTCCTGCATTCTCCTTCCTGCATTCTCCGTCCTGCATTCTCCTTCCTGCATTCTCCTTCCTGCATTCTCCGTCCTGCATTCTCCGTCCTGCATTCTCCGTCCTGCATTCTCCTTCCTGCATTCTCCTTCCTGCATTCTCCGTCCTGCATTCTCCTTCCTGCATTCTCCTTCCTGCATTCTCCGTCCTGCATTCTCCGTCCTGCAATCTCCGCAGACGGTCAAGGCTGATAACATGCTCTTCAACGACGCCGTTTGGGAGTTGCAGCCTTGCGAAGGCGACGTTTGGCCCAATTCCAGCGTACGCTGCACCGCGGTGTTCCGTCCGATCGAGGCCACGCTCTACCAGGTAACGCGAATGCAACGCGTACATTACATTCATGTCGTACGGCGTAGACCTTAGGCGGAACCATTTTGCGATAACTAAGGTCAAGGTGACAACAAAGACTACCCCTTCTACTACTACAATGAATGTTATCATATTTCCACTAGAAATTGTGGTAAAATCACCGGTACCACTACCCCCAACACTACTAATACTACAACTATCGTAACCACCGCAGTAATCATCACTAGCACTCTCACTAACGTCATTAGTACTACTATCACTAACACCCCCCGCCCCACTACTTTACCCTAGTAACATCGTCTTCACCATCGCTACCCTAATGACTACCACCAACACCATAATTGATAGCACTACTGTCACCATCATAATACAAATCATCATTATTACTAGTACTACTACTACCACATAGCACTACCTACACTAGTAATAGCACTACTAGCACCACCAGGGCAAATGGTAACAGCCACACTAACCCCTACCTTACCATCGTCACGACTAGTATTTGCATTATCACTACCACTACCCCACTACCTCTCCTAGCCTGACTACTACACCTACGAGCACTACCATCACCTCTACTACACCCACCGCATACACATACACCCACCACCTTATACAATTTCCACCAATACGGGTACCACTAATCCACCGCTTATATTACTAGGATACCGCCTTTTGTGAGGTGACTGGCCGTGAGTCTCGTCTGCCTTTAAAACTACAAGGTCAAGGAGTTGGACCACAGGTTTGTAACCTCTGTATAATACCGGTTGCGTGAATTCTCATTCAATTGTAAGTTGATTATATAAATTTCAATAATTCGTAAAATTAAATTTTAAAACAACAATAGGTAAACTTCTTACGTAAGAAAGTATTCGCGTATATTTACTTTTCTTTTAATATCGCAACGTTTGTATCTATTTTCATTGTCATCGTTGACAGGTGAAATTTTCGCAAGATTCTCTGGACATCGGCAACGTGTTCGTGAATTCCTACCACGTATACGAAATCGTCATGGCAAATACTGGAGACATTGATGCCATTTACTCAATTGTTCCTAACCAGGTTTTGAATTCTATTTACGTGCTTAACATATAATATTAAAGTAATTATTTTGCCGCAAGATGTTTAACTCTAATTAATTTGCAAATAGATAAGAAACAATATATTTGCCCTCTATTAGAAGATGACCCAACTAGTATAATGATAGTAATGAATGTATAGTTAATGTAATTATACGTAATTATTAATTATTCTAACTGAAACAATGGAACTAATTTCACATTGTTCCGCAGACCAAATATGCTCGTTGTTTCACCTTTGACCCGTCGGAAGCGATCATCATGCCCGACGGCTACCAAGCCATTCGAGTAACTTTCAACAGTGGCGGTGGCGCCACTAGTGGTGGAGCTGTCGGCAGTATTTGTGGCGGTGTCGGCGACTTCTCCGAAGTCTTTCGCTTCCAAATTGACGGTCGAGTCGAATCCCTCGACATCAAATTCAAGTTTGCAATCAGCCGGCGATCACAACTTCTTTGTTGAATTGTGTTTAAGTAATAAATACTGATGTGAGCGACACTAAATATAAAATACAAGATACAGACTATCTACAACCGCATACATTGACTTATGGTATTCTTTTTGTAACATAATTATTATTTTTAAGACTAAGTACCCTGAAATTTCATCTTGCGTTATTGTGTTTGCGTTATTTAGGGATGAATTCGATACTTTTCCTTTAAGCCAGAAATTGTACAGAAATCCACGTATTCATGTAATATATATTACATTTGCAGTGGGACAGTGATTGGACCCACATTCCACTTTGATATGCCCAAAATGATATTTGGAACCCTACCATTCGGTAAGAGTACTTTTCTATATTAATATTTAATATGCATTATCTTCATCTCTCATACTAATAAATTACTTATGTACACTTTTCATACTTTTCTCACGACTAAAGACATCTCACACTTACCCTACCTTCACCCTCATCTCACCCTTACCCTACCTTTGTCCTCATCTCACACTTACCCTACCTTCACCCTCATCTCACCCTTACCCAACCTTTGTCCTCATCTCACCCTTACGCTACCTTCAATCTCATCTCACCCTTACCCTACCTTAACCCTCATCTCACCCTTACCCTACCTTAACCCTCATCTCACCCTTACCCTACCTTCAATCTCATCTCACCCTTACCCTACCTTCACCCTCATCTCACCCTCACCCTACCTTCACCCTCATCTCACACTTACCCTACCTTCACCCTCATCTCACCCTTACCCTACCTTCACCCTCATCTCACCCTTACCCTACCTTAACCCTCATCTCACCCTTACCCTACCTTCACCCTCATCTCACCCTTACCCTACCTTCACCCTCATCTCACCCTTACCCTACCTTTGCCCTCATCTCACCCTTACCCTACCTTCAATCTCATCTCATCCTTACCCTACCTTCACCTTCATCTCACCCTTACCCTACCTTCACCCTCATCTCACCCTTCCCTACCTTTACCCTCATCTCACCCTTACCCTACTTTCACCCTCATCTCACACTTACCCTAACCTTCACCCTCATATCACCCTTACCCTAACCTTCACCTTACCTTCACTTCACTATTACTAACACCTAACTTTCATCATCACTCTACGTTCACCCTCATCTTAATCCCCACATTCAGCTTCATGTTACTCTCACTTCACCCTTACCCACACTTCATCTCACCTATCCTAAAACTCAAATTCACCCTATTCTCCACATTACCCACACCTCATCATTATTTCACCCATATCTCACCCACCTTCACCTCATCTAATATCACATCACTTGACCTCGCTTCCCTCCAAAGGATACATTCTGATTTAAATAGATTCCCAGCATATCTTCCATAATCTCAAACTTTACAAAATTCCTCATCTCACTCATTTCATAATGACTTCACCGTTTATTGCGTTTTTAACCCACATTCTGGTTTTAATTAAAAACCCCACCCCAACTAACCCAAACCATTACCTTTCACCTATTTACACCTCCCCGGTCACATTTAATATCGCGTTACCGTTACCATTCCTCTCACCTACACCACCTCATACCCCACCTCATACCCCACCTCATACCCCACCTCATACTCCACCTCTTACCCCACCTCATACCCCACCTCATACCCCACCTCATACCCCACCTCATACCCCACCTCATACCCCACCTCATACCACACCTCATACCCCACCTCATACCCCACCTCATACCCCACCTCATACCCCACCTCATACCCCACCTCATACCACACCTCATACCCCACCTCATACCCCACCTCATACCCCACCTAATACCCCACCTCATACCCCACCTCATACCCCACCTCATACCCCACCTCATACCCCACCTCATACCCCACCTAATACCCCACCTCATACCCCACCTCATACCCCACCTCATACCCCACCTCATACCCCACCTCATACCCCACCTCATACCCCACCTCATACCCCACCTTATACCCCACCTCATACCCCACCTCATACCCCACCTCATACCCCACCTCATACCCCTCCTCATAACCCACTTCATACCCCACCTCATACCCCTCCTCATACCCCACCTCATACCCCACCTCATACCCCACTTCATACCCCACCTCATACCCCAATGCACCACACACTTACCATACTTCTTAGCATCACCACACCAAAACCCTACTCCGCTCCCATCCCACACCACTTCGCCATAGCTTATGCCGTCCCCCTCCCCAATCCCCCCACTTTAACCCCCACAGGCTTCGTGTGCCGTAAACAGCTAACCCTACACAATACCTCGTTGATTCCGATGACAATACAACTGAGGGTACCTGGGGATGGTACTGGACCTCGTATCACACATTCTGCCCACTCACGGCTCATTTACACTGCAGAACACAACACCTGTATGTACCCTATATATATATATATATATATATATATAGATTCATTTATTGATACTCTAATTACCATGTTCACACTAAACATTATATAATTATTCCCTCCTTAATTTCCCACCTTGTCCACATCTAAAAGTGTCACTTTAATTCTTCCCCTCACCAAAATTATTATTTTTTCCTGTCATATATTGTTAATTTGCACACAAAATGATTTAATCTCATTCCTCAATGCCACTCAAAATCCACCTACATTCTTGTTCTATACTCTATTTTACTCTATTATACTCTATTATATTCTATTATACTCTATTATACTATACCTACTACAATATAACTCCCCCATTATAACACTCTCGTATTACCCCACTAGCTACTGATGTAACATCGACCCATCCCCTTACTTTTCAAGCCCCGCTTCTCACATTATACACCCTCTCACCACCTATTATATCCTTCACACCCACACGTTATACCCCATCTCAACGTGATATATCATCAACCCACTCCCATCTCTCCACACACACACACAGACACGCGCGCTCACACCCACATCTCAACACACAATATCCTACCTTAGCTCCTATTAGACCCTCGCCCCCAGACCCATCCTCTCCCACTACTTCAACCCCCTCCCGCTACCATTTGATCCTCGACAACTCACCGCGACCCTCTCTCCGTACGTAGTGGCCAATAATCGTCAGTTCAGCATCTCGCCGTCTGGCAGTACCCGCGTGGAAGCGTGTTCCTCTCTGCAGGTGATCGTAGACTTTTGCCCCGCCCAGATTCGTAGGTACGAAGGCACCGCCCTGGTGGTAGACGTCCAAGGCATCGGCGCTAAGATCCTGCACCTGCCTATTGTCGCTAAGTAAGTCTCTCTGGATGAGGTCGACGGGGGGCAGCAACTAGACCCCGTGTAGGGGTGCGGGGCTAGATGTCCCACGCATATTTCAACCGTGGAACTTATTGTAGATATTGGTTTTATGAAGTCTGCCACCTCAAGGCGTAAAGTATTGTTTATAGTATTGTGTAAAATAATGTGTTAAGTATAGAGTAAAGTATTCTTTAAAGTATTGTTTAAATAATTAGTGGGGTATGGTAAAGTATTTGGTTAAGTATAGAGTAAAGTATTATATAGAGTATTGTTTAAATAATTAGTGGGGTAGGTAAAGCATTTGGTAAAGTATAGAGTAAAGTATTATATAGAGATTTAAGAGATTCAGTACAGCAAGATATATAAATATGTCAATAGATAAATTATATAAAGATCTGTTACTTGCATATGTTAATCTACATATAGATATATTAATTTTAGTTATATTATGTTTATTTATTAAATTACAATGATATAATGATATATTATGCTATGATAGATCATAATCACACTATTTCCTTATTGTAAGTACCATTGTTTACATAAACACCTTAAACCTAAATCTTTAGTTTATTTTCTCATTTCAGTTGCATCGTGCCAAACGTCACCATGGAAACCAAAGTTCTCGACTTTGGAAGGTGTTTCATCAATCATCCGTATGAACATATTGTGAAACTGAGGTTATTGTCTGCAATTACCAACTATTTGCTTAAGTGTCTTAATAAGCAATAAATAATTACGCAAACAAATGAATTAAACACATACACATGTTAGAATCGACTTGTTAATATTGTTAATATTGTTTACACAAACCACAACACATTTATACACGTTTACTTTCAAATGTATTTTTGCGATGATCTCAGATTGATTTAAATACTCATTTAAATACATTCTCCTATATACACGCATACACGCTCATCCATACAATATAAACACACACATACCAGCGATGTATCTACATAATGCACTGTATTCATAATACGACCTCCGACCCCTTCGTGCAGAAACACCAGCGAACACCCTACAAAGTATGCCCTAGTTTCGCAGACTAAGGCGGACAATGCAAATATTTTCTACGGATGTCCCGAACCCACGGTTTGTAGATTATTTATGCAATTAGGTAAATTACTAAACTGCAGGTGAAGACAATAAAAATAACACTAATAAATGTTTATGAATATTAATAATATTTCCATATAAACTACAAATGATCAGAGGTTTATTTTAATCATGATATTTTTAAGTGAAATTTATCACATTTAAAATAATAATATTTATTTACCAATGCTAAATCTATATATTGTAAAAATATAGATATAGTATCTGAAGATTATAAGTTAAATAAATGTTAATTAGAGCAAAGTACAATATAAGTTTTGTGATTATATTTTCTAAATCAATTATTAGGAGATATTAATAAATGTTTAAATTATATAAAATCTAAATTTACATATATAAAATATAAAGTAAGATATAGGAGTTTATTGAATTACATTTATGTGTTAATGGATGTACACAGGGAACCCTGGAACCGCTGAGCGTAACAGAGATCCCCCTAGTGGTCACTCCTCAATCTATCGGCGTACTACGCGAACAAGTTTGCTTTCAAATATTTGGAAGTCCGTACCATCCTCTGGTTAGCCAAGGATTTCATTTACTATCTTTTCTTTCATCTTTATCATAATCACTTATAATCTTTCAACTAGTGTTTTTATAGTAACATATTTATATTTATACTGTTTTTAATATAATGAATATAATTGATGAATTTAAATTATTAGAAAAACTTTAAAGCATTTTAAATTAATAAATCAACATTAAATTATCAACTACAAAATCATGAGCATATATTAGCATTTATTTAGCATTTATTTAGCATTTATTTAGCATTTATTTAGCATTTATTTAGCATTTATTTAGCATTTATTTAGCATTTAGCATTTATCGAGCATTTATTTTGCATTTATTTAACATTTATTTAGCATTTATTTTGCATTTATTGAGCATTTATTTAGTATTTATTATGCATTTATTGAGCATTTATTTAGTATTTATTTAGCATTTATTGAGCATTTATTTAGCATTTATTTAGAATTTATTTAACATTTATTTAGCATTTATTTAGCATTTATCATTTATTAACCTTTCTAACTTATCTCCATTATCCCAACTCCGCTCAGACCCTACAAGCCGAATGTATTGGCGAGGGTCCAGTAGTGCACGTGACTCCTCCCATCCTGGACTGGGGTCAGACCACCGTTTTGGTCGAGAACTACAAGGAGTTGATCCTATCCAATGAATCGCTGATACCTGCCATGTTCTCGTGTAGACTGGTTAGCATCTGGACACAGACTTATTACTTCTATTCAATATATGTTCCTGGCAAAGAACAAATATTATAAACTTATATGCGATATTGCGATATATAGAATTTAAAATTGTAATTTTAATGTGATTTATTAGCTAATGTATTTAGATCTAGATATATAATTATGTAATGTATCTATTTTGTTTGTGTTTGTGATTTTAATTTAAGTATCAATGAAACCGAATTACAAAATATTATTCGAACCAAAATCAGAAACAAATAATAAATATATAAATATTAGTTGTATTTATATTAAATTTCTTTATATTGAAAATCTGTTACATTAAGTTGGCAAAGAAATCTAAAGATAGAAAAAAGGTGAAATTTAGTTACTGTGCATTTATTACAATGATTTTAATTATTTGTTATATATTATCTTTCATTCGTTGAGGTAGAAAATAAAGTATTTTGTATTTACTGTTTTACTTTTATTATTACATTTGTTTAACATGGAGTTAGGCTGATATGCTTTTCTGTTTATATTTATTATATGCTCTGGTTTACTAGATGAGACCGAATTCAGTTTGGAGGATATCCCCATCTCATGGTGAAATTGATGCAGAAAAGGAAATCAAAATCAATATCTGTGCTGTCCTAAATGATTGTGTAAAGTTAGTACAATTTTCTTACATAGATTATTAATAACAGATGGTATAGGATTTATTATCTTTATTTAAATGAATATTAATAAATTAATAATTCAAATCTTTAGAGAATTTGATGTACTATTTTCTATATACATAAGGAAACAGTTTACAATAATCGCAAATCTCTAGCATTCCTTTTGTTTACATGTCCGTCATATTATCAAAATACATCTTTTGGTTTTTAGATTCAACGATCGTCTGCTAATTAATATTGAAAACAGTGGCAGTAGGTTTGTGAACCTAACGGCTGTAGGAACAGGTTTTTATTGATTAGGCTACTATTGTAGGCATATGTCATAGACCTATTGTGTAGAGCTTGCAGACTCATTAGATAGGGAAAAGTTTTTAAGTATATTCTTTGGGGTTAGTTTTGTAGGGCTAAGTTTGTATATCTAGATCAGTAGGGCTATGTTTCTATATCTAAATTAGTAGGGCTAGGTTTGTATATCTAGATCATTAGGGCCTGGTTTCTATATCAAAATTAGTAGGGCTAGGTTTGTTTATCTAGATCAGTAGGGCTAGGTTTGTATATCTAGATCAGTAGGGCTAGGTTTGTATACCTTGTTAGGTAGTGCTAGGTTTCTATATCTAAATTAGTAGGGCTAGGTTTGTTTATCTAGATTAGTAGGGCTAAGTTTGTATATCTAGATCAGTAGGGTTAAGTTTATATATCTAGATCAGTAGGGCTAAGTTTGTATATCTAGATCAGTAGGTATAGGTTTCTATATCTAGATCAGTAGGGCTAGGTTTTATATCTAGATCAGTAGGGCTAAGTTTGTATATCTAGATCAGTAGGGCTAAGTTTGTATATCTAGATCAGTAGGGCTAAGTTTGTATATCTAGATCAGTAGGGCTAAGTTTGTATATCTAGATCAGTAGGGCTAGGTTTGTATATCTAGATCAGGTAGGGCTAGGTTTGTAGGTATTTACATTGTTGAGTAAGGCTAGGTTTATGATCTATTTTTATATTTCCCAATTAATAAAAAGGTCATTTGAATTTGATCACAAAACAATATATTTAACAGGTACTACAATAGTTGTCGAACCATCGATGTCTCAACTGCACCTCGGGCCACATTTCAGCCATGATCCCATTAAGAGATTCTTAACAATGACAAATTTGTTAGATATTCTCTTTCAATAGATATTTATTAACTTGTAGCTTAAGGTAAAAGTAATAGTAAATTATTTAGGTTATTTTTAGAACAAACTTTATATTAATATATTAAAACTGGTTGATATTATTATAATATATTATTGCTTCTGTAGCCTAATTGTTAATGTATTGTATACCAATCAACATCTCAGTACTTCAATTATATGTTCTGCTGAATAATTAGTATTAAAATAATATATAGAAATGTTGAATTTATTTATTAGCTGTTTTTAAAGAATATCTTAATCAAGTCCAATTTTAAATAGAGATTGGGATATATTTTTATATTTATAACTTTCTTTTCAATTCAATTTCCTTTTAAGGGATGAAAGGACTTAACAGATTGTATAAAATATAATACAAATCATATTATGAATAGATTTCTTCTCAGTTATTTAAGTTTTAGAAAATAGCCTCCCTTCCTCCCTCCCTTCCTTCCTCCCTCCCTACCTCCCTCCCTCCCTCCCTCCCTCCCTCCCCTATCCCTCCTTCCTTCTCTCCTTCCCTCCCTCGCTCCATCCCCTATCCCTCCTTACCTCGCTCCCTTCATCCCTCCTCTATCCCTCCATCCCTCCCTCCCTTCAATCCACCCCTATCCCTCCTTCCTTCCCTCCCTCCCTCCCTCCCTCCCTCCCTCCCTCCCTCCCTCCCTCCCTCCCTCCCTCCCTCCCTCCCTCCCTCCCTTCCTCCCTCCCTCCCTCCCTCCCTCCCCTATCACTCCTTTATCTCCCTCCCTCCCCTATCCCTCCTTACCTCGCTCCCTCTCTCCCTCCTCTATCCCTCCTTCCCTCCTTCCTTCCCTCCTTACATCCCTCCCTCCCTACCTCCCTTATGCAAATTTGTCATGAGGAAATAACATATACTTTAATACAGAGGGAGACGGCATCAAAGTCTAGTTTGGTCCACTGAAGGATTCACTCATTCAAATTCAGCTAAAAGGGTAGCCAAACAGGTATGGTGTATGTAAATGTATATGTGTGAGTGTGTGAGTGAGTATGTGTGTGAGTGTGCATTTGTGTGTGTATGTGTGTATGAGTGTGTGAGTGTGAGTGTGTGCGTGTGAGTGTGTGAGTGGGAGTGTGAGTATGCGAGTGTGTGCATGTGTGTATGTGTAGGTTGACTTAATGTTATTGGCTGAGTGTGAGAATATTTCTAAGTAATATTATCATGTTATTCAAGTGTGTTCAATATATATCTATTATTTAATAGAGTTGTTGTAATTTAATGTAAATACTAACTACTAAATTACATCCAGTAGCAATATAAATTACTAATTAAATTTAAAATACAATTATATAATTTGTTTACATCTACATAGTGATTATGTATTATTTATATTTAGTACTTTGGTCTACAACAAGACTTACATAATTGGGTACAGTTAGCATTAGTAATTTCTATATACCGCATTCCTATTCGCAGTTATCATTGAATGGAAATAAGTCTACAATTTCTCTAGCGGATCCGATTTTCTCTCTTTCTCCGAGTCGTCTGGAACTCAACCCTGGCAAAAGCATCCAGGTGCTTCTGGAAGCTCAAGTGAATAGGTTTCACATTTCTATATGATCAATTCGCTTAGTTTAGCTTTTAGTTTGTCGATGTTAATATTTTATATCACCAAACTGCTGCCCATTATGGAACCTAATCTCAATGCGACTTAGTTGATATAATTCCTATTCTCATAAACCCATCAATTCATTGTTACCGTACTACACCCAGTCCGTACCATACTACCCGTATACTACCCATACACATTCCTCTCCGTATCCCCACTCTACATAAAACCCATGGCGCAAACTTCTGGCTACCCTCATTTGTGCTAACCCGATAATGACGCCTGCTATTTCACTATGTTACCATCTCCACTTACCCCATACTCCATTGATGTATCACCATCTCTACTTTCAAGCACCACAACTCTATAGCCATCTAAAATTACCAATATCACCACTCTATCATCAACTCTACTTACTGACATCATTATTCTAGCACCAGCTCTATTTACCTATACAACTTATCCATACCGCCAATTTACACCCCCTCATACAAAACCCACTCCCACAAAACCAACTTCCACAAAACTCATTCTCCAAAACCTCCTCCCACAAAACCCACTCCCCAAAATCACCTCTTACAAAAACCCCTCTCACAAAACCCCCTCCTATAAAACCCCCTCCCACAAAACTCCCTCCCACAAAACCCCCTCCCATAAAACCCCCTACCCCAAAACCCCCTCGTGCAACACCTCCTCCCGCAAGACCCGTACCCGTATCACCCACTCCCACAAAACCCCCTCCCGCAACACCCCCTCCCACAACACCCACTTCCGCAACACTCCCTCCCACTACACCCACTCCCGCAACACCCGTACCCTATGCAGTTCCCAACTCGTTAACGAACGTATGCTATGTCACTCCATCACCGGTCGCACCGGGGGCAAAGAGCTGATCATGCGCGTCAACGTTAACTGTCAGTTCATCGACCCCGTGGTGACCTTGTCCGAACAAGAGCTATCCTTTCGCATAGAGAAGGTTACTTTCGAGAAGATTGCTTTCGAACTGTAGTCGAAATGCTATTTGTGTAAATAAGTGAATTTTGTAGGCGTTCAATGTAAAGTAATTACAAGTAAATTACAAGTAATACATTACAAGTAATACATTACAAGTAATACATTACAAGTAATACATTACAAGTACATTACAAGTAATACATTACAAGTAATACATTACAAGTAATACATTACAGGTAATACATTACAAGTAATACATTACAAGTAATACATTACAAGTAATACATTACAAGTAATACATTACAAGTAATACATTACAAGTAATACATTACAAGTAATACATTACAAGTACATTACAAGTAATACATTACAAGTAATACATTACAAGTAATACATTACAAGTACATTACAAGTACATTACAAGTAATACATTACAAGTAATACATTGCAAGTAATACATTACAAGTAATACATTGCAAGTAATACATTACAAGTAATACATTACAAGTAATACATTACAAGTAATACATTACAATTAATATATTACAAGTAATACATTACAAGTAATTCGTAATTCTTATAGAAACCAGATGATGAACTGCAAGTTTTAATGAAACTGATTACTTTGAAGAACGCTTCTACCCTGCCTTTGAACTTTAGCCTTATTCTCGCATACCCGTTCGATGCGTTCATCGGGGACACCGATAATAAAGTTTGTCTATGTTCCTATTTATATAAATCTTATTACATAATAATATATTATTACATAATAATATATTATGCAAATATATTATTTGTAGTTTAATGAAATATTCACCAATAGAAATTATTAATATATTTAATATTACAATTATTGATTATTAATAATATTGAAATTAATTAGGAGGCTCAACTCTCAGTCGGCGAAAGCGAAACAATCTCCGTGACCTTTGACCCACGGTATAAAGATGACTCCCACAGCCGCATTATAGAGGCGAGTCTGGTGATTTCATACAGGGAACATCCGCATAAGGTTTGTGTAATGCGTACCTTCACCTTATGTCCTCTTATGTCCACTTATGTCCACTTATGTCCATTGCAAGAGGGTAGGTTTTGTATTTAGATTATGTTGCCTTTGTAGATATATCATCTTCGATTATAACTTAACACCTCGTGACATATTTTCTATGTAATCTCACATCCTCAACATAATTAAATTCATTCATATTGTCGTAGCACACATTTCACATGAACAAACTCCATTTAAAATCCACCATTCCCTCCACCCTTCTCTACTCTACCCTCTCCACACGACCACACCTAATTAACTCCACCCTTCTCTACTCCACTCTCCGCAATATGACCTCACCTAATGACCCCCACCCACCTCTACTCCTCCCTCCTCTATATGACCTCACCTAATGACCTTCACCTTTCTCTACTCCACCCTCTCCACATGACCTCATCTAATAAACTCTACCCTTCTCTACTCCACCCTCCTCTATATGACATCACCTAATGATCCCCCACCCTCCTCTATATGACCTCACCTATTAAACTCCACCCTCCTCTACTCAACCCTCCTCCGCACGACCTCACCTAATGACCCCCACCCTCCTCTATATGACTTCACCTAATGACCCCCATCCACCTCTACTCCACCCTCCTCTATATGACCTCACCTAATGACCCCCACCCTCCTCCACACGACCACACCTACTAAACTCCACCCACCTCTTCTCCACCCTCCTCCGCACGACCTCACCCAATGACCCCCGCCATCAGGACATCGTGTCTCTCCGAGGCGAGGTGCACTACCCTAACCTATTATTTGAGAAGTGTTCCGTGGACTTTGGTTGCATTCTCAACGATACAGAAGTAACTCGCTACCTGAACGTCACCAACTGCAGCCCCCTGAGGGCAGACTACAAGTGGTCCTTCCTCGTCGACAACCAGTCCATCACTGTTTTCAAACGAGTACATCGAACCAACAGCCGAGGTAAAGGAACTAAGTACTTACCGCGAGTAATGTACTTACCATGAGTAATGTACTTACCTTGAGTAATATACTTACCATGAGTAATGTACTTACAATGAGTAATGTACTTACCATGAGTAATGTACTTACCATGAGTAATGTACTTACCATGAGTAATGTACTTACCATGAGTAATGTATTTACCATGAGTAATGTACTTACCATGAGTAATGTACTTACCATGAGTAATGTATTTACCATGAGTAATGTACTTACCATGAGTAATGTACTTACCATGATTAATGTACTTACCATGAGTAATGTATTTACCATGAGTAATGTACTTACCATGAGTAATGTACTTACTATGAGTAATGTACTTACCATGAGTAATGTACTTACCATGGGTAATGTACTTACCATGAGTAATGTACTTACCATGTGACTACGTCGTATCCAATATTGGCCAACAGATGAACAAGACGGAACCGACCACCTCGAGTTGTTGTCCTGCGGTGACGCAGACCTAGTGGCAGTGTTGCACGAGGACGAGGTACCCGCACCCGGGGGACCCGCACCCGGGGGACCCGCCGACACCGGGTTACGCACGGACACCGGTCACTCGCGTAATCCGGACAGCGGTCAACTGCAGAAGCAGCAGCCCAGCCATGACCTCGACCACCTTTCCGACTGGAAACAGGTTTGCCATCCTCTACAAAATATATACAACTAATGTTTTAATTAGGTTCTGTTCGGTTGTTTTCAAATATAACTTTATAATTTGTAATTCGTTGACATTTCACTATCTTTATTTCGGTATTTCTTTTCTTTCCGATGTCAATTTTGACTTCACTTTAAGTAGATTTTCAGAATCTACATTCTTTGTTCCTATTATTTGTAAATAATACGGGTTTAAATTATTTTACTTTATCTGATGTATATCCGGGTACCTTTTATCTTTTAACTCATATTATTCCACTATATTTCATAGATTTGATAATTCCTCTAGATCTTTGTGACCAATGTACATCTCTTCAGTAGACTTTGCATCTCTTTATATCTTTTCATTCTCACTCGTATTTTTTAACAAATCTAGCAATGAGAAATTAGAGCAATTTACTTCTATCTACATAAACACTTTCTACTATATCAGACATTACCTTGACCACACCCTTCCCCTCTACATCCTATATCAACTATCCTCTTATACTCCGATATCCCTATTAATATCTAATTACGCTAACCCTATTTACCCTACCCTTACTAACCTACATTGCGCAACCGATGAAGGTTCCAACGACGGTCCGGCATTACATCCTTCTAGCGCCCTAACCCCGAGATAACCTCGCCGACTACTTATTCTAGTATATCCGCTAACCCGTATCTACCCCCGTGCCACCAGAAGCTTCAGCTCGACGTCGAAGGGAGTATCACAGTTTCGGACAACAAGAAGGACATCGCATCCTTCATCGCAAGCGAACACGTCGATACAGCTCAAAGAGCAGTTGACGACTGGGCCTTCAATGCAGATATCGCCGATAACGCAGGTGATCTAGGCATTGCTGACGTGTGGGGTGTAGAGTAGGGGTGTAATGGGGGGTGTAGTGGGGGTGTAGTGGGGGGTGTAGTGGGGGATGTAGTAGGGGGTGTAGTAGGGGTGTAATGGGGGTGTAGTGGGGGTGTAGTGGGGGGTGTAGTAGGGGTGTAGTGGGGGGTGTAGTGGGGGGTGTAGTGGGCGAGGGCATTGTGGGGGGTATAGTGGGCGGGGGAATTGTGGGTAGAATTTGTGTAGAGTAGATGTTAGGTGTAGTAGGGGGTGTATTATTGGTAGGGGTGTATACTAGGGGTAGGGTGAGTACTATGTGGTAGGGGGTTTGGGTTTGTATGCGGGGGATGTTTAAGTAATATTTTTTCTATGACGTAATTTCATCTAAACGAATCTTATATCTTTGATCAATAAATATAAATAAATATATTTCAATACTAACTTTACTAAACGGTGCCTAATTCCTATCCTAATACTCACCTCTCCTGTTGAACAAAGGCATAGAGACACCAACAGACAATGCACCCGTCCCTGAATTCACAAGTAGAACTGACCTTCTGGCCACTATCAATCCTGTACTCGCAGAAGTACTGGCAACATCTGGTACCATCCAGAACCCAGGAATTGAAGAGGTCTGTCTTCCTAGGAATATATTTTCTTATACTTTATTATAACCATAGACATTATTACCTAACTTACTCTATTGTTAACTTAACCTATTATTAACTTATTCTATTGTTTAACGTATTCTATTGTTTAACTTACTCTATTATAAACTTATCATATTATTTAACTTCCATTATTGTTTAAAATATTTTATTGTTTAAATTATTCTATTGTTTAACTTACACTATTGTTTAAATTACCCTATTGTTTAACTTACTCTATTGTTTTACTTAACATATTATTGTTTATATTTATACAAGACATGATAATTACATAGAAAACAAAGTGATGAGTTAAATAACAAATTAAATTTATAAATATCCTAATTATTATATCATAATTATAACAAATTATTTATAATTTAAATGTTATATTACATTAATCTTCTGTTCATAAATCCCTAAGATTACAACAAATAATATTTAAATAAACAACTCAGATTTTATAAAGAACATTTAGCTTAACATTTCACTAACTGCTCATCATTATTCCTATATTTAGTTATTTAATTCTTTTTATTAGTGTCATACTTTTTATCAATTTTATTGTTTTAATTTATTAATTCTAACCTACAAAATATAACTTATAAATTCACTTTTGGAATAGATATTCGATATCTTGCCCATATATGGAAGTCTTGCTCCTGGTGAAGCCGAACAAATGACTTTGACCTTTTATGGTCATAATAACATCATTAGTCAGGTATTTTGATATATGTTGAATCTAAAACTAATATATATTTCTATTTTACTAAAATGTTATGTATATTTTTTACTATCACTCTTTTCTATAGCCGCATATCCTTTAACCCTCTACATATTACATTGTATATAATATTCTACAACCTAAACCTTATTCACTAACACTTCTCATTCCACTGATCCATTAAATCTCACTTACCTTCCTTCGATATTGTGTGAGTACTATTTCTGTCAAAAGGTGAAAGCGATTTGCGAAGTGGAAGGTGGTCCAAACTATGAACTAGAGTTGAAAGGTCGTGCTTCACTCGTCAATTACAAATTTGATTCTCATTACGTTGATTATGGAAGAGTCGTTAGTAAAATTAATTATGCTATTATAATTTTATTTAAAATTATTAATTATAATTAAATATAAATAAGTACTTTTATCAACCTAAATAAAATGCAATTCCTCGAATCTTCATCACTGCTTTATTTGCTATATTTGATCCCAAAGAGGTATTACCCAAAGAGGTATGCAATACTAATCAATTCATACCGTAAACAATTTTTTGCTACATCTAATTGTACTTTGTCTGCAATCCGCTGTTCTTTTACACCCTACTCTAATAACCGCTATAATTCCATCGCGTAGATGTACGATCAAATCCATACTGCCGAGGTTACATTCTTCAACACCGGAGACGTAGGCTTCACCTTCAACGCGGTCGGCATGGAAACAGGCCGACGCCTTAAACCCGGAGTACCCGCGATGATACCTTCTTCCGTTAGTTTCTCGTCGTGGTGTAATCTTTAGTCGCCCCAAACCCGCGAGTGCCCGCGACGATGAGATCTCTTGCGATTCGTCAGCCGAAGCCATAGACGTTGGCGCTGTTGATAACTGATTTGGTCGAGACGTTTCGCGAGCTGTTCGCGATTACGTTATACGCAAACTTTCCCTAATTCTCGATATGCCGACTTCGTATGCGATTTGTTCGTCTGGGGATTTTGTAGCCCCGCCCCCGGCATGGAGCTCTGCGCACTCCATTCACGTAATACGGGTGTCCGTTGACAGGGTTTCATTGAACCCGCTGGTTCCGTAACCGTCCTGGTGAAGATGCTGCCAGGATCTCCGAGTAAATTCAGATACCTGCTGCCTATACAAATTGCTCACTTTGTACCAGATATCATCTGTATTACCGGTTCTTATTTGTAATATATATCATATATTATACCATAGTATACAATAGTATATTATACCATATTATATTATACAATAGTATATTATACAATAGTATATTATACAATAGTATATTATACCATATTATATTATACAATAGTATATTATACAATATTATATTATACAATAGTATATTATACCATATTATATTATACAATAGTATATTATATAATAGTATATTATACCATATTATATTATACAATAGTATATTATACAATAGTATATTATACCATAGTATATTATACCATATTATATTATACCATATTATATTATACAATATTATATTATATCATATTATATTATACAATATTATATTATACTATATTATATTATATAATAGTATATTATACAATAGTATATTATACAATATTATATTATACAATATTATATTATACCATAGTATATTATACTATAGTATATTATACAATATTATATTATACCATATTATATTATACAATAGTATATTATACAATAGTATATTATACTATATTATATTATACAATATTATATTATACAATATTATATTATACAATATTATATTATACCATATTATATTATACCATATTATATTATACCATATTATATTATATAATAGTATATTATACCATATTGTATTATACAATATTATATTATACCATAGTATATTATACCATAGTATATTATACCATATTATATTATACTATAGTATATTATACCATAGTATATTATACAATAGTATATTATACAATAGTATATTATACAATATTATATTATACAATATTATATTATACCATATTATATTATATAATAGTATATTATACAATAGTATATTATACAATATTATATTATACAATATTATATTATACAATATTATATTATACAATAGTATATTATACAATAGTATATTATACAATATTATATTATACAATATTATATTATACCATATTATATTATACAATAGTATATTATACAATATTATATTATACAATATTATATTATACCATATTATATTATACAATATTATATTATACAATATTATATTATACCATATTATATTATATAATAGTATATTATACCATATTATATTATACCATAGTATATTATATAATAGTATATTATACCATATTATATTATATAATAGTATATTATACCATATTATATTATACCATATTATATTATATAATAGTATATTATACCATATTATATTATTCCATATTTTATTATACCATATTATATTATACAATATTATATTATACCATATTATATTATACAATATTATATTATACAATATTATATTATACCATATTATATTATACAATATTATATTATACCATATTATATTATATAATAGTATATTATACCATATTATATTATACCATATTATATTATATAATAGTATATTATACCATATTATATTATACCATATTATATTATACAATATTATATTATACAATATTATTGAATACAAATAGTTTCAAGATACATAGAAGAATTAGAACTTTTCTTATACTTCACTTTTATGAATTATTTTTACTTCCCAATTCCGAATTACAACTATCCTCAGATCATCATTTTAATAATAATATAACTCCTAAATAATTTACTCACTTAAAATCTCTTTTACTCACTTAAACACTCAAATACAATATTTATTCAAATTTTATTTCAACTAATTTGATACAAATATTCAAATGCTCCGTTTTCAAATCATGTCAATCACAAATCAATAGGAGAAGGAGTCTTTCCGAGAATTACTCTAGATCTTCCACGGAAAGAATGTGATGTATTCAATGACCTCTTGAACTCTGCAAAACTTTCACTTTTACAAGCTGAGCAATTGAATGGTTAGTGTTAAACTATAATTTTAATCTTGGCGATATTTCATTATACATTATTGACAATGCTTTCAGTTAACAATAATTCTGGACAAATTGATGATTTGATGCAGAGATCGGACAATATAATTACAGTTTGTAAAATTCAACATTTCTGTTGTTATATAGTAATAGATCATTTATAACGATAATTAATAACAAATTCATTATTAATTTGTAATTATTAGTAAATAATAATTAATATAATTAAAAATGTAAAGAGTTATAATTTATTATATATCCTTCTTATAATTTGTTCTGGAATGCAAACAAAATAATAACCTCAAATTTGTGTTGCAGCCACCAACAGAACTTGAAGTTCAAATGGAGGCGGAGAGATTATTAATTTGTAAAATCTCAGAAGAAGACGAAGCAAAAACTGTTGCTTTTGAATTGCATAATCCTGTGTTTGTTATGATTTGTTTGACTCTAAACTTAAAACTGAGTTAATAACTAACTTAATAACTAACTTAATAACTAACTTGATAACTAACTTAATAACTAACTTGATAACTAACTTAATAACTAACTTAATAACTAACTTAATAACTAACTTAATAACTAACTTAATAACTAACTTAATAACTAACTTAATAACTAATTTAATAACTAACTTAATAAATAACTTAATAACTAACTAAATAACTAACTTAATAAATAACTTAATAACTAACTTAATAACTAACTTAATAACTAACTTAATAACTAACTTAATAACTAACTTAATAACTAACTTAATAACTAACTTAATAACTAACTTAATAACTAATTTAATAACTAACTTAATAAATAACTTAATAACTAACTAAATAACTAACTTGATAACTAACTTAATAACTAACTTAATAACTAATTTAATAACTAACTTAATAACTAACTTAATAAATAACTTAATAACTAACTTAATAACTAACTTGATAACTAATTTAATAACTAACTTAATAACTAACTTAATAACTAACTTAATAACTAACTTAATAAATAATTTAATAACTAACTTAATAACTAACTTAATAACTAACTTAATAACTAATTTAATAACTAACTTAATAACTAACTTAATAAATAACTTAATAACTAACTTAATAACTAACTTAATAACTAATTTAATAACTAACTTAATAACTAACTTAATAAATAATTTAATAACTAACTTAATAACTAACTTAATAACTAACTTAATAACTAATTTAATAACTAACTTAATAACTAACTTAATAAATAACTTAATAACTAACTTAATAACTAACTTGATAACTAATTTAATAACTAACTTAATAACTAACTTAATAACTAATTTAATAACTAATTTAATAACTAACTTAATAAATAATTTAATAACTAACTTAATAACTAACTTAATAACTAACTTAATAACTAACTTAATAACTAATTTAATAACTAACTTAATAACTAACTTAATAAATAACTTAATAACTAACTTAATAACTAACTTGATAACTAATTTAATAACTAACTTAATAACTAACTTAATAACTAACTTAATAACTAACTTAATAACTAACTTAATAACTAATTTAATAACTAACTTAATAACTAACTTAATAACTAACTTAATAACTAACTTAATAACTAACTTAATAACTAACTTAATAACTAACTTAATAACTAACTTAATAACTAACTTAATAACTAACTTAATAACTAACTTAATAACCAACTTGATAAGTAACTTTATAACTAAATTAATAACTAACTTGAAGTTTTTATTTTAAAATTATAAAATTATAAAATAAATTCTATTTCTTTAATAATTCTTAAGTTTATACTAGTATGTATTATAAATGACTATACATTAGATTAAAAGTAAATTAGGAATTAAAATAGCCAAACATAAACATTCCCAGCTAGCACTATAGATATATTTGAGAATAGGGTAATAATAAAATATATTTAATATTTTATATAACCACATGATACAGAGAAGCAGACATCCTGACAATAGATATAGTAACAGAGCCCACAAGCTCCAAAAGCACATCGAAAAAGAAGAAAGAGGCAACGTGAGTCTTTGCTAATTTACAATAAATTATAATAATAAATATTTGAATTTTTAAACATTTCCAATTTGTTATAAAATTATTCTTGATCCATATTTTACTTTGTAAAATAATAATTACAATATTTAATTTCTATTGACAATAATTGCAATGTAATTAAGTATGTGAAATATATACCATTGAATTGTTACTAGACATCAATATTACTCCTACGAATGTCCCTCGTAGCGTCCAGCTGCCGGAGTACAGACTAGACTTTGGTCACGTGATCCTCGGAGCCGTTGGAACGTACGCCGTACGAGCCACAAACACCGGCTGGTTTCCCGCCAGCTTCAAGGTTGATTCTTCGTCCTCTCAGAAGTTCGGGTTCACCGTCCAATACCTCAATAAGGTTTGCGTGACTATGCGAATACAACCGACCTAATGAACTGTCCCCGTTTATCTATTCGTGAATTTAGCATCTAATCACTAAAAACTTCACAATATTCACTCGGAGATAAAAGTGTTGTGTAAATATTAAATGAAATATAATTGAAGTCATAAGGATTGATAGTTGGGCTACTTTCTATGTGCAACTCACCCTATCTTCTGGCAAATATACTCTATATTATGTAATATACACTATATTATGCATCATACCCTATTTTATGCAAAATACTTTATATTATGCAATATATTCTTGTAACGTATCATCTGAAGAGTAAGTACGACTCATCTATCCAGGTAAAGAATCTTCCAGGTGCCCCTGAGCACGAGACAATTGACTTTGTAATACAGTTTGATCCTCGCAGCGCGAATCTACCCCTGGGAGCCGTCAGCAGCTTTATAACTATTAACGTAAGTCTGCCTTTGCACGTCCTCCCCTCCTTCCCTCCTTCCCTCCTTCCCTACGAAACCCACCATCCCCATCAGATATCCACGGGTCCGCAGATAATTGTCGAATTATGCGCCGACGTAACAATGCCCGACATCTGCGTGTCTAGTGAAGTCGTCGATTTCTCCGATGTGATTTGCGGTCAAGCCAAGGTGGTCACGGTGCAGTTACATAATCACGGGTACGTTACGGCGGACTGGTCAGCGGCGGGCAATAACTCGAAGGACAAGTCAAAGGTAAACACGACACTAACTCTATATCATAGATGCAAATAATTGCATGTTGGTTACCAGGAGAGTTATTCTCTAATGCATTTAATAAGAATTTTATTAAAATTATTATATAACATTTAAAATTAATAACAATAATTGTGTAACCTATTAATATTTTTTAAATAACTTTTGGAAATAATTGATTAAAATTCCAATCTTTTAGCAATACAATTAAATGATTAAATATTATATAATTATTTACTTTATTAATTAAATATAATGCTAATTTAAACACTTTCGCTTTTCCTCTAAACAGTCCTTACAAGATTTCACACCAATGCATTTACGGAGAAGAAATAAGGGTAAAGAACTTAAATCTAAAGTGTTTGAAACTATGCCATCTTCTGGAACTTTGACTCCAGGACAACGACAAAATATCCAAGTGAAGTTTTCCCCGTCCGAACAGGTCTTTACAGTAGAATAGAGAAATGCATAGAATTTCAATTCAATATGAATAATACTTTACTAGAATATATGTTAATATACAGTTTTAGGTATCATTAGTTTCACTTTAATCATATAATTAACATTTTAATGATATAGTTATTATGCAATCTGAATTAATAATAAATAATTTGGCTGTATTCTGATTACTCTCTACGAATAATGATGATATCCTGAAATATTCTATTGTATGTATGTACTTAGAATAATTTGTGCAATTTTGTGAAATATATTGAACTATTATTTGAATCAAATTGTATTTTTCTTATATATTATGTCATGTTATACCTTTATATATTGCCATTAAATTGCCAGCATATTTAAATGATGAATCTATATTCACAGAAAGCTTACGACCAATTGATGAATATTTCATTGTCGCAGAGCAGTCGTAAATTGACAATGTTATGTCAAGGTATCGGATTAGAACCTCATATCGAATTTGATAAGAACTTGGTCACATTTGGACCAGTGCTGCCTCACAGGTCTTACTTTCAATTCATGTTTAATTATGATAAAATATGAATGTACACAGTTATATTTTATTGGACTAATTAAAGAAGTAATTTTATAATCATTTTCATATTTAATAATAAAGAGCATTTATTTAACGATGCCAATATCATAATTATATTTATAGTGCCGGTGATGAACGAGACATAATCATTAAAAATCCTGGAAGTTTTCCCATTGAAATTTACAATCTTGAATTTGATCCCATTTATTTGGAAGAAGAAAATGTTAGATACATAACAATTACTTACAATTAGTTCATTGTTATCAAAAAATTACTTATAACTCGGATATTTTTATTTATTCATAATTATTATTATCTAAATACTCTAATTTGTAAAACGATATTTTAGATACTTCGTTTAATGAAGGGATACGACGAATACAATTCCATTCCTCTACCACCTCGTAACCCCGGCGATAAACTTCCTCATGAACTTCTCGACTTCTACGATGGTTAATAATATCGCGGCGCTCGCGTGGTAACACTGACGCCATACATTGCACTACAACATTATCATATCGCTTTAATAGAATTTGTAAAGAAAATTGAAATTGATCAGAAGGAAGAACAATTAAGATTGGAATCGAAGAATGGTAAATTTCGTTAACAAATATTGAAAATGTATCCAGAATTTATAACTAAATATTCGTTTATGACTTTTCAATAATATCTGATTCGAAGGTATGTTATTATTTGCGATTGTTCTGATATTTAGCGGAAAATGAGACAATTGAACCTGGAAGTTTGAATATCGCCGATGACATTTCAAAAGTTACTGCCGAAACTAGTAAACTTGAATCTGAATCAGGTAGAATTCGAACAAACAAATATATTCACGTACTACATTATCATAGATAAATACATTTACATTTTCATAGTTCTGCTTTTATATAAATAATAATCCGACATCATTTAATATTACGCCATTAATAGAAAAACAAGTGGGAGACCTGGAGGAGGTGAGTCCAGTATCGGCTGCTATTGCCAGGCACCTAGGTATTGACCTCTCTTTGGAAGGTCGCGCAGCTCGTAATAGGTGCGGCATTGCTATCATCGTCAACGGAGCTCCTATATCTGGTACGTACCAATCAGCTCGCAGCTATGTTTACTACACTGTTTCTATTTATAGATACCGTCATTGTTAACACCGTTGCAATAGAGTCTAATTAGAGCGTTATTATCAGATCCTGCGATTATTGTATGAAATTGGAAGTCATTTTATCCTTACTGTGAAAACTTGAATTGTTCGATTATATTTCATTGTTATCAATTATAGTAACTTATTACACACATTCGAACGACTGTTCTAGGCGATAAAGATATGAATTAGACGACATTTACCAATACGCTAACATACGCTAACACGTAGCCAGAACATATGTAATATCTAGCTTGTATATTTCATACACTATCCGAGCGTCGTTCATGTGCCCGACGTGTGTTTTGATTCTGACGCAGGTGAATATAAACTTTTACTTCTTCTCACTCCGTCCGACAGGTAAAACTGCGACTGCAATCCAACTCGCCCAATACTACTGTATTACCTTGCTCACCATTAACGAAATAGTCCGAGATGCCATCAAATCAGCTTCCACGCCCAGTTAGTGGTTTACGGTCCGACGTATTTAGTGTAACTGGGTAACTAGTGACCCTTACTCGACCCGATGCTATTATATTAATGTTGGAGCATATTACTTACTCACATTAATGTTATAGCTTATTACTTACTCACATTAATGTTAGAGCATATTACTTACTCACATTAATGTTGGAGCATATTACTTACTCACATTAATGTTATAGCATATTACTTACTCACATTAATGTTATAGCATATTACTTACTCACATTAATGTTATAGCGTATTACTTACTCACATTAATGTTATAGCATATTACTTACTATAGGAAAATTAGAAAATATTTAATATCAAAAATGTGCATGTAAATTTTATCTTCAAGTTTGTTGGATTAATAAAAACGTCTCGAAAATCGACAAAATCGTGAATTCATTTGCCGTTACCTCAGGTGGAAGGAGAGCTCGCGACCTGTGTATAGAAGCTGCTCGCAAGAGAGATGAACTAGTTGCAGCGCAGAGGGAAGGCGGAGTTCAAGGAGACGATACCAACATCGCATCCGGTTACGAATTCACTCCACTTTAATGGCAATACTTGCAGACTAAATATAATCTACGCAATCGTAATCTTGAAATTTAAAATTCCGTAATATAAATTAATATTAATAGTAATAATAGTCATACAATTTCTATAGAATTTATTGAATGATTTATTCTAATTTAATAAATATGAATATGTTTTGTAGGACTCACGCAGGGATTAAGTGTAGAGCAAGTCAATGCACACACTTCTAATGCTGGTTGGTTTTCTTAGACAATTTCAACTTCTTTGAATAGAAAATACATATCTTTCTTAATGTCTTTCTTAATGTTTTCATTAATATCATGATATTACTATCTCTATTACCTTCTTTCTCAATATCTAATTATTACATATCATATCATTAATAGTCATACATTCCATAACTATCACATCAGGTCAAATATATAATATTTTATATTTTGACATTAATTTATTTGTATTGAATTTCAATACTTGGAATTACTTTCTATGTACATTTGCATTATTATATATATTGAGATACGTTCATCGTTTTTACTTTGAATAACCTGAAGGTCTTCTGGGAACCTCTGGAGGAGGTCAAAGTACGCTGGTATCAAACCGCAAGCCTTCGTCGATGTTTGATTCTAAATCAATTAAACCGGGTCAAGAAAAACATGCCCTGAATTCAAAATTAGCTGCAATTTCTAGTGATGGCAACTCCCAGGTTTTAAAGAACTATTGTTCTTTTTTCTTATTATGTAATAATCGTAGTACACGTTTTGATTACTAAATTATAATACGCATACAAAGCTTACGTAACTTTTCAAGTTGTTAAAATTCATAAATGATAGAACAATAAAATATAAAGTATAAAGTATAAAGTATAATGTATAAAATATAAAGTATAGAGTATAAAGTATAAAGTATAAAGTATAATGTGTAGAGTATAATGTATAAAGTATAAAGTATAAAGTATAAAGTATAAAGTATAGAGTATAATGTATAAAGTATAAAGTATAAAGTATAAAGTATAAAGTATAAAGTATAAAGTATAAATTATAATGTATAAAGTATAATGTATAAAGTATAAAGTATAGAGTATAGAGTATAAAGTATAAAGTATAAAGTATAGAGTATAAAGTATAAAGTATAAAGTATAAAGTATAGAGTATAGAATATAAAGTATAAAGTATAAAGTATAAAGTATAGAGTATAGAGTATAATGTATAAAGTATAAAGTATAAAGTATAGAGTATAAAGTATAGAGTATAAAGTATAAAGTATAGAGTATAAAGTATAAAGTATAAAGTATAGAGTATAGAGTATAGAATATAAAGTATAGAGTATACAGTATAGAGTATAGAGTATAGAGTATAGAGTATAGAGTATAAAGTATAAAGTATAGAGTATAAAGTATAAAGTATAGAGTATAAAGTATAAAGTATAAAATATAAAGTATAGAGTATAAAGTATAATGTATAATGTAGAAAGTATAATGTTGAAAGTATAATGTAGAAAATATAATGTATATTTACTTCAGTTATTATATTCACATATATTGAAGTATGATTCACTTTAAAGTAAGTCTATAATCATTGCATTATTAATCCCAAATGATATCATATTAATAAACAGACTTAATGCTAATGCTAATCACCTTTATAACTATTATTTTAATAGAATAATTCGCCTACAATTCCTATTTGATAATAGCATTTATACCACTACAATAAGTACACTTCACATACTTCACTCCTCACCTATTTAACCTCCACCCCGCTACACGACCCCACTACACGACCCCGCTACACAACCCCACTACCACTAATTACCCTTTACGTAGATGGACTCCACTCCTCAACCTCTCACTGGACCTATTGCTCAGTATTTCAGTTTTTCCGGAGGTGATTGTGTTGATGACAATATTCAACAAGCTGTTAATATGCTGAGTATTGTTCTACCCCCGCAGCTCCTGGTGGATATTATCAGCGAACGTCTTATGGTATGCACAGACAATAGACATACACCCCGCGTACAACTTACATACACCCCACGTACACCTTACATACACCTTACATACACCACACATTCACCTTACATACACCTTACATTCACCTTACATACACTCCACGTACACCTTACATATACCTTACATTCACCCCACATACACCCCACATACAACTTACATACACCCCACGTACACCTTACATACACCTTAAATACACCTTACATATACCTCGCATACACCCCACATACAGTTTACACACACCCCACATACACCCCACATACACCCCATATACACCTCACATACACCCTACATACACCCCACATACACCTTACATACACCCCACATACACACTACATAAACCCCGCATACACCCCACATGCACCTTACATACACCACACATACATCCAACATACACCCCATATACACCCCACACACACCTTACAATCACCACAAATATACCCCACATACATCCAATATATACCACACATATACCCCACATACACCCCACATACACCCCAAATACACCCCACATACACCCCAAATACACCCCACATACACCACATATACACCCCACATACACCACATATACACCCCATATACACCCCACATATACCACATATACACCCCATATACACCCCACATACACCCCACATACACCCCACATACACCCCATATACACCCCACATACACCCCACATACACCCCACATACACCACATATACACCCCACATACACCCCACATACACCACATATACACCCCACATACACCTCACATACACCCCACATACACCCCACATACACCCCACATACATCCCACATACACCACATATAACCTACCATATATGTCTAACCACAAACAAGTCCAACATACTCTCGCTATTGCATACAATCGACACACGAAACACTTGCACAACCCCACATCTACACACACCCTACACCTACACACACCCCACACTTTCACAACCCCACACCTACACACACCCCCCACTTTCACAACCCCACACCTACATACACACCACATTTTCACAACCCCATACTTACACACACCCCACACTTTCACATTTCCACACCTACACACACCCCACATTTTCACAACCCCACACCTATACACACCCCACAATTTCACAACCCCACACCTACACACACCTCTTACTTGCACAACCCCACACCCACGCACAACCCCACATCTATACAACCACACAATTGCACAACCCCCCACCTACACATACCCCACACTTTCACAACCCCACACCTACACACACCCCACACTTGCACAACCCCACACCTACGCACAACCCCACACCTACACACACCCCACATCTACACACAACCCCACACCTACACAACCCCACACCTACGCACAACCCCACACCTACACACACACCACACCTACACAACCCCACACCTACCCACTGCTAATTGCCCTATAAGTAGTTTAACTCATTCCTTCAGATGGCTGACTGTCAACGTGGAATTGTATTTGATTCTCTTGACACTCTGTTTGCTCAAAATGCCCACAGCGCCGTGCACGCCATCCTTAGAGCCTTGAATAACCGCCGGCATATATACGTTGTCACTCTGCGAATGAACTACCAACACCTCAAGGACAAGCAACGCCTGCTAGACGAAGCCAAAGGTCAAACCGTGCGGGTGTCTAAGTTCACGGTTGAGGCGCCGTTCTGTAGTCTTTCATTTCGAATTCGAATCCATCAACAAAAATATTGTACAAATCTTGTAAGATGGAACTATCCTATTTTTCCTATGTCTCTGATAAATCTTAAAAAATAATAATTTAATTATCTGCTCTATTGTTTGAAGTGAAGAATTTATTATTTTTATTAATATTTTGTTATTTCCATTATTTTTTTAAATCATCCTTCGAATTTTGAATTTTAAAATTATAAGTTATTTACTTTCTCAGTGATTGAAATGGATAAAGAACTCGAAACACTAAAACAAAAGATAAATGATATGTCGGAAGATGAATACGATGCTTTAGCTGAAAGTTTGTACTGTTTATATCATAAAATACATGATTTTCAGTGATAAAATGACGTTTTCAAATACTAATTGTAGGTAATATTTATAAATTTATACTCGTTTGCAAGGTGATAAATATGAAGTTGATCGTAAACGACTTTCCTCGAAAAAGGAGAAATTGAAACGAGAACAAAAAGACAAATTAGAAAAAGAAAGAATTGACAAAGAAGCTCAAGAAGCTGAATTGAGGAGAATTGAAGAGGAAAAGTTAGAGAATCCGTTACAAATTATCTTAATTATACTTTTAATATAATAGTGATACTATAATATATATTACTACTATAATAATAAGAATTATAGCTGTATTTCATGATTATATATTGATTCTATAATTATATATCATGATTACATTCTAATATGTCTCTAATCCATTTAAAGGCAGGCTATTTTCTTGTAAGTTTTATATTGTCTGCATATTTTTCACCATTATGTTTTATGATTTATTTCCCCCTTAGAAATGTATTAAGTGCATGCCAATTATATGATATTTACTTAGTCATTTTTAATGATATAATCTTTATTATATTTTTAATAATTATTATAACATATCAATTTAATTTAATATCGATATAAATAATCTTATATAAATTCATATATCGAATATTTTAACTTATATAATAATTCATTAAAAACACAATCAATTTAATTTGCATAGACAAAGATTACGAAACTTAAAACTCGGCAAAAAAAATAAAATGTATTTATAGATCTGTTGCAACATGTTGAGTTCATATTGTCGCTTCGTATCATCGCTTCATATCATCGCTTCATATCATCGCCATACACCGTTGCTATCGCTTTTGTTCCTTTGTTCATCGGTTATGTTCGCGTCCCCGTTAGGGCTAACAAAAAGAAGAGGAGACCCGACGGCGGGGCCGGCACCTCGCTGGCGGCTGCGGCCCCCGCTGCCCCCGCCGCCGGTAAAGCGGGGGGAGTTGCCAGCACGTTGCCTCCCATACCGGCCGGCGGTAAGGTAGGTCAGACCGGGCCCACGCTACCGCCCGGCTCTAAAAAGGACCCCGCCGGGCCCAAGGAAGGCTCCCTGGAACGACCGGACTCGAGTTCCGTGGTGCGCAGCGATTCAGCTTCTGATGATAAGTTTGTTTGCTAGTGAAAGAGGTCAAATGTCATCGCTATAATATAGGTACCTTTGTTGTTTAATCGCACTATCCGATGTTCATTTTGTATTCATTGAAATACAATGAATTGCACGGATTGTGAAATCAAGATAAAAATCAATGTAATTTCGACTGAGATTTCGGTTATTTGCTGACATCATATTTAATTCACTTCGTGACAATAACATTTTTGTAATAAATCGAATGGAATTTATAATTATTGAATTAATGCAAAAAAATCATTTTATTTTTATAAGATTTATATCCAAAGGTACCTAGATTCTGATTTATTGTTAATTTATTGTTAATTTATTGTTAATTAAATATTGCTTAATGCTGCCATGTTACATTTATCAATTGTTTTTAATCTGAATCTTATTCACAAGAACTCTTGCAATAATATATATTTATAATAATATAATACTAAAAATCAATTTTATTTTGGATACATAAAATATAATTATCTACTAAATTGAAAATGGTTACATCTAATTTTGTATTGCTCGAGAGATTCGCAGTCGACATATGTAAATATTTTCATCATTTACGCGTATAGGAAGAAGAAAAGTGCTAAGGACAAGAAGGATGCAACGGTAAAGAAGGACGAGGAGGTGATTCATCGCAGCGACTCGGAACTGATTCTTATGCAACGCTTTAAGACATTCGAGTATACTTACAAGGATATCTGCGACCTCATCGAGCAGTGGGAACGGACCATCGGTGTTCAGAGACCTGCTTCTCCCATCGGTAAATCTTCCTTAAGAACAATAAACAATTCATATTTATTTTCTACAATATTTTTAAAAACTCCACTAATTTATCATTAATTATGATATTTGATAGAAATTGTAATTTTGTTGCAAATTTAAATTTGAATCAAATGTATTTAGAATTTTTTTTACATGCAAGGGAAATAATCTGTAATTATTATATCAAACCACAATTTACTTACAAATTCTACTTTTCCCACTGGAAATACACACTCACGCGTTCTTTTGGTCAATTAGAAGGTGTAGAAGGTCAAACTGAAGATGTGAACCACTCAGCTGCACACCCTCCTTCAGGCCGTCGCACCAAAAAACACAAACAAGACAAAACCGAGACCAAGGAGAAGGTCAAGGACGCCGTTAGTTAAGGCACTTCTTAGTGTTAATGAGGGTATAGGAAGTTCAAGGCTACATATTAAATGCAATCACCTAATAGGATATATGACATATGTAATATAACGCTCGTACTACGCATACAATGAATTAGAGCATTGGTGAGATGTAGCAGTTATGCTACACCTATGTATTGAAGTCATACGATATCAGACTTATTTGTTACCAAGGAATGCCTGTTGGTCATTGAAGACGCTGATCAGACTAATGCCGATTCCCCCCAAACGCTGACCATCGAAGAAAAGAAACAAAAGCGATTGGACAATGGTTGGCCGAATACATTTGAATATACGTCCAACATTTTCATTTGTAGAGGATTTATTATATCTAACGTATTCATATATTACTTACGGAGCTTAATGCAACAAGCTGTTGATAAATAACATTTAAACATGTTTATAATATCATAATGTTGTCATTCTGTAATAGAGATTGAGTGCACAATATTTAGCGCAAGAGATAATGTTTAAAGCTCATATTGTTTATCTGAAAATATATCAAATTTCTCTAAGTTTTACAACTCGTGTCTCCTGCGTAGGTATTGGAATTCCTCATTTCATCGTGGAGTCCGATGGCAGCCCAGTTGGAGAGCTCGGAGCTCTCACTCCGCCTTCCGGAATCGATCAAAATTCGTCGTCTCAGAACACGCCTATCCTATCTACACCAACCCACGATGTGTCTTCGCCTGTCAGTCAATTGCTAGCCAATCAAAAACTTCCGGCTCTCGATGAGGTAATATAATTAATATAGCATTATTAATTAATATATAATATATTAAATACGATATACTAGAATTTTTTCATCAATTTGTTATTAAAACCTGTAATTTAAATATCGATTGTTTAAAATATCACATAGCAATTAAATCACTAGGTTTCTTTTCTTTAATTAATGCATTGAAATATCATAAATAAGTTGAAACTATATTGAAAATAACTGGCACCGATTGCATTAATCCTTGTTTATGATATCAGGAAGTATTTCTTTCCGTAGAATATTGAACATAATTTAAGAAGTGTTGTCAGATGCTGCACCATGAACAGATCAATAATATATTGATATAATATTAGAACGACTGCTGAGTTTAAAAAACATGGAAAAAATTAAAACATAAATAGAATCCAAGAGATATGCAGTTTATCATCTAGCATCACCTTTATGCATCACGATATGTACTGGGCAGTGCTAGAGTATAGACATACAATATTGAGGAGTCAAGCAAGAAAGATAGGTAGATGTGGATTTTAAAAGTGGTTATTTGCAGAGTTTAAACAACAATCCAAGAAAATATATATGATTCATTTTAATTATCCGAAAATAAAACTAAAATCATACATAATAATAAATATTGATATAAAATATTATTTATTATAACATCAAAATAAGTATTTATAAAATTTGATTTATTTGGTAATTTTATAAATTACCAATAAAATAATTTTCTGTAATAATTAAAATATTTTTTATATTTAATCAATTTGGCTGCATGTTATATATGTTATATTCATGTTATATTCATGTTATGTTTAATAATCCAACAACAGATTCTGAATGGATTAGGTCTCGGAATAAATGGGCCACCAATTCCACCACCAGCTACATTCGCCATGGTTCAGTATCCAAATATAAGAACTGCCCCTCCTGGTGCAGATAATGGACATTACTGCTTCATTGCGTCTAGCTTTGATGATCCGTTAGTTCCATAAATAATATATTTAGACTTTGTAGCTAAATGGCAGTATTTGATTATATAAAATTTATATTGTTAGAAAATTCTTATAAATAATTAGTTTTCATTAAACATAAATAACATATTTAAATATATATATTTTTTACATAATTACTATTGTCAAGTTATAACTTTATTTCATAATATACGCTGAAACAGAAATATTGCATTACCTTCTGAGACTGAAAAGATTATTGATGAAGAACATGATATCGAAGAGAAAGTGATTACTCCGACAAAAGACGAGACACCAACGAAAACTAACCGTACCAAAGGCAAATCCACTGATAATAAAACAACTCTAGATGATAAGAAATCAAAAGAAGGTTGTTTTTGAAAATATCATTAATATTTATTTATCAAATATCAAAATAAATATTAATCTTCAACATCTATTAATTTAGAAAAACTAATATTGAAATTATATATATTGAATTTGATCCGATGATGCATTATATAATATTAATATATTATACTTATTAATATTGCATTGTTTGCTCGGTAGTAGTGCGTAAAACTAGTGCTCGGGGGGTTCGTGCTGGCTCCACCAGTCGGCGGGTGTCCTCTGTAGCTACTCACTCTCCGCCTCCGGCAGCTGGTAATCAGACCCCGATATCTGAGCACGATGGCAGGTTTTCTACTGTCCGCGAACCGCTGATAAGCATTTAACCTTTTGTTTGATAAACCACATTTTGAGTAATGCATTTGTAAATACACCGAATACTTAACTTTCATTGTTTATTTTAACCCTTAACTAATTATTCACATACTTTTTTCGACACCGATATCAATATTTTTGTACATAATTTGATAGTTCTGCTGAATTAACTATAGAAGGAAGAATGCCTAAGTTAGTAACATTATTTCAATTCGAATTATTTAATGTATTTTGATTATTATATTCAAATAAAATTAGTGTTTTTATTACATTATTTACATGTGATGCGTCGTATAATTTTGAATCTTTCTCAGGTTGACAAACTTCCGATGGGTAGTGCCAGCCGGAGGGGAAGTGGTTTTGAAGTTGCGATTTGCATCGGAACAACTCGGTTAGAGAGAAAGTGATTTTAATCGCGCATTGCTGACTTTGCTGCTTAATCAGTTTCATCACCCTACGACTACGTTGCGCAGGGCAATTCGATCAAACTTTGAACTTTGAGATTCTAGGCACCAAGAGGAGGTATCAATTGTATTGCCGCGGAACTTGCGCCTTCCCCACGATTAGCAGAGAGCCGAGGTAATTCGTAGTTTGTAGATTTTAATTCGCCACTCGCCGCAGACTCTTCTAAAATGGCGTATTTCTGATTGCAGGGTGGTTTTCAAACAACGCAAGAAGAACAAAGCACTCGATGAAATTGTACACAAAAAGTACATATTGTCTTCGGAGGTCTACGAATTCGGACCTTTACTCGTAGGCACATCTAGGGAAAAGTTTGTATTTATGTGTTCGACTGTGGAAACTACAAAATACTTCATTAAATATGATTCAAGAGTTTCTGTTAAATTAATTCAGAATTAAGTTTCCTTTAAATGACTAGGAAATGTTTTAGTTAGGGTGAAGAATTCACAAAAGTATTTTTCTGATTGTAATTTAGATTCCATACAAAAACCCTGAATAATTCATCATATCATCCCTGTCATAGTTCTATTTTCTTATTAGCATTCAAAGCTTTAATAATAATTAACTTCCTACTAATCATTATAATATTAATTTCTAAGTAAAATGGTCAAAAAGCTGTTTAAAAAGCATCAAGTAGCTGTTCTGTAATTAGACAAATTACTTTGTTTCAATAGCTGAATTTTTTTTAAATAAAAAAATATGAGATCAAATTTAAAATATCATAATTGGAAACATATTTCTCAGATACAAAGACAATAGATATCCAGCAAATAGTGAACAGCTGGTTATTGAGAATACGTCTCCAATAGAGGCTGAGGTGACTTTCTGTTTTCTGAAGGACTGTACCCAAGAAGTTTTCATTTTGGATCCTCCGAACATGTTGCTTAAGAGTGGAGAATCTCAGGTTTCCTTTCGCAATGTTTAAGTATTATTTCTACATTAGTGTAATCAATTACATGGAATATAATATTATAATAAAGAAAATATTCATAGTTGCTATGCGATTAGGATATGTTAAATTTGAAATGTTACTTAATTAAATAAAAATTAAGTTCTATATTTTTTAAAACTTAAATCATTAATGTAAATAATTTCAGACATTGAATTTATGGGCTTTCCCTAGAACTCCTGGAACTTATTCGGATTCTTTAGTCTGTTGTGTGAAAGAAAACCCCGAACCAATCATCTTTAAGCTTTTGGCATACGGGGTCAGACCAGAACTCGAGCTTGATAAAAAAGCCCTTCATTTCGAGAAAATACTTATTCACAGGTCAATACAAAGACAAATTCTCGTACCATGAAGAAATTCTATGAATGATATAAATAAAAAAATATAAATTATTGAAAATATCATACATTTATAATATATATTAATAATTTGCAATATTTTGTTGTCTATATTGAATTTGATTTCAATTTATTGTACTACAATTAATTTTTTTATTTCAATTTTGAACCTTTATAAGACATTATTGAGAACAAGAATATTTGATAGCGCTTTAGGTAAACTATTCTAATTATCCTATCAAAGGAAAGACACAAAGACTCTCTTCCTACGCAACACCACCCTTCTACCTGTACAGTGGAGGCTGGGAGGTCTAGATGCCCTTACTGACGATTTCTCAGTTTCTCAGGTTTATTTATTACATATTTTGAAAAATTCTAATATAAATGTTTAACGTGATTGAAGACAATATTTAATATAAATTCTATAAAGTATGAAACTTCCTGCGTGGAAATGGAATAATAGAGCCAATATCTAAATATAACTTTACTAATTTATTTCTTTACTTTATTTATTTCTTTCTTTACTATTGACCTTCTACTATAAAATACTCTATCCTATATTTAGAAAAGGGTCATAATAGAACCTAATTCTAAAATTCAATTACGCATTTATTTCTTTACTCTATTACATTTATAACCTGTTTATGTTTACCCTCTCTTGTAATCGCACCTCAATTTGCACTTTCAGGAGAGTGGAATAATTGAACCGAACTCTGAATTTCAATTACACGCCTATTTCCGTGCATTGAAAGCCGTAACGACTACAAAGAAAGCCATTCGCCTCGAAGTCTCCGATATCGACAACATCATGGGACTTGTACAAACTGAGACCATTATGATCTACGCCGAAGCCTACGATGTAGCACTGGATATGAGTTTTCCCAAAGGTAACCGAGCGTATTCCAGATTTTTAATATGGTGCTGTCTTATTTATTTATTTCGAAAGATTTTCATTATTTTCGTATTTAACTTTCTTTTTGTAATAAGATAGCTTTCAATGATTATATATCATTAATTATGAGATGTTTTTATGATAACTTATTAAATTAATCCTGGATAGATGTAAAAAAGAAAACTATGCACTAATAAATATTAAATAAACAATAAAGTAATATTTAAATTCATAATCACTGAAATCACTATATTTTGATATGTCATTCATTATATTTCCTTTGGCTACAGGTATAGACGGGGGAATAGATTTCGACACGATGAGAGTCAACGAGGAACAGAAGCAAGTCTGTACTCTAAAGAACAAAGGCAAATATGATATAGCCTATGTGTAAGTAATAATATAGTATATATATATATGTGGATTTTACAATAGCGTGGTCATAATACAAATTCAATCGGAGACCGAATCCATCTCCTCGTTTCATAGATTTTCATTTGAACCAACCGAACAATGCAACGAAGAGACTTTGAAGATGTTCACGGTACAACCTCAAAAGGGTATTTTGACCGCCGTGGACAGACCCGTACAGGTTAGTCAAGTCTACCATAATGCGTGAAACTAAACTAAACGTTTTATATATTTTACCTTATGTACAATTATTTATTAAGAATAAAAAGTCAAAAGGAAAAAAAACCGATCCATTTAAAGCGGGTAAAAAACTATTGCCCGGACAGGTAAATGCGGATTACCCGATATCACTTATTGTTCATGTTAATTGTTGTATGGGTTTACCATTTCTCTTGTCATAGCGTATGTTGATTGCCTTTACAAACACACGGCGTGATGTGTAGATAGTTTATGCTTCGCCGCTAGGTACAAGTGTCCTTCAAGTCCACGTGCGAGACCATCATAGACGATCAGCCAATTCTTCGCTGTAAAGTCATAGACGGAGACGGCGGGGAAGCTATCGCCAGCATCCCTATCAAACTGTCGGTGAAGTCTGTTTACAGCAAGTTAGAGTTTCTGCAATCTTTCGCTTTTGTAATGGGATTAATAATATAATAGAATTTATTTAATGAATATAATTTATTAATTCCAACTCATAAAAAAGTACTTATTTAATTAGATATAAAATGATCTATTCCATTAGCTTCAATTATTGAATATTGTATCATCTTAGAATTCTATTGAAACAAATATTTGATCATCTATTCCATTATCTAAATATTACAATGAGACAATAGCAGGTTTACACATTTCTTTATATCCCGTTGAAATAGATACAAGATTACTCCTTCCAACGATATTAATTTCGGACCGATGCTGGTGAACTCGAAGAAAATTCGCACTTTTGTCGTGGAAAATAAGGGAGAGAAGTTTGAATTCAAGTACACCATCGGTAAATTCAACAAGGATGTGGATAAAAAGGCTGAAAATAAAGCGCTCGCCAAACCTCAGTTTGTTTAATATGTCGATTCACTAAGTGATCTAATGAAATATATAAATTGCAAACATTTATTCATTTTATACTCTCTGTGTATCGTTGTTTCATTTTGATTTCCTGTTAAATAATACTTTAGATTTGTTTATTCAATATTACAAACCGATTGTTTCTTCGTGTTCTGTAATACTTTCCCTGCCACTTTATGAACAGAGCGCAACGAGTAGAGAAATTAGGGAAATCTCGAGACGGATCCAGTTCCGGAAGGTCGGGACCTGCTAAACGAAAAGAGTTTGTAGAGTATTTTTTAGTCGCTTCTTTATTCCTTGTACCTCTTCTTACGACCTTTTAATCTATTTTAAGATTTTGTCATAAGTGACCTACTTAGTGCATGCATTAGCTCTTTATTTTCTTTAACTCTTACATTATGCAAAGCAAAATTTACGTTGAATTTTCGTAGACAAGATCCCAGCGGCGCTCAGGCAGTTGGTAATAACCAGGCGAGGCTTCTGATTGGTCCTTTTACGGTGTCTCCTGCATTTGGCTTTATTCTCCCGGGTGGTCAACAGGTCATCACCGTCGAATGCATTGCTGAGAGTGCTGACAAATTCGATGAGGTTAATCATAATTTAATGTAAAAAATTCGTTTAATATTTTAAATAGAATATTTGATTTTATCTTTTCATCATTCTTTAAAATACAATCGGGATTAATTTATAATACAAAAAGTATAATTTATAAGAAATTTATAATACAATATTGATCAATTCGGATAACAATTGGTAAACCATTCTCTTCTGCTGTTTGTTTAACGAGATGTCCTCAATCTCAGATGATCAACATCGATGTGATGGGTCGTGATCCAACCGACCGTCCCGATGGCATTTTGTATCGCTTGATGTGCGAAGCGTGCTTGCCGAGTATTAATGTGGACATGGCCAACCCCGACCACATTCATAATCTGTTCGAGGAGCAGAGAGTCGTTAAGAATCTGAGTAAATGGCTCAATGAAAATAAGGTTGGTAGAGAGAGAAGTAGCAAGAAAATCAAGAATTAATAGAATGAATTAGATTATTATTATTTTGAGGAATTATGTAATGATTTATATATACCAAGTTGATTTATTATTATCCTAGAAAAGACAGATACAACAATTAGATTTTATTTTCATATTTACTAATTTGAAGCTTACCTATATTCAGTTGGAGTATTGCGGCGTTTATGGAATTGACGAAAACCGCTTTGTGTTTAATAATGTGTTAGTTGGCACCAAATGCAAAATGAGATTCAAGATTGTCAATAACAATAGGGTTTGTTATAGCATAATAGTATAATAATGATTTGTAACATATTTATCCACTAAATTGTTTATAATATTTTTTTGTATTTTTGATCACGTTTCTAAGATATTAGAATACTGGAAATCAAAGTATTCTTAATAACTTATTTATTACACTATAAATGTATCTAATAATTTGACATTTCAAAACAACTTATTCGCTGTCTAGGTGCCTTGTGATATTATTTTCTCAATTCGTCAAGTCGCGGGCCTATCTAGTTCCAGTAATGCAAAATCGCTGGCGCGTAACCAAACAGATATATTCGAGGTGGACCCCTCTCGGGAACAGATTCAAGCGCATAGTTTCATATACGCGGTGGTGACCTTTACACCTCCGTCGATGCAAGTAAGTAATGCGTTATATTAGCATGCGTAATAATTCAGTTACTACTAAATAATACATTATTGATTATATGTCTAATATTGTGTTATTTCAGACATTTAATGCAATATTTGAGGCCCAAGTGGATACTAGTTCTATCACTGGTGGATCCAACCAGAAAACTTTCAATCTTAACTTTGACATTACTGGAGAAGGTATTAATTCATTATCTCTACCATCAATAGTTTTATAAATATATGCAATGTTGTTTCATTTAATACATTTGTAGGACAATTTAATAGATAATATTTTAATTTAAAGTAATAGTGATTTTTAATCAATTTTGAATACAATCATTTATATAATGATGTATTAAAGGGAATTTGCCGAGAATTAATATCAGCGAGCCAACTTTGAGGAACAAAAGAGGCCAACCTCTATTGCTCTTCAAAAGAATACTCATTGGCAGGAAACATATTCTGAAAATGACTCTTGCCAACGATGGATCAATGATTTGCAAGGTTTTGTTGATTTCAGATGCAGGTGAAATTTGTAATAAATAAATGTTCAACCAACTAACAACGTTTTACAGGTTGACATCGACTTGATTGATCCAGATGGAACTTTCAGTTTAAAGCCTTTCCCTGGATTCGTGGTTCTAATGAATGATCCGGAGAATCCATGTCAGTATATCAATAGCTTAATATGTACAGTATCATCATATATGTGATGCTATTGAATCTTATGTATGTGTATAATTTATACTAAGCTGATCAAAATAACTAATTTATACAAAATAATGTATAAATAAAATGAATTAGTGGCAATAAAGAGACCTCATACCGCTACTGTAACAATTGATGTCGGAGATTGCATCTCTTTTGAAGTTACAGCGTGTCCGAGGATTGCTCAAAGATCACAGGTCAATATGTCACGAGATTATTAATCGATTTAGTTATTACGTTACCATTATTTGAATACTTTTGTAATAAATTTATTAAAAATATTGATATTATATTATTTAAAATTGACATGTATTATTTTTTTCATAAACTTTTGTTTTTGAAACTTTAACCATTAAGTACACAAAATGTTTTCCGATCTTAGAATTCAATCTCCTTACAACACTTAGCTGATGCCGTTTCCCCACCGCAGGCTAACATTCGCATAGGCATCGTGAATAATCAATACGAAGACTCGATACTGCAACTCGTTGCCGAAGGTTACGAGGATACAATTAGCATTGAGAATATCCGCAATGACATTTCCAAGTTTCCTTGTTCCACGGCGGCATCAGTCCTCGCCGAAATGCAGTCCAACGAAACGGATAATAATATTGATGATATCGAAGGTTTTATTCAAATTTACAAATGTATAATAAATTAACAATAATCAAACCAATTATTATACGTCTAAGAACGTATCATTTCTTTACAGCTGCAAAATCTAACTTGATTGAATTCGGAGATTGCTTTATTAACAAATCTAAACATCTCTCTTTCTCGCTCTCAAATCATAGCGAATCGCAAATCATGAGATTCGTATGGCCAGAACATAATAATTTCAAGATTTCCCCTCAAATTGGTAACCTATAAATTAAAGTTATTTGATATCAAATCAAATTGATTTTAATATTTATTTATTAATTATTATCCATTCGAAGGACATTTACATCCCGGCAAATCAAAAGAGTTTTCAATCGTTTTCAAAGCGAGCGAACCAGTATCTTTTGAAGAAATGTCTATCAACTGCAGTATCAGCAAAATTCAATTGCAAAAGAATGACGTAAGTAGTTAATAACTAAACCTTCATTCATGATATTGCTTTGTTTTATAAATACATAATGTCCGTACCAATGTCAGGTTTCCGATTGGGATGATAAGTTACGCTCTATTCGTTGGATTGATGTTAATAAAACTGAAACCATACAGAGCACAACAGATATGTTTGTTAATGATAAGTTAACATTATAATTAAATACAATGCATTAATCTATTTCATCTATATTTCATTTAAATCTACATATGAGTATATATATAGTTTGCAAATTCAATATATTAGAAGTTTTTCTTACAGTAGATATTATGATAATAGAATTTAATAAGTACTTTAATTATACTTCTAAATATATTATAGATCGAGTAAACCAGACAGTAAAGAAAGTAAGAATATGCCGCAACAAATCATAACTGCTCCTATACAAACTGTAGTACCTATTCGTCCCAGCAAAAGAAAGGTCTTCACATTCAACTTATTCATATATTGCTAATATCTCTAATAGAACAATCTGTTTAATAAACTAACTCAATACTGTTATTATTGAGATGCTACATTGACACAATAGGTGGTGGAGACGGAAGCTGAGCCCAAGTACATTGAGATGGATAATAGCAATCGGGAGATACCTTTACTCATAAACCTGATTGCCGATTACTGTAAAGTGAAGAGCTCGGTTGATAGGATCCACTTTAAGGAGACACTGATGTTGCAGAGTAGGACGTACGAGTTTGTACACAATATCTTCTTATTCAATGTGCCAACTAGTGTACTGAACTACCAACTACCAACTAGTCTACTGAACTACCAACTACCAACTAGTGTACTGAACTACCAACTACCAACTAGTGTACTGAACTACCAACTACCAACTAGTGTACTGAACTACCAACTACCAACTAGTGTACTGAACTACCAACTACCAACTACTGTACTGAACTACCAACTACCAACTAGTGTGCTGAACTACCAACTACCAACTAGTGTACTGAACTACCAACTACCAACTAGTGTACTGAACTACCAACTACCAACTAGTGTACTGAACTACCAACTACCAACTAGTGTACTGAACTACCAACTACCAACTAGTGTACTGAACTACCAACTACCAACTACTGTACTGAACTACCAACTACCAACTACTGTACTGAACTACCAACTACCAACTAGTGTACTGAACTACCAACTACCAACTAGTGTACAGAACTACCAACTACCAACTAGTGTGCTGAACTACCAACTACCAACTAGTGTACTGAACTACCAACTACCAACTAGTGTACTGAACTACCAACTACCAACTAGTGTACTGAACTACCAACTACCAACTAGTGTACTGAACTACCAACTACCAACTAGTGTACTGAACTACCAACTACCAACTACCAACTAGTGTACTGAACTACCAACTACCAACTAGTGTACTGAACTCACTAATAGTGAATAAAGAATATAAATAATTTGTATAGAATATATGAATGTCACTCATATATAAATCATCTAATTTATAATAAGACAACTTATAAATACCATTCATTTTAGATATATATATATATATATATATATATATATATAGAATACACCTATTGTTGTATAATATTAACTAAACTAATATCTCTCCTCTAGATTTACATTGACGAATAACGGATCAATTAATCTTTCCTATGTTTGGCAATTCTCAGATGAAACTTCGATTGTCTCACCAAAAATTAACCGATCTGTTATTATAATATTTATACATTGAACTGTAATATTATTTATATTATATCGATTATTTTGTATCCTTATAAACGCCATTCTTAAAGAGATTGTGAATTTAACCCCATACTCCCGCCAGGTGACCTTTAACGAGGCATTCGATGAACCCGGAACTTTAAACCAAATTCTCGTCGACAAACGCGGTGATATGCGTTCACCCCGAAGCGTTATCAGCGATTGTTCATATCAACCCTTTACCATAACGTCCGCCAGGGGCACCATCTGTCCGGGTCGTAAGCAGTCCTTCGTCGTGAAGTTCACCCCACTCGATATCCATAAATTTGAAACTCAACTCACTTGCAAGTATGCATTTACTTTTCTAAATCTAATTTCTATTTATATACTTCGTTATTTTGTAGAAAAGACTACGCCTGTATTATATAACATACGTTTCAATTATTAATTTACTACTATTCCTTTAATGTTGATGTCAAATAAATGTTCTTACGCAGAATTGAAAACCTAGACCCCGATTCAGCTGATCCCAATATCTTTGTGAAAGCTGAAAGTTTAATGCCTTATTGTCATTTTGATATACCCGGCAGTTAGTTTTCATAAGGAGAACAATCGTATTTATAGATAATCATTTGTTCATCTTACAACTCAGAATAATAATAAACTGAATTAAAGATTTTGTAAAATATTCACGTTGATCTACACACCGCAGAAGAATCAGACTACCTAAGTTCCGCTCGAAGGAATCCAGAGTTGCCAGGACCCAACGGCTCTCCAGCTGGAACTAGCCTTAGCGCCCACACAAAGGTTTACTAACCCTCAATACGTCCAAGTGTAATTAAACACATAGTTTATCATATCCTCGTAATCAATTCTAGAGAATTTAAAGAATTATATACAAAAGTATACAATTATTTATATACAAATTACTTATATACAATTATATACAATTATATACACTTGTATACACTTATATACAATTATATACACTTATATACAATTATATACAATTATATACAATTATATACACTTATATACAATTATATACACTTATATACACTTATATACACTTATATACACTTATATACACTTATATACACTTATATACACTTATATACACTTATATACACTTATATTCACCTCCACCTTACACTAAGTATTTACACTCGCGTCAGATTATTGAGTTCGACGTACTCGGTGTCGGTGTAGACGCCGTACGTAGATTCTACATAATTAACCCAACGGAGACGGCATTCTCTTTCAAGTGCTTAAATGACGACCACCTCGCACCCAAGCAACAGCAGCACTTTCGCTGCCTTACGCCGTCCGGAGTGATCAAGCGAGGAAAACGCGCTGAGGTTTTAAATGGTGGAATAAAAACTAGTACAGGGTTTATAATTATTAATATCCAACTGGAAATTGTTACAACGTAATACAATAAAGTACTACTTATATATCGTTACAGCCTATAATATAATAAATATAATAAAATATAATAAAATACAACTGCATCAATGTAAATAAATACTTCATTAGATAAAAGTGTAATTAAATAAGTTCTATATATAGATTCTCATGTATGATATAGTGTATGGATATATTGAATAGGAATATATATAGTTAGTATATATGATATAATGTATGAATATACACTCTAATAATGTTGAACTATTAGATATCTTGTACTGAGACAATTTGTACTAGAAGTATTATTAGTAAAATATAAATAAGATTTCAATATATTATAAATTTACAGAGATGAGTAAATTAAAATGAATAAAACATGATTGAAATAAATAAATCTATTTTTTCATTTACATTTTTTTTAAATAAGTTTTCAAATATAAATTCAAATTCAAATTACAAACACTTTATTAATTATTTCTTATTGCATATTTGCGTTAATAGATTATTTTTGAATATTCGTCCACTTCACTGCAATTGAAAGAAAGTTTCTGGCGCATCGTGATTGCTGAACACAATATCACGGTTCCTTTCTTATTGGTCAGCATCGTACACGAACCAAAAGTGATGTTTGACCGACCACATCTGCACTTCGGCAGTATTTTGATTGGTTATTACTCGTTGAATCCGTATTGCGGTTTCTAATGTAAGCAATTATTGCTATTTGATATCATATTTACTAATACAGGTCATGAAACTACAAAATCTGTGGTCATGAGAAATGATGAAGATATAGATCTTCCATTTAATTTCATTGACAGCAGTATGCATTCGAACATGACTAAAATCACAGTGGTACCTAAAAACTCCGTTATTAAAGCTCATTCGCAGTTAGTTATTCTACTGCTTTGTAGAATAGACACATTTGTTATTATGCAGCAAATAAATGTATTATCTGCGAGTTTCACTGCGTATAAACATTATTTAGAATGGAAATTTCTTTGACGTTGGCTCCCAATTCCGATAAGGAAGTGAATTTAAATCTTCAATGTCAAGTAAAGAGGAAAGGTTATATTTAGTAATATCAATTAATTGTAAAAAGGAATTAGTTAATTATTATTAATATGGCTATATAATGATGATGTTCATATCTATAATATTTGTTAGCTGAGAAATTAATTCTAAATGTAAAATGCGATGGATATGCTATGGACGTGTCTATAATTTGCGAAAATAATAATGGTCAAACTTATACGTTAAGCAATTCAAAAGTCAACGATATAGACTTTGGACAGGTATATGATATTGATATTGTTTCTATTTTAATAATAAATAAATTTATGAATATACACTATATTATAAAATATCGTAAGGTTATCATAATTTAATTATTAATGATTACTATAAATTTATATATAGATTATGCTAATTAAAATTTCAGATTGACATTAATGAAACCATTATGAGAAAAATTCAAATTATAAATCTTGGCCAGTTCCATTTCGATTATGAATTTATTTTTTCAAATCCATCTGCAACCCAACCTGATCCTGTTTGTTAATCATAATTAATACATAAATGGCAATTTTATTTTATTTCGCTAAACATTTTTAAATCTGCTAAAGTTAACTAATTATATTTAATTATCAGGAGTTTATAAATATCGAATGCAATAATACTTAATTAAAATTCTAATTTATATAATATATATTTTATCACATCATATAATGAAATGAATTTATTCAGAAATTACAAAAACATGAATATATTTATTTTGTTTATAGATGAATGCCGTAACCTCAATCGACTCAGTTTTAATCGAAACCTACAACAAAGACAATAGTATAAGCGTATCCCCTAGTCATGGTACCATTCAACAATCATGTAAAGCCACTTGCCAATTGTCATATTGTCCTCGAAAATCTGTTAAAACTTTCTCGAAACTCGCGCTCAAGGTTAAAAAATCCTCATTTCCTAATCTTCTGACATAATATTATATATAATCTAATTATTAATAAGTATCTTTGTGAATAGATATCCAACGGTCCAACGTGTAAACTTCGCGTGTTTGGCAAGGGAAATTCACCCGGAATTTCGTTTAGTTTCTTGTCTCACGACTTCGGCCATTCTTTCATCTACCATGCCGGTCTGGCGCCGAACCGCAAATCACTAGTGCTATCCAATAACAGCTTGAGAGAAATCAGGTTACGCTTCGATGAACTATAGTTAGAAATAATAAACAAGTGTATGTAGAGCGACAACATACGACCCGGAATGCCAGATCGATTAAAAACAAACCTTTAATCGAACAGCGTGAACTGTCTGTTCCAACCTTGCAACCACTTGACGCATGACTTCAAAAACAACATCATTCTACCCGGAGAACGGGTGAACGTGCGTTTCGAGTTCATTCCCAGGGCGGCGTGCAAGTATCGCGAGGAAGTTACCTTTCAGATCAATGGCATCACTAATAGTGTTGTGAGTTTCTCCGGTCATGGAATCGAACTCAAGGTTTGCTTTTTGATTTATTTCGGTGGCGATTTCATATCTATTCAATGTTATATTTTATATACTAAAAATATATGTTAATAATTGTACTTAAAAATGCTAACTATAAAAAAATATTTAATCTATGTGATAATTGTAAAAGTAACTTATATATGAATTAAAAAGTTTTGATTAAATATCACTCAAGTTCATATAATGCAAAATATGTTGTAATAATATATTTACTTATATTTGCAAATACTAAATATCAATTAATATATTTATATTCTAAAACCAAACCATTACAAATTTCAGTTAGATCTTGTTGAGCCGAGGCATAAGATATTAAAGCTTGGTACCATACAAATTAATCAGCGAACAAATCGAGAAGTACCCATAATTAATAACACTGCAGTTCCGATTACTTTCCATGTAGTTTTCATGCCAAGCAACGCTAAATTGCTGAGTCAGAAAGCTTTAAAAGTTAGTTATCGTATTTATTTGATCATGCATTCACTATAATATTAGCATATCTTTGAAGAGAACATTTGTTAACATTATATCATACAGGTATCTCCAACAAATGAAATTACTTTGCTGCCAAATCAAAAGATGAACGTTGATTTATCATTTATACCTTTGTCTCGAATTAATTATTTTACAGAAGAAGTTATTCAATTAATTATAATTCATATATAGTATATTTATATATATATATATATATATATATATATATATAGTATATATATATATATATTTAATATATTTAGTATATTTTTTGTTAATTTATGTATTGAATTTATATTTAAATATTAAATTAAATTCGGTAAATATACTATAAATAATTTTTAAATGTGTATTTAATGAAATTGGAACTTATTAATAAAGTTTAACTTTATTTTCTATTACAATTAAATTATGATAATTATGTAATTTACATTCTCTTTCATCAGGTTATGATTGAATCATCGGGATTAATGCTTCCTTTATTTATGATAACCGGAGCTTGTCACGGAATGGAGATTTCTCTTGAAACCAATTCGATGCCTTTTGGAGCTGTAGTCTTAAAGTCATCGTATACAAGAAGATTGATTATGAATAATACAGGAGATATCGGGGCAAAGTATGCATTCTAAGATATATTCTATACAATTTGTCTAGTTAATTCTATTAACTATAGTTATAGTTACTGATATGATTTATGATCCCTATCATTGTTACTGATTAAATGGTATTTTTCAAATACTAATAATAATAATCAATTAGGTTTGAATGGAATGTGGAGAAATTCTCACCTGATTTCTCCATTAACCCTGTCTCCGGTTACATCGCTGCGCAGACCACAATTCCTTTCCTAATACACTTTCATCCGAAGGGCGTCAGTAGTGATATCAGATACGATGTTAGTTGAAATCAGTAACGATCGATTTATAAATTTGTCAATTTCAATTTTTTAAATTGCCACTAGAATCTGCGCTGCAAAATTGAAGGTAGAAAGTGCGGACTTCCATTGACTCTAACTGGAATGTGTGTAGCGATATCACCTGTTAAGGAAGTCCTACATTTCCAGGTAATTATATTGTTAAAAATAATATTGGTGAACATTTGGATCTCATTATCTTAATTTATTATTATCGAATATATATTTATTAAATATCAAATAATATATTATTGTATGTTTCATTTCTAAGGTTTGTCCGTATTTTTTTTTCCTGCATAAATAAATAAATACAAACTTATCTAATTCCCAGGCGTCTGTCCGGAGTAAAGATGTAAAGAGTTTGATGATTCCTAATCGCACTGGAGCCAACTGGAGACTTCAGCCAGTTAGTTTAACGAAGTACATTAGCTCTTTTTGCTTTTAGCTTTAACAGAATTACATTCTCTCACTAATTATATGTATACCTTTCTTTAGGTATTCGAAGGTATACATTGGCAGGCTGCCGAGTATATAGACGTCGAAGCTGGAAGTACAAAACCCTACGAAATCACATACAGACCATTAACAATGACATCTAATGACAAGAAACATACAGTAATTTATCATTTCGTTTTACATTTATTTATGTTAGATATTTCTTGTAATAATCTAAAAAAACATTCCATATTAAGGGTACAATCTTCCTGCCCTTACCGGATGGAACTGGACTATTGTACAATATGCAAGGCATAAGCGATCAGCCAAAGGCTAATGGTCGAATAACACGCGACATTCCATGTAAAACCTCGTATACTGAGATATTGACGGTCAACAATTGGCTTAAGCAAGCCCAACGGTTTATTTTAACACTTATTACTTTCATTAATTTTAATTTTAATTTTTGGGAATAAAATACATAATCATTACAAAAAAATCATTATCTTTTATTCATATTCGTATATATGTACATTGATAATAGGCTGGTGATTTTGTTATAAACCGAATAGGTTTAACGTACGCATCGAATGGATTCGTCCGGAGAAACCAGATCCCGGTACAACCATCGAAGGGTTGAGATACATCGACGTGGCTGGCAACAGTAAAAGAGAATACCGATTATCTTTCTTCGCCAACAAAGAGAGCCAACCTCAGATTAAAGTTCGTTTCGATTAATTCAATTCTATTGCATAATAATTCTATCGATCGCAATTTACGTATATGTATATGCAAAACTCGAGTATTAGACAACGTTTACATTATTTTGATTTAACTTTTAGGTGACGTTCACAAATGAAACTACAAATGAATACCAGTATTATGAGATACAATTTAGGGCAGGAAGGCCAGGCATATTAAATACTTACAAACTTTTAACACCGGTGAGTCTATATTTGATCTAACAAATTTATATTTATTACTATTTATAATTTATACCCTTTGGGTTAATTTATTGATAAATTGTATCGATATCATAAAAATAATTTATACCACGAGGTTCGACAAATCTTACCTTATCAATTAACACTGGAGAACACCCTAAATATTGCGGTAACTTTTGTACCAACATGCAATTGTCCGGAGCTACAAATGCCACAGATACTCGCGATACCAGCACAATCTCAGGTTTGCCCTTTCTCTATATAAAAGTAATATATATTATAACATTATTAATGATAGGAATCTCGTTGTTAGGGAATATTCCATTTTGAATATCTACCTCTGAAAGTCGGTGATAATACGGTACGCTTGGAATTGAATTCAAATGATTTGGGATTGTATATTTACGAACTCTTATTAACCGCTACACAACCTGGACCAGAACAGGTAATTTATTAGTTCATCATATCAAGAAATTCATATTTAAGGATTTGGTCAATTTAAGTATTTCATATTTTATAGGCAGTGTATTGTCGTGCAAATCTCGGCTGTTATTCCATAAATCAAGCAAAATTCTTAAATTATGCCAAACAGAAATGTGATTATACGTGTAAGGTTAGAAATGTTGATTTAACAAGTTTCGTTTAAATAATAACAACATTATTAAATAAATAGTATATGACTTAAATTTCTGATAACCACAAACAGATTGATAATTCAGAATTTCACATCGATAAAACGATTGCTGCAGCACCTGGATCTAGTGCTGGCCTTGAAGTATCCATCGAACTGACCTATGAACCCTCTCAGATAGGCGATACACAAGCAATGCTAACACTCAGCTCACCAATAGGCGGAGACTACACTATACCCCTCTTTGGCACATGTCTTCCTTCTAAACCACAAGTTAATATATATATATATATTGTTTATATAGTTATTATTTTATATATACTATTTTATATATATAATATTGCTAATATATGTATTATATTCTGTATATTTACACGATTATACTTATTTAACATTCATTTTGCATTAAAAGGGTCCGTTTATCGTAAAAGCCGGATCGAGTTCTTCTGTAAACTTCAGAAATGTATTTGCACACACTACCACATTCCTGTTCCAAATCGACAATCCACTCTTCCATGTCACAAAACCTTCAGAAGCAATCAGAGCACATAAAGATCATCGCATTATTGTAGGGTGAGTAGATATTTGTATACCATATTTGTATCCATGGGAACACTTAAATTTTGTCAATTAAATTATACCATTCATATGAACATATAACTGCTGTAGATTTGATGGTTCTGTGAGTTCAGCCAGCAGCAGTGAAAGTTCCACGAAACCTCCAGTCATGGCGAAATTAATTATTTCCTGCGCTCGATCTGCTGGTGGTAATAGTAATGCACAATGGGTTTATTATCTAAAAGGAATAAACCTTTAAATCAAATTCATAGGTTTAATAAAATGTCTACATATTATTTCTGATGTTATAGCAGTATTTATATTTATTGAGCTATTTTAATAAATTATTTAAAATTAATTTACTTTATTACAATTATTTATTAATCAGCAACCTATAAATAATAATATAAAAAATGTATAATATTAATAGTTTAACAAAATAGTCATACTACTTTGTATACTATTTTGAAATAAAATACAAAATGTAAATGTTAGTTTAAAAAATGTCCATTATTATAAAAAATAATATAACTAAATGTAGTACACCAGACTATATCTAAATTTTCGAAATTTGTATTTATTATACTAAGATGAGCGAAAATATATCTACTACACTATGATTCGTAAAGATCTTTAACTTTGCATTAGTAATGAATTATTTTAATTTATAGAATTATATATATAATATAAATAAGTATTGCATTTCAATCAATAAATTATATATGTGATGTTCTATATATATATATTGTAAATTAATAAAAAATATATTAATACAATAATTATTCTGATATTTCATATATTAAATAAGTAATATTTTAATAATTATAATCATAATAAATTAAAAGTGACGTATATACTAGTGTAGCATAATTAAAATAATTGACCAAAATCTCGATATGAACCTTGCTTAATATAATTTCATTCTAAATGGTTTATATAATTAATTTATTTTCACAATTTCGGTTATATCAGAAAAAAATCTATTGAGTAGTCGACGACCACTCAATAGATTTTAATTTAGATAGCACGACCACTGGTCGTGTTATCTAAATTATTATTACATTTATACAAATTTCTCATATTTATCAGTAATTTGTAAGTTTATTATTCGTACTATAAAAAGAAGATTTAAATCCATATTTATTTTTAAATAGAAATATATTTATTAGATGTATAAGTTTATTGATTATTACAAATACGTATAATAATAAATTTAATATATAAACCATATAATATTATAGGATATAAACTATATATATAAAATTTAGGTTTTAATTTAAAGAATTAACTCTCGTAATAGTAATAAAATATATAACGTTAGTATTATTAAATAATAAATAAATTGAAATGGATAGATTTTATTTAAAAATAACTAAAGTAAATATGAAAGTAAATCACTGAAAATATAATAAACGCATATTATAAAATTCATCAAGTAAATAATATTCTTTTTGAAATCTATTTAATTAATACAAGCAACGTAAAACTGTTTCTGTAATTTACTAATAAGAAACAGTATGGCGGTGCTTATAATAACAAAATATAAATAGGATAAGGGTATCTGTATCTGCAATATTCACATTTGATATTATTTAACATTTATGTTATGATTATAAATAATGTTTATAGAAAATATTCTATGGAGACAATGAGATGTCTATATGCATATATGGTAAATCCCTATATGTATATATAATATTATTATAGTTTTCAAAAAATAATATTAAAAAATAATAAAATAAATTTTATATTATCTTATATTAATTTTAAATCGCTATAATCATATTTATCAAAATATTAAATTAATCACATGAAGAATACGAACAAATAGTTATATTTAATAAAATTATATTAGATGATATAATATTATGTTATTATCCTATATTAGAATAATATGACTTTTAAAAGTACGTATAATACTAACTAAATATAAAAGAGTAATGACCCGGATACTGACATATCTTGAAATTACTGAAGTTCCGTAAATTCAATAAATAAAGAGAATACATGAAAATATACATATTTATAAAATTTTAATACAAATTATAAATTTATTATTATAACATTATTTTACAACTTATCAGTAATTAAAATGCATACGTAACTATAAAAAATGATATACAAAATATGTATACCCTAATTTATAAATATTTACGAAAGATTTCTTATAAAAATGAAAATAATTTACTTATCGATTTTATGTATATAAACACCCCAGGTTACTAATTAGTTTCAAAATAATAAGTAATTAAGCAAATTAATTAAAAAATAAAATACATTTTAATAATGTACAATTTAAATTATTAATTAAAAAAATACTAAATAATTACAATCTATTTTGTATAAAATATCCATATAAGATTAACTAACTTAATAACTATTTCATAAAATATGGTTATTTAATATTTTATATACATATTACGTGATATACGTAATATATGTATATATATATATATATATATATATATTATATTATAATTACGTGTATCGTGTATCCATTGTATCGTTAGGGTAGCATAAGTATATATTATAATAACTCTATCATAATCTAGAAATATCTATTAAATTAATATACTCTACCTTACAAAATAATAATTATAATTATAGATAGAAATATATATTTAATGATCAAATTATATTTTAAATAAGAAATGAAATTGACTTGAAAATACATCCTCGAATTGTGTTATATGTTATATGTATTAATTTGATTATTCTATTGAATTTTATATATAAAATATATACACCATATAAGAATAAAGTATATAAGGTTCAAGTGTGATGAAATAGAAGATAATTATATAACCATTCAATCACTTATATTTATATAATCTAAACTATATTTTATATTTTATCTAGATAACATATTTTGAAATATGAATTATAAAAAATATTATCATAATAGAATATAAATACACATATTGCAATATTAAATACATACTATTTTAATCGGTTATCTGGTGAAGAACCCATTGCTGGTGTTAGTAGATTCATTTTTACATTATATTTGAATATATTCTAAGATTTCTATATAATCTTGAATTTCTTCCTTTAAATTTCATTACCAGAATACCATATTCCAAGAGACCTCAAAATGATAGTTAAAACCATTCCAATGTCAATATACATACTTATTTTGTACTGAGGCGTAATATATGTTTTCATTATCAAATTTAATTTTAACATCGATAACATAACAATATCTGGTGGGGGTGAATACGTGAATAGTCTATTAATCTATTCAGTTGTAGTTCTCACATGTTACTCGTATCAACATATTATTCCAAAAATGATGATAATATACTGTATATGTGTTCCTGCAGGGACACATATATACATTATATACTTCCTTACTCATATACATGTATATGAGTAGACTTATTTAATAGTAAGTGATGTATATTATCAGTTATTATTATTACAATATTTACTGTCAAAGACAATTGCATAGATGGTCAGTTATTGTTGTGTTAGAATAAGTCGTTAAAACGTATTTAAAAAAGTATTTATCTGGTCAAGTAAAGGGTAATTATTGTATTTAGAAAATCATTAGTTACATAGTCAGAATATTGGCTTAGATTCATGAGGGAATTTAGTAAAGTTATAATAATTATATGGTTAAGATTGTAAACATTATAATGTTGGATCACTATCTGTATCACAAGTTTGAAAAATATCGATTATCTTATTGAATTATAGTTGTTATTGGAATTAGTAGTATTGACTAACTGATATCTATTCTGACATTTGATTTAATATAGCTATACTATATATATAAGCTATATACTTATATAAGTTTAATAAATCGATAACATTGAAATTATCATCTAGAATGATATTTTGTCTTAAAAGGTTCAATATATTAAAAAGGAATCACAACATGACATTAATCACTATGTTAATATTTGGTATCCTGTTTTTAATCAGGATTATAGAAGAGCGTTAATATGACCGGAAATTCTAAAATTATATATAAATTATAAGCTAATTTACTCACAAGTAGATATTTTAAACACCATAAATAAATGTTATTTGAAATTAATTAACATTAAGTGATAAAAGTCCTAGTCGGTCAAGTATTCATATACTTTATTTAAATTCATTATCCATGTTATTCTGCTGTTATAGAACTGAGTTATTTCTAATGAAGTAACTAATGAATGAGATTGTATATGTGAATTTGTCTTTTCATATGGTTTTAGCTTTAATATTCTTTTAACTTTTTATATGCCTTTTGTCTTTACGTCAATAATAATATGTTGTAATTACCAGTAATCTAAATAACTGATATATCCCAATTACTAAACTTTAGTTTGTTTGTCAAATGCTAGGTCCTTCCAAATGCTAGGTCCTTTCCTACTACTACTACTACTACTACTACTACTACTACTACTACTACTACTACTACTACTACTACTACTACTACTACTACTACTACTACTACTACTACTACTACTACTACTACTACTACTACTACTACTACTACTACTACTACTACTACTACTACTACTACTACTACTACTACTACTACTACTACTACTACTACTACTACTACTACTACTACTACTACTACTACTACTACTACTACTACTACTACTACTACTACTACTACTACTACTACTACTACTACTACTACTACTACTACTACTACTACTACTACTACTACTACTACTACTACTACTACTACTACTACTACTACTACTACTACTACTACTACTACTACTACTACTACTACTACTACTACTACTACTACTACTACTACTACTACTACTACTACTACTACTACTACTACTACTACTACTACTACTACTACTACTACTACTACTACTACTACTACTACTACTACTACTACTACTACTACTACTACTGCTACTGCTACTGCTACTGCTACTGCTACTGCTACTGCTACTGCTACTGCTACTGCTACTGCTACTGCTACTGCTACTGCTACTGCTACTGCTACTGCTACTGCTACTGCTACTGCTACTGCTACTGCTACTGCTACTGCTACTGCTACTGCTACTGCTACTGCTACTGCTACTGCTACTGCTACTGCTACTGCTACTGCTACTGCTACTGCTACTGCTACTGCTACTGCTACTGCTACTGCTACTGCTACTGCTACTGCTACTGCTACTGCTACTGCTACTGCTACTGCTACTGCTACTGCTACTGCTACTGCTACTGCTACTGCTACTGCTACTGCTACTGCTACTGCTACTGCTACTGCTACTGCTACTGCTACTGCTACTGCTACTGCTACTGCTACTGCTACTGCTACTGCTACTGCTACTGCTACTGCTACTGCTACTGCTACTGCTACTGCTACTGCTACTGCTACTGCTACTGCTACTGCTACTGCTACTGCTACTGCTACTGCTACTGCTACTGCTACTGCTACTGCTACTGCTACTGCTACTGCTACTGCTACTGCTACTGCTACTGCTACTGCTACTGCTACTGCTACTGCTACTGCTACTGCTACTGCTACTGCTACTGCTACTGCTACTGCTACTGCTACTGCTACTGCTACTGCTACTACTACTACTACTACTACTACTACTACTACTACTACTACTACTACTACTACTACTACTACTACTACTACTACTACTACTACTACTACTACTACTACTACTACTACTACTACTACTACTACTACTACTACTACTACTACTACTACTACTACTACTACTACTACTACTACTACTACTACTACTACTACTACTACTACTACTACTACTACTACTACTACTACTACTACTACTACTACTACTACTACTACTACTACTACTACTACTACTACTACTACTGCTACTGCTACTACTACTACTACTACTACTACTACTACTACTACTACTACTACTACTACTACTACTACTACTACTACTAATATTACTACTATTACTACTACTGCTACTGCTACTGCTACTGCTACTGCTACTACTTATATTATGAAAAAAATAAAATGACCTAGCTGTTTACTAGGTAATATATTCGCTATATATATTAATTTTCACATTTAAATAAATACAAATATTAAAATTAACTTGTAAGATATATTTTATTATATGTCGATTTACTAGGTAACTCGAGTTTAACATATCTATAACATAACAGGAATGTATAGATCGAAATTATCTAGTTTCTGCATTGCGTTTTAGACATATAGTTTGTGATTACATTGAATAGTTAAATAGTAATCGCATAGTTCACGTGAATCAACTGGCTATGGGTACTTATTATAATCTACTCAGTCTGTCTTGAGTACCGTACTGGCGTACGTAATTAAAGACATTGCGACTTCGTACAATGAATGAAGTTAGATAAGGAGTGAATATTTAGAACTTCGCCGTCGGTCGGTCAAGATTAACGTCGATCGTTAACTGACCATCGGTCTAGTGTTCATGTGAATCTTTCGCCATAATCTAATTAGGAGAAGAATATATAATATAGTTGTATGTTATGAACTTATTATTTGAAATTGCTCTTAATAATAAATATTATCATCATAGTACTATTATATTAACTGATTTTAATTAATTTATTTTTAATTTATTTTATATTATAATTAATTATCAGTTATACTAATAATAATAATATATTATAATTTACTAATATTATGTTAAGTCTTACGTAATAATCATATCAAATTATAAGATCTTGTCGTTAATGAAATATTATAAATTGTATGGTTACATTTACGAATGCATTAACATATAAATTTGAGTACTTTTAATCAAAATAAAATACTCAACAAGCATTGGAATGATATCAGCCATGGTTTACTCAAAGTTATCTATACGGTTTACCTCCTGGAATAGGGTACAATACTACTCAGCATACCATGTACTTTAAAATACCTCTTACGTTTAAGATTAATAAAGTATTTTAGGCTGACAGTAATATTATAACTGACAGTAATAGGTAAATACCATAACCTCCCAGTAGGACAACATATTTTTAGATTCATAACATGACATCAGTATATGATTATTATTGTATCAATAAGCAGTATTAGTCTATGAATTTATCTCACCATTAACTCCTATATATCAAAGAGCATTTAACGAATCATTTTTTATAAAACAAAATTTGCAATATCTCATTACTTGTAAATATATCAATTCAGAGTATTTAAATTAAATATTCTCATTCAGAATTATATCTACAATTAAAATTAATATATAGTCAGTGTTAACGCAATTATTAACTCTATATGGCGAGGGCACTAACTACATAGTGTAATATATTTTGGCAAGGTATGACATTCTCGTATTTATATTCTATTGTTATATTACTACCATTTATTATAATAAATGTTGGGTGTATTATTAAGTTTATATACGCTATAATTTAATACTGAAATATAATATTTAGAGATTTAAAGAAAATATTAAACTTGAGAATACAGCGTTTCTTAGTAATGTTAATTTGTATACAAATTGACATATTATATATATATATATATATATATATATATATATATTTATATATATATATATATATTTATATTATATACAATAATTGCTATATGTAATATACATATGTAAAAATATGTTTTATAAAAAGTATATTGTTGTTTTATAAAAAATAAATATAATATCAAATAATAATAGTATGAAATTAACATTAAGATCTACAATTAAAATTAATATATAGTATGTGTCACCACAATGATTATCGACTTAACGCTATAGTAGTTAAAAGAAAAGGAGTTGCAATAATTACATATATTACGTAACGTGAGAAGTATAATTAAGTATACACTTTATTAATTTTACATATGTATAAACTAGAATATATAAGTTGTAAATATATAATACCGTTCTTATATTATTATATCATATAGTATATATGTAACATAATAATACCAGACATATTATTGCCCTATCGATAAATCATGGGTTTATGTGTGTAGATTGAGTGTATATTGTACATGAGAGTGAGGGTGAGGGTATATGTAAGGGTATATATTCAATGTATACTTTATGATAAGATGTATATAAACGTCTATATATAATTGTATATAGTTTCACTATAGTTGCCAGGATTATTTTTTTTAACATATTAACCAAATAATCGAGTAATTACTCTTCATTGGTCATCTCATTTTAGTATACGCCCATCTACATAGTAATTGGTAGCAAGAAAATGTAGCGCGAAATTTTCCTATTTAAATCAAACGCTTTCCAAGATTCAGCACAGTAATCGACATCTACAATAATAAACATTGTTTTCTATAAATCATATGATTTTCATTTTATATAAGTATTAAATTAAAATCAAACTGTTAGTAATTATTTACGATTTTCAACATATTATTTATATCTTATTTTATCTAAGATGTATTCCTATTGCTGAATATGAAATATAGAATGTTATACATTTTATAACATTTGTTTTCCTGTATAGTTTCATGTAATATATGTAATCTCTTGATTATTTTTACTTACCAATACAAATAATATCGACATTCTTCTTTTTTTTGCAAATAATATATTTAGATTTATATAGATTAAAGATTACTCGAATAATTATTATTAGTTATTACTAGTTACAGGAACAATAATATTCCATAAATATTAATATATGGAATGATTTTGTTTTTGCTAAATTAATAGATAAACTGAATACAACATTAATTATAAACTTATTCTGAATTAACACAATTGACCTGTTATTATCTATTATTACAAAAATGTGTACTGCCTATTCATTAACTTGTGGGATTCTTATTATTAATGTAATATTTGCATCATCTATAAATATAGTTAAAACATAATTCTAACTTTTAATTATAGTAATTATATATTTAATTGAATATTAAATATTATAACTAATAAATTCACTATTTTAATTAAATATTTAACGATATATTTAAGTATAATCTGATTAATAATAATATTTCAAAGTTACGTATATTGTCCATTTACTATATATAATGTAAAGGCAATGAGTATTTCACTCCAACATAATTTATATCGTTAAGAAAATAAATAATTACAATAAATTTTAGTTTATTTATGTTATTTTAATTATACTTATAAATAATAACTATACTTAACATTTCATTTAACAATAGTATTAATATAGTAATAATAATAATATAGTAATAATACAAAGCCTACTTTGTAATACTATTTATTATATTTTAACAAATATCCACATAATGGCCATCGGTTATCTTTAATTTAATTTATTAATTTATATTAATTATAATTATGCACTTATATAAATTGTATTAAATTGTACATTATGCAATATTTTAATATCACAATTAATTTGTACGAGTATTTTATTATGATTACAAACATAATTATAATCCATAGTTATAACTTATGGAATGTTTTTGTTTTTGTCATTATGATATATTTCAAACATCAATATTACGCTATCATATATATATATATATATATATATATATATAATATATATATATATATTTATAATTTAATGAATGAGATTATAATTCGTATGCAAAGTATTATATATTCGTATTTAATATACTCGTATACGAGTATATTAAATAGATTTTATTAAATATTACTTTATTAATTATTCTGGCGACAGGAACTATTATATTCCATATTTTCATTTATGGAATGTTTTTGTACTTGTCTCTATAATAATACGATGGCATGATATGTAACTAAGAAACTAACACTTCATATATCTGTTACAATAATATTACATATTTTTCAGTAACTCAATACAACACTCCTTTTGTTTTTATCATTATGACAAACATATAATCTATAAATATAGATGATAGATATTATTTGTATTATTAATTATAATTATATTAATTATATTTAATTTAATTAGTTATATATATTATATATCACTTTTCATTTAATAATTTGTTAATTTTTATTAAGAACTATTTATTAATTATAATATTGCAATGATATACACATTGTCCATTTACTATATATAAAGTATATGGCAATTTGCATTTCGCTGTAATATATAATTCATATCATTACATAATATGAAAGCTTAGTTTTGAAATATTTATTTGATTTTAATTTATTTATTGTTATTTTATTAATTATTGATTTTATTTTATTGATTTATTTAATTAGATATAAAGTTTAAAATCATTGATTAAATATTAATACCGCATAGAAAATATATTTGTATTTATATATGTATTTATATTATGTATTTAAATATATAGACTTGATAGCAATTTCATTTAATTTTCATTTTTAAAAATAACAGTTATTCTATGATATAGCTAGAATGAAATAGTTACGCATTGGTAATTAAAGGAATATAAAGTAAAACAAATGTACTAATACATTATTATTCAATTATTAGTAATATGGTTGATTGTAATTTTAACATGTCATAATTTAACATAACAATTATCATGATTAATATATTCATTATATAATAAATATATAATAGATTATATCTGGTATTTTATTTCTTTAGGTAATCAATGTATTCTATCTAATAAAATGAGGTGACTGCTTAAATTGGTTAAGCTAGTATTCGGTGGTAATCTAATAAATCCTTGTCAAATATTTATACACGTTTACTGATTATCATTATTAACAATAGTTTAATTGACAGTGTTTATTATTTAAATGATTGAGATATTTATTTATTTAACTAATGTGTTGTTATTTTCAAATTCATATTTACTCAAATTATAATATTTTCTGTTTATTTTCTATAGAAAGGATTAAATTCCAAAATCTTAAAAAATGTTGTTATTTATAGAAATATTGATTTTTTATACTTAATAATACAATTTATTTATGAAATTGTAATAAATAATAATATTATCAATATTATTATGGTCTAGGCCATAAGTAACAAACATTTATAAATCTACATATTTTTTTTAACTTTGTAAATATATATTCGTTTAAATTAACACTTATTAAAATAATAGAATAGCTCCATATTGATATTGCCCCAGGAAAGTTTGTTGACTAATACAAATGGAGTTTGTTAAATGACATTTCATAATAGAAATAATTATTTTATTTTTATTGGACAAGCACGAGAAACATTATTTGATATATATGGAATATAGTTAAATAATTAATTCACATGTTTCTAGTGAATTATAATATACCTTTTATATAATAATATTATAATAATATTCTGTATTATAAACATTTAAAATGTATTAGTACGTATATTACACAATTATATAATAATTATTATTGAGGACTCATAAATCAATTAGTAAAGAAATTATTTTAAAATAAATTACAAATTGTTGTATTTATTTATTTATTTGGTTATATTATTAATAGAGATATAATATTGTTGTTATGAGTTAACTTAATGACTATATTATATATATATATAATATATAAATATATGAATGGAAATATAATTCGTATGCGAAGTACTATACGAGTATATTAAATAGATTTTATTAAATATTACTTTACTAATTATTCTGGCGACAGGAACTATTATATTCCATAATTATTCATTTATGGAATGTTTTTGTACTTGTCTTTATAATAATACGATGGCATGGTATGTAACTAAGAAACTAACACTTAATATATCTGTTACAATAATATTACATATTTTTCAGTAACTCAACAGTAATACAGTAATACAACAAGTTATAGATTACTCAACAGTAATACAACAACATTTATATACTTATTCGAATGTAACATGTTTATTATTATTACAAAAATATTTACAGTTCATTGGATTAACTTATTAAATCCATGATAAAAACATAATCTATAAATATAGATGATAGACATTATTTGTATTATTATTAATTATAGTAATTATATTTAATTTAATTAATTATATATATTATATATCACTTCATTTAATGATTTTTTAAATTTTTATTAAGAACTACTTATAAATTATAATATTGCAATGGTATACACATTGTCCATTTACTATATATTAAGTATATGGCAATTTGCATATCGCTGTAATATATGATATGAATCATATAATATGAAAGTTTTGATATATTGATTTAATTTAAATTTATTTATTATTATTTTATTACTTTGTATAGTTCCTAATCACCGTTTATTATATTAATTAAATTATTAATTAAATATGTATATTGTACAGAATAATATATCAGATTTAATTAATTAGATCATTCGATTTCCATCACTATCCACAATGATTAAAATCATGGATTACATATTAATCGCATAGTTTGATTTGGCAAAATTATAAACTGGTTTTCGAAAAAGGTTTATTGTTTCTAATTACTATTTATTCATATATATATATATATAATATATATTCAAATTTGTAACTAGATTCCGTGAACGGATGAATTATAAAAAAGATGTTGCTAGATACAATATATGTTTCAATCTTATTGGTGTAATTGGTGGAAGTACGAGTACTATGGCTTTTCACAAATCAATTAGTAAAATCACAGATTAAATATAAAATTAAATTATAATGACCCTACTTATAAAGTAGTATATCTATGTAATGTTATACTGATAATTTTATTTATATTAAATAACTGATATATACAAACAACAATATTCAACGTATTTTTGTATGTTTTCAAGGTAAACTTAAACTATATAGCTAATACTGTACATTAATAATATATTAATATGTTTGCTTAATAATAAATCATTAAATATTCATTGTCTATGATGTAATTCATGTAATTCATACCTATTATCTATCCTATCTTATCTGTGTCAAGTCTATCCATAATTCTTATTAAATTAAAATTAATAATAATTAAAATTTCTTTCAATCCTAATAATACAGCTTTTTGTACCTAAATAGCTTACATATTTAAATAACTTCCACCAATACTTACAATTCATTATAATTTATTATTTATTATAACTATGTACATTCAGGTATAATTCATGTGTTGAGTTTTTAGAGAAATCAATTATACTGTATCCCAGTTTTAATTGAAGAGATCACTGTACCGCTTCAAAGAATACTGAACTATGTTCTAGTATTTATTGAATGAAATTACAAATACAGATTACTCGAGTAATTATTATTATTCTAGTTACAGGAACAATTATATTCCATAAATATTAATATATGGAATGCTTTTGTTTTTGCTACTATAATAGATAAATTGAATACAACATTAATTACACACTTTTTCGGAATTAACACAATTGACTATTTATTACTTTCACTATTACATCACTATAAAAATATTTACTGCGTATTAATTAACTTGTGGAATGCTTTTTATTAATGTAATATTTACATATCATCAACACATAATTAGAAAATAACTATAAATGTTATAGTAATAAATATATTTAATTGAATAGTAAATATTATAACTAATTAATTCACTTGCTATTTTCATTAAATATTTTAAGATATCTATTTAAGTATACTGATTAAGTATATCTATACTGATTAATAATAATATTTTGTATATAGTTACGTATATTGTTCATTTACTATATATAATGTATATTGCAATGTGTGTCTCTCCAACATAATTTATATCATTACAAGAACATAAATTATTACAATGAATTTAAGTTTATTTATGTTATTTTTATTTTACATATATCTAAGTAATTAATAACTACTTATTTAATTAAACAATAGTATTAATATAGCCTACTTTGGCTATTTATTATATAAATTTAACAAATATATATACTATATGGATGTATCCATAAATACATGACCATCGGATATCTTTAATTTAATTTATTATTTGATATTAATTTATATACTTGTAAATATAGTATTAAATATATATTATGCAATATGTTATCACAATTAATTTGAGTATTTTATTATGATTACAAACATAATTATAATCCATAGTTATAAATTATGGAATGTTTTTGTCTTTGTCATTATGATATATTTCAAACATCAATATCATCCTGTATTTATATATATATTATATATTATATTCGTATTTATTATACACGTATTGATTTTATTAAATATTACTTTATTGTTATTCTGGAGACAGGAACTATTATATTCCATACTTATTCATTTATGGAATGTTTTTGTACTTGTCTTTATAATAATACGATGGCATGATATGTAACTAAGAAACTAACACTTAATATATCTGTTACAATAATATTACATATTTTTCAGTAACTCAATACAACAACATTTATATACTTATTAGAATGTTTATTACAAAAATATTTACAATCCATTGGATTATACTTATAATTTTATTTTTATCATGACAACAATATCTATAAATATAGATACTAGATATTAATTTCATTATTATTAATTATAGTAATTATATATTTAATTTAAGTAGTTATATACTAATATAAATCACTTCATTTTATTTTTTAATTTTGTATTATAAACTACTTATAATATTGCAATGCTATACACATTGTCCATTTACTATATACTATATGTATATGGCAATTTGCATATCGCTGCAATATATAATGCATACCATTACATAATATGAAAGCTTATTTTAAAATATTGATTTAATTTATATTTATTTATAATTATTTTATTACTATGTATTACTATGTAATTTCCTGTTTCTTACCACTGTTTATTATATTAATTACATTATTAATTATATATGTATTGTACAGAATAATGTATCGTATTTAATTAATTAGATGATTCGATTTCCAATCAATCTATAATGTTTTAAATCATGAATTAAATATAAATACTGCATAATAAATATGAATATTTTGAAGCTTTTTTTTACAAATATAAAGAAAGTATGGACTAAATATTCTTTTTGCAAATGATTACATGGATATAGTAAATAAATAAAATCTACTAAATTAAATTTAACATGTATGGTTTTTTGTAATTTAAATTTAATTATTATATATTTGATAATATTTATTATGATTTATGATTTAATTATGTATTTATATTCTTAAACAAACTATATAGACTCGATAGAATTTCACTTTCATTATTAAAAATATTTTAAAATAAAAATATTTATTTAAATAATCAGCTGTTATTTTCAAATTAATATTACTCAAATTATAATGTTTTCTATAGAAAGTTTTAAATTGGAAAATCTTAGTAAATTTATAGCAATATTGCTTTTTATATATACATAATAATTCAGGTGATATGATCTAGGTCATATCACCTGAACTAATATTATAACTAATATTTATAAATCTGCATATTTTTTTAAATATATTCGTTTAATTAACACTTATTAAAAAAAAATTTCAAAATAATTGAATAGCTCCATATATATAGCCCAGGAAATTTGGTTGACTAATACAAACATAATAATTCTCTTTATAAACATTTAAAATTTATTAGTAAGTCGATTACAAAATTTTATAATAATTATTAGTGAGGAATCCTGGATCAATTATCAGAAATTATTTTTAATAAGTTACAAATTGTGGTATTTATTGATATTTGAATATTAGCAATAAACTGTTCTTGGTCATATTTATATTAATAGAGATTTACTGGTATAATACTAATATATATTTATATTACACCACATAATAAAGAAGAAATTTAACTGAAAATGAAACTGATTTCGAGTAGTTTCATTAGCAATTTTTCGAATCCTATTGATTCCGAATATTAAAATTCGAGTTTGATTATTTATATTATTATTTCCTAGTATTTTTTACTCAACTATATATTTTGTATTATCATTTAATTAAAGCGTAAAGCAAATTTATCTACACTATATTAAATATCTACAATATTATATATTAATTATCTACAATATATTTGATTATTTATTTATTCGGATACTTTAATAATAGTTTAAATGGCGTAGAATCAGTTAGTATCACATATAATATTGTTTATTCATTTATTTTATTTTATAATATAACTTTATATAACGATTATATACAATAATTGAATTAAATTTAATTTAATTAAATTTAAGTGTTATTTTAAATTTAAATAACTTTAATGTCAAATTAAATTTATTTTAAAAATACATTTAAAAATTCATAAACTCTTTTTATATAACTTTATGTTAATTAATGATATTAATATATTATATCTAGCAAATACTATAAATTATATTGTATTGCATAGGATAAAGTATCAGTACCAGAATCGGGTTCATGGGAAATATGTATATTCCTTCAGAAAATTAGGTAAAACATAAACATATGTTCATTTATAACGAATGTTCTTTTGGAAGGAGTTTTAAATGGCAATTATTACAAGTTATGGAAAAGTGTTTGTTAATGTTTCTAAATACAATTAATTTATATATATATATATATATATATATATATTTTAATATGTATATATTCAATTTTTATAACAAGATTCCGTGAGCGGAAAACTTATAAAAAAATATATTGCTCTATACAATATATGTTTTAAGCATATTAGTCTAATTGGTGGGAGTACGAGTCCTATGGCTTTTCACAAATCAATTCATAACATCTCAGGTTGAATATAAAATCAAATTATATATAGGATGTGCAATCAAAACAAGTATATTAATTAAATATTAATTATATAATCATGTCAGATCTGCGGTCGGACGATATCTACTGAATTAATATCGTCATACAGAATTGTATTATTATCTTCATCTTCAATTTAACTTGATAATAGATTAATTGACAAATTAATTTACTAATTCATTATTATTATAATTTGATGATGGATAATAAATATACCCATTTGATATTTAATAAAATCAATAAAAAGTTAACTTTCATTATTCTTTATCCAGAATTGCATACCGGTATTTAGAGTTAAGGTATATCATTATAGTAACGGCGCGTTAGGTATATAGTTACTGTTATTAGAAGAAAAGTAAGTTGAAATTAAGTTGAAAGTAATGTTGCGAAATAAGAAACTAGATACATCTAGATGTTTGATATCTATATTTCTTTTGTATGATGATAATAAAATTATTATTAATATCATATATTGCTTATTTATAATGTATAAAGATTCTAGTTCCAAAGAATAGTTTTGGTTTTATATTTATGTAAATATTTATTTCGCATATTTATGTATTAAATATAGTATTTGTATTGCATGTTATAGTGTGGTTGCATTTAGTTATGTACACAATTATGTACAATTTATACGAGTACAATATATATATTAATGTAAAATTATATTTATATTTAATTTCAGTATTTAATTTGATAAGAAACTATATGAATTGTATACTTAATTCATACGCAAATAAAATGTATAATTAGTTATGTAATTAACCAGAATAATTACAGTACTTATTACAAATTATTTATGGCGGTATGGAAAATTGTTCGTACACTTTAATTACAATCCTTTATCCTGAATTTAATAATCCTTGTAAAACAGGTTGACCTGTATAATACTAAAATCATCATTATTTATTTTTTGTTATAATAAAAGTGAATCCATTGTAATACTATTTTATTTAACATTAAGATATATTGTAATATTTACATCATATGTTTCTTAGGAATTATTAGTACATCATGTGTGAACTGTTTTTAAAAGAACACGTGGATTTAGTTATTTATGCGAAATAGAAATTACTAAAATATAAATAACGAATAAATTATTAGATTCAATTATATAAAATAATTCCGTATTATTCTATCATCAATAAATAATAAATAATCAATATTATTAATTCCATTATAAAATAATTCAATGAGACCTAATTTATATCATTCTACATTTTGACGTGCATATAATTTCATTATAAACCGCTATATATCTATAATGTAGTTTAGTTAATGTATAATAGTTTAGTTTATAACGTTATTTAACTCGACAATATTGTTTATGGGAAAACTCTTGAAATCGATACTCTACCAAAATATTACGATAAAGATTATGGTAAATTATACAACTTCACGCAACTAAATGTCTTTACGTTCTTAGCTATGTGTTCAAATTTTCGCGGCAGTTTGTGCAAATGTACACCGACCATGATTCAATTTGTTTATAAATGGAGAAGGGTCATAGAAGATGTCCAATTGTATAACCTGAAAGGAGGAATAATTATTAATTAAATTGACATACATGGGTTTATATTTCATTTATATTTATCTATATTTAACTATGAGAAATGTACAATAAGGTATTTTTAATAGGATACTTATTTTGACTAAAACATACATATTGCTATTTTTTACGCATATTATTTATAATAATTATACAAATTAAAGATTAAAAATTTAATTACTTTTATTGAATATCTATCTAATATTAAACTACACGACTTTCTCGTTTTCTCAAAAATTACTAACAATTTTAATTACTAAAAATGTATAATTACATATAAGCATATACTAATAAATTATTTTTAATATTTGAATATAGTACACTTTGCAATATTCCTAATTAATTTTATAATGTAATATATTTAAAATATATCTGAAATAGCCAATAAATATTAATTATACATTTAAAATACATTTAAAAAACAGTAAAAAAGTAATTATTAATTTTTAAATAATAAAGTAATAATAAATTAAATTTACTATAATAAAGTAAAATTTAATATATAGAAAAAATCAGATACCTAATAATAATATGTATTACTTATACTTATACTTATACTTATATTAAATATTAAATATTATAAAAATTATTAAAAAAATCATACTAGTGAAATATATCTAATACTTAATTAATACTTTATTTTATTAATTGTATTATGTATGTAAAGTATATATCTAGATAGTTTAGTAGAGTAAGTTATTAATTTCTTATTATAATTAACTAATAATTAACATATAATTAATTTAAAAGTCAAATAATTCTTACAATATGGGTATTAAATCTATTAAATTTAATAAATATTTAGTATGATTATTATTATTAGTAGGATGTTTAATTATACTAAAATTACTTATATATTGGATTTAAAACTATTTATGCAAAATAATTGTAAACATTTTAATAATAATAGTAATAATTATGTTCTAACCAATATTTAAATTAAGAATGAACATTTATTTTACTAATTTATTATAATTCTCTATTTCTAATATATTTTATACTAACATAATATATATACAAGCATAATATTGTAAATAATATTAATTTTATAGATAAATTAATTAATATTAAAATTATTAAAATTAATAAAGTATATATTTTATATTAGATAAAAGAAATATATTATAAATATATTACATAATATTTATTTTATAATTAATAATGATTGTTTTTATATAATTTATTAAATTAGTATTTTCATAACAATTATAATTTTGAATAATATAATAATATAAGAATATTTAATTTAATCAAATATTTGAATTTATATTTTACTTTTGAATTTTATCATACTGTGAAAGATATAATGATCTATATAGGACAAATATAAAAAAAATAATTATCTTAAATTATCTTAATAGATAAAAAAAAGTTCGTTATTATTTTTGGATATCACTGTTTTAAATATTGTTTATACTCTCATTCTCACGTTTAACGCTATTTCTATTGATATTGAATATCTCAGAAAACAAATCCTGTTGCTATGGAATTTCTAAATAATCACCCAAAAATAGTAATAATATACCACACAAGTATGTAGGATGATGGATATTTATCAGAATTTTACATAAATTACTTTAATCTACCATCAACGTCCCTGTTTATATCAAGGATACGGTTTTTGTTTGAAAAACACCCCTAGTATGTGTATATAATAGGAACTAAACATGTTTGCATATAATGAAATTAATGATATAATTAAATTGGAGAAATTTTGTAAATTGAAGAGAATGAGATGTACGATACAGTAAGAGCTTAATAATTCTGAATATTTAAATAATTGTTTGGATATTGTATTGGAGAGAATATTAGAAAAATAGGACTATAGAGATACGGGGAGAAATAGTCAAATACGAAAACGAGGAATATATAGATAGCAGTTAAATATTGAAATATAGTTAGTTACATTTAGAGATATATCTATAGAGTAACCTTGAAGTCACTATTAACTTTGACCTTTGCGCACCCGAACAATTCCATCAGGTCCCCTGTAGGTTTGTTTTCATAGTAGTTACCTTCGTACTTTGCCCAATGTCTCCAGGTAAATACAACGTTAGGTGCACCTAGGCGGGAATACGATAGAGTAAGCGGGGCGTGACTTAAGGCTTAAAAAAGTAGGTCAATATCTATATTTAGCAATGAGAAATATCATTTTATACGACACCATATTTTCCTATCTAAATATATTACGCGCGTCAAACGGCCCCCGTGCCATTAATGAATTAATAGAACAGAATCAATAAATAATGCAATTATATCACACACATAGTTAATAACTAAATGTAATTACTTATCATATTTATTTGGTGGAATGTAATAGAGCTTAAAGAGCTTAAATGACCCTTATAATACCCAAATTACAATAATATTGTAATTTTAGAGTAAAATGAATTTTCGTGATAAACTTAATGGGTTTATTCTGATAAATAACCGCTGATAATAAAATAAGATCGAAAAAGAACATTATTAATAAAACAGTAACTAATGGAAATATATCGCAAATATAGTTGATACCTAAAGGTTTTACATATCAGTCTTAATGGAATATAAAACAATATTCAATAATCATAGCTATTACATAAGGTCCCATATATTGTAACCAACTTACAAGCATCCAAAAAGTAATCTACAAGCGATGATGTGTTTTTGTCTAACTGTAAAATGATAAGCGCAACGGGTGTGTCCCGATAAGTAACCGCTGATAAGCTCGACGAGTTCGAAAGCGAATCCGTTAGGAAAACACTCGCGGAACGAGTCCTGCGATTGTTGATTGTTTATTCCCCGCGTATCGTACAACGGCGACTGCTCTAGAAACATCCGGTAATTGCCCATTAGGATGTTGTCGTCAATGGAGAACGGGCGGTTTCCATTCACCGTTATAAGAAATGATTCGCGGTCTACTGTACGCCATTGCTAGATGGCCGTGTGTAATCAATATTAATCAAATATTCCGTTGTAATACAAGTTTTGGAAAAAAGTTGTCCTAGAAATGTACTCATGGTGATGTTTTAAATGAACATAGCAAAGTTATGTATGAATACCTGTTTGTATTGTATAATATGATATGCATATTATGATATGATATTATATGCATGATATGCTGACTTTAAAGATACAAATTCTCTTATACGGATATTTTGGATATATAGAAGCATGTGATCTTTAACATATATTAAATGTAGTTGTTTAAAATATATGCGGTCCACAATACCATTTTTAAATTAAGTGATTTGAGCGATATACAGATATTTAAATAATTTATGCGGATGCAGTGATGTCATTCACGAACAGAAGCTTCAATTTTATTCGAACTCTCCATTTCCCACGTCTTAACGAGGTTCTCGACTAGCTTCTCAGCACTGTCCACAGGGTGATTCATTTTCTTAGTATGCAGATAGAGTTTATCCACTGTCTCAAAGTTGGGCTTACCATTTCTCCACTTAGTATCTGTGTAGAGACGATTATATCATTTATATTATATTGCGTAGTTATATATTTGTATATCCAATAAGTAAACATTCATCATACATTTTTGTAATACAAGTAGGTTTTCATATACGCCATATATGCATTTATAAAATATATTAATGAATATATATATGAATGAATGAATGAAAATGTTTATTAATCTTATTAAATAGGGATTGTACATTATGTTTTTAAATAGTTAATCTGGTAAAAGAAGATACAAATCACAATAATAACATTATTTTTACTGGTTTGTTCATCTGTTTGCTAAGTGCATTATTTGTATAATTCAATATATTTAACTGTAGGAGTATATATAAGTATGTTTGGATGTATGTTTACTGAATCAGGCCTAATGTATTAAAATATTATAAATCACATGGTATTCTAATTTAGATATAATTATGTACGATTTTAAGTAAACATGTGTATGTGTTCGTGTAGGTGTGTGATTATAAGGTTATGTATATTATATTGTATTGTATTATACAAGTTTTTATTTTTCTCAATACATATTTACTTTTATTTATCGCCCATGTTAATAGTATGTGGATATTTATTATATTGTACAATCTAGATTTAACAATCTATAATTATTGAAGTAACTAATCGTATGTTCCTTAATTTTAAGTCTTAATATAATTCTAATATTTTTTTTGCGTACTTTGTATTCTTTTAATAATAAAACAGTTTACATTTGACCATAAATAATTTGCGTACATTAAATGTTGTACAAAAAAGTACTTTATATATATTTAAGTTATGTTTTATTGACAGAATGTAGGACATTATTCTAAGTGAATATAGTATTTGATAATTTTCTATTAACAGAGGTTACATATTTAAAATTTAATTTATTGTGAAAATATACTTCTAGGAATTTATATTCATTATTTACATATTCAATTGGATTAAAATATATTATTTTAGTTTTAGATGTATTAATTTTAAGTTGTTTCAATAAAACCGTTTTAAAATTTATTTTATATTTGCGTTTATTTGAATATCTAGATCACTTTTATTTTTTGTTGTAAATGTAAAAGTAATATCATCCGCATATATTGTATATTTATTATTATTTGAATTAAAGGTAAATTATTGATGTAAATAATAAACAACAATGTATTCATAATTTATCTCCGAGGACATTCTATGTTATCTAGGTATTTTATTATAAGATCTAGAGATTGCCCTTTAATTACATTTGCATAGAGTTTTTCAATTAGAATGTTATGATCAATACTATCAACTTTGCTAAGATCTAGAAATAATGTGTATACATAATTATTTAACCCTAACTACACTAATTAACTAAATATATAATCGTTAGTGTGTTACATAAACTATATATTATATGATGCAAGGTTTCCGACTGCGCATTGGCATGGTTCCGAGTGGGTTTTTTAAAATAAATTTATTAAATGTTATGCTAGGGTATGTTCATATACTATAATTAGAATATTTGCATTTAAGTTTTCGATTGGTATATATAGATTTTTATATATATATATTTTTTTTTTAATTTAAATAAATTTAATGTTCATTGTCGTAAAATATAACTCATATCATATCGATTTCGGATTTGGTTCGTGTAAATTATCGCGTTATTAAATACATTATATACATCCTCAGATTTGTAATATATATAAATTGATACACAGAAATGAATAGTTTAATTATTGATTGCATTCGCAATGTCTTGCGCTTGTATATTATATTATATCTTTAATATCGTATTTGTATCATTAAATATTACAAATTATAATTTGCAATATCGTTTACAAATTTTAATTATGCTTGGGTTATATTTAATTTTTGTGTTAATCTTAATAATGTTAATGGACATATAGTTGATATATAGTTGGATATATATTATACATCTTGAATGAGAATTGTATTTATCAAATTCTAGTTATGATATTTAAATTACTAACTTGGGTCATCCATATACTTCCTAATAGGACATTCTGGATGGTCAATTGATCTAGACATGTGTACACTTCTTTATTTTTGAACTAATTCTGGTTCACTTAAATTATGAAGGTGAATATATATATATATATAATCTATCCACTTTATTAGAGAGAACTTCCATCTAAATATAGTTATTACAGACTATTGATAAGCTTTCCTGGTATATATACAATTATATATATGAATAGTTCATTTTAATCTTACATTCTAATCTTTCTATTTTATATAAATGTTTTTATTTTTATATCATAAACACATATTTTATACTAATTTGATGAAAAACTAGTTTTATATTTTTAAAATTTTATATTTAAATGTATTTATATACATCCATCCCTCCGTCCATACTCATTCAATAAACCACATCCATCTATTCACACATGAATACATATTAATGTATATACACATGTTGAACGTAACATGCTTATGAATATAGAGTTGTTATTTTATTAGAATCAAAAAAAAAACCATAGACGTGATTATAATTGAAATTATGATTCAGCAATTTTTAATATAATTGAACATTTCAACAGCATCTCACAGACTCATATAAGTATGTCATAAGTTGTCATAAGTAGGTCATAAGACTTCATTATATTTCTTAGAAAAGGCAGGTATTCGCGAGTGCAATAAGGAACTGGAACAGTGTTTATATGTCATTGAAATAACTGACATTATCTGTATACACACTAGCACTTTGTACTCTAAATAGAATGACAGTTGTTGATATATGTAAAATATACTAAGATTATTCACGAATACGTATTTCCGGCACGTAGGCAAATGATGCAATGCATTGTTATTATGGAATATTTCCGTCTTATTTTTAACAGTGCTCATTACGTATCTAAATAATATTCTACATGAAATTTAGTATATTTAATCATTGTGTAAACACATATTGGATAATCACCTATTTCTTAATTATATTTGTATTAGAAAATGTGACATGTAATAATAATAATACATTTCTTAATTATTAGCAAAATTGTTGGGGGAGAGGGAGAGTGAGAGGGAGAATACATAGGGAGATATATATATATATATATATATATATATGTTATAAAACCCTATAAATTCATGAATTTATTTATTTAATATTACATGTGAATTTTAAATTCAAAATTGCATTGTAATATGTATTAAACATTAATTAATATGGTAAAGTTTCACGTATATTAATTATTTGAATGTCATTAGACTATGTGTCAGTAAATAATAAAATTATAAAATATTATTTATTATTCTAAAAATAACAATATTTACATTTATGATTAGCATATTTAGGGTCAAGACATCTACAAAATTATAGAATTGAATTTATTTTAATTGTGATAAAAGAAAATATATATAATATCTTTAATTGAGTTTTTAAATTTTGAAAAATACTTTCATATATATACCATTGTAGATATGCACCATATAAAGTGTATTAAATAGTTTCATATATTTTTAGGAATATTTAAAATTGAAAATGACGAGAAATAAAGTTGAAAATAACATTATAATTATAGTTATAATTCATCTTTTATATGACGATGGTATTAATTATTAGTCGATACAAAGTTTTGTTTTTTCTTTAAAAAATAATGTTAAACTATAATTTAACAATGCCACACAATAATTGCATGTTGTTATATTATACTTTAACTTTAAATAATAATCTATAGGTAGGTTATCCTATTATAGAATCCAATAGAAAATGTTGCTCCATTCGATATAAATAGCTACTGCATCTAATATAATCAAAATAACAATGGCAACAATTTAAACCATTGTAGACCAGTGTAAATTACTAAATTAAAAAAAAAAAAGGAATGTATACTTAACATCTAAATAACGGTAGTTTTAGTACCTAAAATATTCATAAATAAACTCAAAGTTAATATTAGTAGAAATGCATTATATTTCTTTAAATTGAATCGCTTTTAAAGAGTTCATATTACATATTTGAATATACTACATTGCCTGACAATACACATCTACGTATAGCGTGCACAACTATTATACGAAACAACAATTCTCTTTGTAATGGTGAATTGTTTTTATTACAAAATCAGATAAGGGTTAGTGATCGACGTTATTTTTTCGTTATTTTTTCATGAATAAATGGAGTCGTATTCCTGATACGATCCAATAACTCTTGAGAAATCAACTCCACATCTCAATACTAAAATTGAACTAAATTAAATCTCAGATATGGGTCCTATAAATATTCTGGAATATATTCTAATTCATATATATAGATCTTGTATTCAAATTATCAAGAGATATCATAGAATTTAATATCATTCTTTTCCTGGTAATCCTGGCGCTGTTTTTCTACTGATACATAAATATCTTTCTTGTAGTTTCTCAGGAATCAATAAAATGGAACATAGTTAACTCATATTTAATACTGAACAATTTATATCATATCTATTAACATAAACACAATATCAATATATATATATATATATATATATTAAATAACACAAATTAAATTCAATTCAATATTCGTGGAAAAATCACTAATTCATTTATTTCTCAAAATTCGAAATGCAGAGTATCATTTGTTTCGTATTTGATTTAATTCGCAACCCTATTATTATTTTACATGAAATTATATTTCAATTCTTATGTTCAATTTATTATCTTATATTTAAATATATTAACTTACTTATCTGGGAATATATAATTTTTCTTATATGTATCTATATTAACTTATTTGCATGTAAATCTATAATCTTTCAAAAATGTAAATATATATGTTACTAGTTTATCTATAATCTATATATATCGAATCTGTAATACAATAATCAGTTAATGTAATTTCAATTAATAATTTAGCTTTAATATTGATTTAATAATAAAATATCCTCAACTCGTTGATTTATTTTATTTATCTATTTAAATTATCATAGCAATCGAATATCATTTATTAACATTTCTTATAAGGTAATACGTAAATAATATTACACGCATACTAAAAATACACACTTATGGTTATACCTACTTACATATTTGAAAATGATATGTAAAATCTATTCTTTATTCTATAGCATATATATATTTTGTACTTATAAGTATAATATGTATTAAGATATATACCTGCAAGTGAGAACAAACTTATAGATCATAGCTCCAACTTTGCATTATCCTAAAATTAAATGTGTTATTTTTTCTAATAATACATAAATAAATACATATATTTCTTACAGTCAAACAGGAATCAATAAAATGCACTGTAGTTAACTCACTTACATTTAACCCTGAACAATTTAAATCATATCTATTAGCCTAGCAATATCAATATATATTAAATAATACTTTAAATTCATTATTCGTAGAAAATAATGACATGAAAAAATGTATATCGAATCTTTAATAAAAATACAAAAATTATTCCATGTAATTTTAATTACTAATTTCGCTTATATATGTATCGAGTAATAACAATATATGGAGAGCTAATTTTATAAAATCCTAGTTTAATCGCTTATCCAAGTATATATAAACTATAACTTTTAAAAATCTAGTTTATGTTCCTCATCTATAGGTGAACATATCTGTACTTGGTTATATTTATTTTAGCTGAATCATATTAGCATATGTGAAAGGATGATTTCTTAAAGCATACATTATTATTATAATGTTTTTTTTGTTTAAGCGAGAAACAATTAATGTTAAATAATAATAATAATAATATAATTATAATTATTGTATACAGAAGATATAATGTTGAAATTATCTATTATGCAATATATGGTAAGTCAGAAAAGTTCAATAAATAAGTTTTATAAAAAATAGAATAAAAATCAATAATAATAATATTAATTCTCATTTTATATTCGAAATAAAATTAAAATGGAATAAGTTATTTACCAAATAAAAATATAATATTTACAAAAATAAATTTCATAAATATAGATTTTATTTCGATAATATTATTTTATTTATCAATTTAATTTTAAATTATCATAACAATCGGATATCATTTATTAACATTTCTTATAAGGTAAGTCGTAAATAATAATACACGCATACTAAAAATATACACTTGTAGTTATACCAACTTACATATTTTACGAATAATATGTACATTTTACAACCTATTCTTTATTCTATAGTATATATAAGTACGACATATATATTACCCCAGCATATATGTACCCTAACATACATTGTATAATATATAATATTAATTATATACTATGTACAATAAACAAAGCCATCTACTCTTAAATTTAGTGATTGCCATTAAATTATATATTATATAATAAACATATAATATATATATATATATATATATATATATATATATAAATATATATATATATATATATATATTTAAGCCCATATAATAGACGGTAAAAAAATAAATAGTATGAGTATACTAATTAAGATTAACTTAAACATGTATTCAATCTATCAATGTGTTGTATAATATTGAAAATTACGTAACTTGACATGACTATAGATATCATATTAACTTTATCAAGTTTCTAACTACCATTATACCAATTCGTAGCAATATATAGCCTCATGTAACTTTAAGCTGCCTAATTAATTATACTTACTTATGTAGTGTATTATATCAACCTTTATTTATTACATATGTACGATATTACTTTTTTAACAGTATTTAAAGAATATAAGTATTAATTGGATATCATGAAAGTGTTAGTTTTACTAATATATATTATACACTTATACATCATATAAAATACATTAAACAGTATTCAATATATATTAAAATATAATATTGTATAATTATAATTTTATAATAATTAAACATATAGTTGTATAAATTATTCATTATTGTTTTGAGAAATCTATACTTATAAATTAACTTATGAACTATATCACAATAGAATTCATTGTAAATAATAATACATATTATTATAATATGTAATTTATTAAAACAGAAATAGCAAAGTAAAGGTAGTAAATACCAGTAAAACTATAGAAAAGGATAGATTAATAATGGAATTGAAAGCACAGCTGGTATCGGTTTATAACAATATTTAATAATCAAATTTCATTATAAATATTTTGTAGTATATGAATAAAAATAGTTAATATAAAACACTATATATGTTTTAATAACACACTACTTACTATAAATATTCTGTAATGTTACATATATATCATGTATACTAACAATGGCGATCAATTGAAATATTTAATTAAACATTGTAATTATAATTTAGAAAAATTACGAAATTGTCTTGCAAAAAAATACAGTTCAGAAACTCTATAGAAATGTTTGTTATATTGTTTTTAAATATTAATTAGCATTGATAATATTATTATTAATTATATAATATACTATTAAAATTTTAGAATAACTATATAAACATATTTACATATATTTAATAAATTTGCTTTAGTTATTATATTATTATTCATATTTTAGTTTTGTTTTTATAACATTTTAATTATTATATTTATTATAGATAAATGAATTGATAGCAGTAACATGTAGAAATTCAATTATGGTATAATAAATATAAATATATAAATAATATATATATATATACATATATATATATACATATATATATATATATATATATATATATATATATAAATATAAATATATATATAAATATAAATATATATATATATATATATATATATATATATATATATGCTATATATATTATTAAATAATTGATATTTAAAAAATTTGTGTACAAATATATAAACAAATTCATAGATATAAAAATGATTAGAATATGCAAACATTTTAATTTAAAATTAATATGATATTTCAGGCATATACAATAATATTTAATAACTAATAAAAAGAAGAATTTTAATAATAAATGAATAAGAAGATTAAAATAAAAACTAAATTTATCAAATATACCGAAAAAATGAAATAATTGATTTATAATTATAGTAATTTTAAAAACCAATAGTTATTATATAATACATTTTAATGTTGTTTTATATAGCCATATGAAAATGAATTATTTTGAAATACTTTGAACAATTTTTAGTGTAAATTAAGTGAATTAATTGTAGTAAATATTTATTTATATTTAATTTAACATATCATTTGGTAAAATATTATATTAATCATGAAAAATATAAATACAAAATGATATATAAATCAAATTAATTTTATTTAGTTTAGAATAATAATTTTACTCCAATATTTGTATTCCATGGATGTATTATTGTATTATACATGTATGTAATAAATGTGATACGAATAGTGAAGTGTATGAGTGGGTAATTTATTAAATATGAATATGATCTGCATATATGTACGAACTTTAGTTCACTTTATCAGCTAATATTGATAAATATGTAATTTTCTTACTATACCTATTTATTATTCACTATATGAGTTTTTCATTTAATTCAACGATCATATGAGTTAAATATTTTTGTTATTAATATCAATTTTATTTATTTATATTTTAAATTTTGCAATTATTTATATAATATTCAAACTCTTCATTGAGGTTCCATGTATTTTTAATTTATATTGTTAACATTTATACAAATATGTTTATCATTAAGCGATATTTGATAATAGTCCTACGATTGAACAACACTTTACCATGATATATATAAGATTTAATTGATTTATATATAAAACGTCATCTTTTTAAAAACTTAATTTTATAAATACTTTTTTGATCACATTTGGACAATAAAATCAAGTTTATTAAGCAAACTTTATATAATATAATATATAAAAATATTAAGATATTATACAATTTATTATACAATTAAGATATTAATAAATTTATTATTATTAATATTTTTGAAAATTTTATTTTGATGCATAAAATGGGATTAAAGTTGTATCAATCCACATTAATTATTATATCTAATATATGTTTGTAATTCAATCTGGAATACAATACATTTTTCATTTTAGTAATGTAATGCTATTGGTGTGTATTTGCTAAAAACATATTATCGTTATTTCTGAAAAGTGGTATAAAACGTTGTTGACTATAATTCGAGCACTTCACGTTATGCAACAATTTAAGTTATTTGAAAAGTAAAATTTGTTATAATTAAATTGAAAATGTGTTTGGATTAATTGAATTATGCTCAAATGTAATGTTTATTTTGTTATAGTGACATTTATTAAATATATTTAGAATGTTTTGAACTAAAATTAAAATTTTTCAAAGCGCTTTATTCAAAGATTCTATTATTTATTTCTTAGAATATTTATTTTCTTTATTATTTTCCAATTATTTTTTTGTATCACTATGCAAAATATAATTTGGTAAATATTATTATATATAATAATTAATGGTGTAGATCTATTGAGATATACTCTCATATATATATACTCTTAAGAGAGTAAATAATTCGACAAGTAAATAAATTATAATATATAATAACAATAATAAAATTCATTTTTGAAGTGAATTGATAGAGCGAAATACAAATTTCGTTTTATGTAAATATTTAATCAAAAATTATGTTTTTATAATAGGGAAAAATACTCCGAACATATGATAAATGAAAAAAAACCTATTTCCATGTATGTGTCGTGTTTGTGATTTAATATTGCGTATAAAATACAACTTCATTATAAATATATAATCCCAAGAAATTCTATATATTCCTATAGATGAAGTTACATATCAATATTTAATATATAAAGAATAATCTTTCTAATTTAAAAATCTTTATATAGCAAAAGAATATGAGATTAGAAATACAACTTGAGAGGGAGATCACACAGAATGAAAAGGTTACTACACATTTTAAATATATTTTAGTTAAATGTCATTAATAAATATAATTCATAAATTTATGAGAAATGTACGTATTTTCTGCATATTTATAATCATGGTTGTTAATAAATTGGTTACGTGTTTAAATCTGTATTATAAATGATACGCTTTTCTTTACATGATTCATTTATAATAAGAAATTATAAAATTAATCATTAATTTATAGCTACCCCAGCTACCCCATAAATTAATTATGTTATAATTATTTAGAAAGATTTGGAAATCATTAATTTACAAAATGAAAATAATGAATTGAAATCGAGTGTTAGTTATAATTATAATTTAATATATTAGAAATTATATATTACAATACTATATATTTCAATATTCAAGTATATTAGAAATCTCGAGAAATTATCTTGAAAAATTATAAAAGTAATCATAATGATAATGATTAATATATAGCTGGGGTATAAATTAATTATAAATTAATTATATAGAAAGATTTGGAAATCATTAATTTACAAAATGAAAATAGTGAATTGAAATCGAGTGTTAGTTATAATTATAATTTAATATGTTATATATTATATAATACAATAATACAATAATGTAATATATCAAAGGGTTAATTATATATATATATATACATGTTTTCATATGTAAATACCTAATAAATATTTATAATATATTTATAATAAACATATATAACTACGTAATATATAAACTAACTAGAAAATGATATCGTATAGAGTTATATGGAACTATATATCGTATAATTTTATATATAGATTTATATAGCTTTGCATAGTTTGATATAGCTTTGCATAGCTTTATATATCATTCTATTGTTAGATTCGAAATTACAACACGTGTTTTAAAATATGTATAGATTTTATGAACGCGTTGGTTTCTCGGCGATTAAAGCCGACTCGAACGAGATTATTCAAAATGAATAACGTATTCGGAATCCTTACCCCAAAATCTATAAGGTAGCAATTCGAGATTATCGAATATATCGATTTATTAAAAAAAAGTATAAAAATGCCCCGCAAACGAGTATTACGTAACATTTTATTTATTCCAACGTTTCAAATTCATTACATTATACAGGCGTTTGTAAATCTTATCTCTCGTTCCAGGTCAATTAATCGGCCGGCTTCGCGACCAATAAATTTAATGAATAGAAAGTATCGTACGTCAATAGAATGAGCCTCGATACGTATATACGTGTGTGTGTGTGTATATATATTGGTGTGTGTGTGTGTGTGTGTATATATATATATATGTGTGTGTGTGTATATATATATATATATATATATATATATATATGTGTGTGTGTGTATATATATATATATATCTATATATATTTAATTATCTCGATACGTATACCTATACGTATATACCGTATACAGTTACTATATATACGTATATATATATATATATATATATATATATATATATATATATTATATATACTAATAGTATTGCATTATATGC
>OZ038315.1:8290974-8333270 GCA_964035775.1 Osedax frankpressi | reverse complement strand
TATACCAATTATCCCGATAGAACTGTATATATTTTCTATAAATGAAACATCCAAGAGAAATATTAGTTGTCTTCAAACTAGGTTCTTACATCAAAGGATATATTATGTCATTACCAGTTATAAAGATCACAGAAATACTAATCAACAAACGGAAATCAGTAAGAGAAGATAACTCTTTCAACACCAATATTTTTTTATCAGCTAGATAATATGTAACATGTTATTATCACTCTATTTTTTTGTATTCTATTTGATTACACACACACACTCACACACTCACATACTCACACACTCACACACACACATACATATATATATATATATATATATATATATATATATATGTATGTGTGTGTGAGTATATATATATATATATATATATATATATGTATGTGTGTGTGAGTGTGTGAGTATGTGAGTGTGTGAGTGTGTGTGTGTAATCAAATAGAGTGATATTAAATTTGCTACATACTATCTAGCTTATAAAAAAACTGATATATATATATATATATATTCAGATTATCAATTCATAATTTCGTACTACAGTATACTGGAATGAAAGAAGAGTATCCATTTGAACGACAAGAGGTAAGTTAACATAGTTTAATTAAATAATATCCTCAAATATATTATTGATACTCTTGCGTATGTGTGTTTATATGTATTAGCATGTATGTGTTTATGTGTATATGTATGTTAGTATTTTATTTTGATAAGTATTTCTTCGTAAGACCATTATTAATAATCTAAAAAAGCCAATGATGTTTTGTATTATAAAATAAACGGTGCTTCTTATTATAAAAGTATATATACTCTACATAATTAAATGTGGACAAGCGTATTGTAAGTTATTATAAAATGTATTATATTGATTATAATAAATAAATAAAAATAGTAAGTGTAACTACTATTGGAAAATATTAATATATTATTTCAGTTTTAAATATTTTAAATCAATTATAATATAAATGAAGTTTGTGTCATTATCCGGATATTCTATAAATTAGCTATACAATATACCACAATATATACGTATTCATAAATATATTAATACATTACAATTATTACAATATAGGTGGTAATTGACATGCATTGCGTTGAATATAGGCCTACGTTATTCAAACGATGTAAACGATTTTGTAATATGAGAAGGTAATATAATGATTATATATTTAAACTATAATTTAACCATATTTAAATATTCATTTATATCCATAATGGTAAAATAGTTAAAATAATTGTTTTTTTAAGTATTTTATTATAAATAAGCTTAAAAACTTGATTACCTAAATGTGAAGTTTTGGAATAAAAGCAAAGTTGAGATAAAGTGAAGTGTGAGATAAATGTGAAGTCATGAGGTAAAAGTGAATATGTGAGTTAACGTGAATATGTGAGATAACACGAATATGTGAGTTAACGTGAATATGTGAGGTAACGTGAATATGTGAGGTAGTGTGTATATGTGAGGTAGTGTAAATATATGAGGTAACGTGAATATGTGAGGAACCATGAATATGTGAGATATCGTGAATGTTTGAGGTAAAGTGAAGTTGTGAGGTAAAGTAAAGTATGAGATCAATATGGAGTCGTAAGGTAAAAGTGAAGTGAGGTAAATGTGAGATAGTGAGGTAACCTGATTTAACAATCAATTTATAAACATACGTGTGTCAATATATGTGTGTCAATATATGTGTGTCAATATATGTGTGTCAATATATGTGTGTCAATATATGTGTGTCAATATATGTGTGTCAATATATGTGTGTCAATATATGTGTGTCAATATATGTGTGTCAATATATGTGTGTCAATATATGTGTGTCAATATATGTGTGTCAATATATGTGTGTCAATATATGTGTGTCAATATATGTGTGTCAATATATGTGTGTCAATATATGTGTGTCAATATATGTGTGTCAATATATGTGTGTCAATATATGTGTGTCAATATATGTGTGTCAATATATGTGTGTCAATATATGTGTGTCAATATATGTGTGTCAATATATGTGTGTCAATATATGTGTGTCAATATATGTGTGTCAATATATGTGTGTCAATATATGTGTGTCAATATATGTGTGTCAATATATGTGTGTCAATATATGTGTGTCAATATATGTGTGTCAATATATGTGTGTCAATATATATATGTTAATATATGTGTGTCAATATATATATGTCAATATATGTGTGTCAATATATATGTGTCAATATATATGTGTTAATATATATGTGTTAATATATATGTGTTAATATATGTGTGTTAATATATGTGTGTCAATATATGTGTGTCAATATATGTGTGTCAATATATATATGTTAATATATGTGTGTCAATATATGTGTGTCAATATATGTGTGTCAATATATGTGTGTCAATATATGTGTGTCAATATATGTGTGTCAATATATGTGTGTCAATATATGTGTGTCAATATATGTGTGTCAATATATGTGTGTCAATATATGTGTGTCAATATATGTGTGTCAATATATGTGTGTTAATATATGTGTGTTAATATATGTGTGTCAATATATGTGTGTTAATATATATGTATACGTTAGGTTTTTGATGATGAGATCAATCAATGTTTAAAACAATTATTAATAGTAAAGTAATAAAATATTAAAGATAAATAGTAACTTAATTTAAAATATACACGAATGGTACAATTATTGAGTGCTTGGTCGATGCCCGTTTAATGATATTCTGTACCCTGAAGAATCATCGAGTATAATTAAAAATTGAAGGGTAATATTGTTGTCATTAGAATTGCCTAGTCTCTTATTTTAATTTTTTTTTAATAATTCGGTAAAAAATAAATCAATTATATTGTTATCAAATCCATATATCACAAGTAAAAATTAAAAATATGTGTAATTTAAATTATAATATTATTTCATATTAGTAAATCAATACATATATACAATTATAGATATAGATATCACATTCAAATTGATTGAATGTTAATGTAAATATTTAGTGACTAATTTGTATAATCCAATTAAATACTAATATTACATTTTTTTTAATATTAAAAAGTAAATATAATTAATTGAATATAATATAATATCTTAAATATAACCTAAATATTTGAAATTTAAATATTAATATTATAACAATTTCAGACTTCATAAGAGATTTAGAGATGCGAGTATCGGAAATCTAACTTGGAACATATATATGATTGTTATGCACATATACTTGATTGCAGGATGTTCATAAAGTTATCCTACAACAGGTACGTTGAATTCGTTTATCTAAATATTATGCTTATTTGATTACTTTTAAAATAGTTTTATTTATCTTAGGCTAAATATATCTTATAAGATGAAATATAAGATATAATGAATACATAGATTATAAAATTTTTCACAATTGTTCACATTATTTGTGAAAAATGGGTAAATATATTAGAAATATTCTACTAATTAAATATTTTTTACGGGACCACCTTATATCACTTATATCATTTAAATAATAAAGTTATCAATTATATATATTCAATATATTATGAACTTCTGAATTTAATGATATTATTTATGAACTATAGTTAATTTATATATATTATTAAATATCATATCATAATCAATTTAAGGAGATTCGTATAATTAGTTATCATATTTACAATAATAGCCTACAGTAATTACAACCGAGATATAATTGTATTTTTTATATTACAGATAACATTGCAATTATCACAAATGTTGCAATTAGAATATGGTATTGCATATGGCCTTTTGCAGTTGATAGCTTAGTTAAAATGAGTTTTTAAACTAAATAGCCACTATCCCATCACTGGATTGATCTTACCAGTTTAAATGATAGCTTAGAGCGTTCGCTATCCTCTCACTGGTTAGCTAGTTTAAATGATAGCTTAGTCGTGTTCATTATCCTCTCACTAGTTTAAATGATTGCCTAGAAATGTCACTATCCTCTCACTAGTTAACTAGTTTAAATGATAGCTTAGGGCGGTCGCTATCCTATCACTGGTATGGTCTATCCAGTTTAAATGATAGCTTAGAGCGTTCGCTATCCTCTCACTGGTTAGCTAGTTTAAATGATAGCTTAGTCGTGTTCATTATCCTCTCACTAGTTTAAATGATTGCCTAGAAATGTCACTATCCTCTCACTAGTTAACTAGTTTAAATGATAGCTTAGGGCGTTCGCTATCCTATCACTGGTATGGTCTATCCAGTTTAAATGATAGCTTAGAGCGTTCGCTATCCTATCACTGGTTAACTAGTTTAAATGATAGCTTAGTTGTGTTCATTATCCTCTCACTAGTTTAAATGCTTGCCTAGAAATGTTACTATCATCTCACTAGTTAACTAGTTTAAATGATAGCTTAGGGCGTTCGCTATCCTACCCCTGGTATGTTCTATACAGTTTAAATGATGGCTTAGTCGTGGCATAATTCATTAATATAGGCATCTCAAATTATATATGTTATGATGTTGTGTTATTATGTAATCGGCTTGAAATGATTCATTAAATCGTTAGTATTATTATATCATAACAATTTAATCTAAATGTAATATATTATGAAATATAGATATACAATATTATATTAACATTGATACTTATTAGTATATGTAGCAAATACTATTATACATTGTATTTATGATTTAGAAATGATATTTTGCAAAATATTTATATATATATATAGTAACTAAACTATACTATAACTTAGTATCTTTAGAGGATTTACAATATAAATGTATCTATATATATCTATAACAATGAATACATTTAAATTATAAAATTGTCTATTTTGCTAGCTTAATTAAATCTGTATTACAAGTATATAACTATGAACTTTAATTAATAACTTGATTGTGTGTTTATTTCTATGTATAAATTTAATTATTACATTGTATCCTCCATTCATATAACATAAATGTTTAATATTGTAAAGCATTTAAATGGTTTCATATTTACAGATTATTTTATATCATGACTAAAGAGAATAAATGTCTTCTTTAAAGTAACCATATTATTGAAAAGTTGCATTCCATTTCATATTTTATATTCAAATTATTTTCAATTTCATGTATTTATTTATATTTATATTTAATAAAATATGTATTATACAATATTCTTTTAATAATAGTTATATAATAGAAAGTATATATTTCTAACCTAAAATCTGATTAAACTAACTAGAGTTAGTTAGTTTATATGTAATTAAATAATTTAAATTTATTTAAAAAAATATATTATATTTAGTTGAAACATATTTATGAAACAATAAGCAGGACACATTTCATTTAAAGAATACATATTAATTATATAAATAATATCATATCTAGTAATATTTAGTTCATTCATTCGAATGGTTATTATATACATATTTGTAAAAATGACACGTCCCATTTTAATCTACTTTGATAACTTTCATATATATTTCTTATAACTCACAATATATTTCTTATAATTCACAATATACTTCTTATAACTCACAATATATTTCTTATAACTCACAATATACTTCTTATAACTCACAATATATTTCTTATAACTCACAATGTACTTCTTATAACTCACAATGTACTTCTTATAATTCACAATGTACTTCTTATAACTCACAATATAATTCTTATAATTCACAATATACTTCTTATAATTTACAAATCGAACACAAGTTCACCGAGTTACTCACGGTTACTCAGTTACTTAGTTACTCGGGTCATCAAAACTTAAAGTAAGGTTATTTATATGAAATAGTTAATAACGTACGGCATACGTCGTACGGCATAGTTATCCATAAGAGATGACCAAACAAGATCCCCCATTTATAGTATTCTAATATTACTGTGAACTCGTGTTTGAAATATAATTGAAAGCATATTTTATTTATAGCTATTTTATATGTTATCTCATCCTGTATAATATTGTATAGTATAATATGTCTTAAATTTATTTAGATTTCTTATATTTATATTCCAAACTTGTAATTTATCTCAATTTTTGAGTCATTAATGGATACAATATTATTATAACTATAGAGTATATCAAATTATATAGTTTGTTAAAAATTACTATAATTTTAGTAATCACACTATTTAAATTACTTATGCTATTATCTTAAGTTAAGAGTATACTCTTCATAGAATAGTTTGAAGAAAGTAATATACATAACTACTGTAATATACATAAATACTGTACTATACATAACTACTGTAATATACATAACTACTGTAATATACATAAATACTGTACTATACATAACTACTGTAATATACATAACTACTGTAATATACATCACTACTGTAATATATATAACTACTGTAATATACATAACTACTGTAATATACATAACTACTGTAATATACATAACTACTGTAATATACATAATTACTGTAATATACATAACTACTGTAATATACATCACTACTGTAATATACATCATTACTGTAATACACATAACTACTGTAATATACATAAATACTGTAATATACATAACTACTGTAATATACATAACTACTGTAATACACATTATTACTGTAATATACATAACTACTGTAATATACATAACTACTGTAATATACATAACTACTGTAATATATATAACTACTGTAATATACATCACTACTGTAATATATATAACTACTGTAATATGAATAACTACTGTAATATACATCACTACTGTAATATACATAACTACTGTAATATACCTAAATACTGTAATATACATAACTACTGTAATATACGTAAATACTGTAATATACATAACTACTGTAATATACATAACTACTGTAATATACATAACTACTGTAATATACATCACTACTGTAATATACATAACTACTGTAATATACATAACTACTGTAATATATATAACTACTTTAATATACATAACTACTGTAATATAAATAACTAATGTAATATACATAACTACTGTAATATACATAACTACTGTAATATACATAAATACCGTAATATACATAACTACTGTAATATACATAAATACTGTAATATACATAACTACTGTACTATACATCACTACTGTAATATACATAACTACTGTAATATACATCACTACTGTAATACACATAACTACTGTAATATACATAACTACTGTAATATATATAACTACTTTAATATACATAACTACTGTAATATAAATAACTAATGTAATATACATAAATACCGTAATATACATAACTACTGTAATATACATAAATACTGTAATATACATAATTACTGTAATATACATAAATACTGTAATATACATAACTACTATAATATATATAACTACTGTAATACACATCATTACTGTAATATACATAACTACTGTAATATACATAACTACTGTAATATACATAACTACTGTAATATGTATAACTACTTTAATATACATAACTACTGTAATATACATAACTAATGTAATATACATAACTACTGTAATATACATCACTACTGTAATATATATAACTACTGTAATATATATAACTACTGTAATATACATCACTACTCTAATATATATAACTACTGTAATATGAATAACTACTATAATATACATCACTACTGTAATATATATAACTACTGTAATATATATAAATACTGTAATATACATAACTACTGTAATATACATAAATACTGTAATATACATAACTACTGTAATATATATAACTACTTTAATATACATAACTAATGTAATATAAATAACTAATGTAATATACATAACTACTTTAATATACATAACTACTGTAATATACATAAATAAGGTAATATACATAACTACTGTAATATACATCACTACTGTAATATATATAATTACTGTAATATACATAAATACTGTAATATACATAACTACTGTAATATATATAACTACTGTAATACACATCATTACTGTAATATACATAACTACTGTAATATACATAACTACTCTAATATACATAACTACTGTAATATATATAACTACTTTAATATACATAACTACTGTAATATACATAATTAATGTAATATACATAACTACTGTAATATACATAATTAATGTAATATACATAACTACTGTAATATACATATAATATCATTTTATACAACAATATTGTAATTTAACAATATTGTAATTTTAGAGTAAAATGAATTTTCGTGATAAACTTAATGGGCCTATTCTGATAAATAACCGCTGATAATAAAATAAGATCGAAAAAGAACATTATTAATAGAACAGTAACTAATGGAAATATATCGCAAATATAGTTGATACCTAAAGTTTTATATATCAGTCTTAATGGAATATAAAACAATATTTAATAACGATAGCTATTACATAAGGTCCCATATATTTTAACCAACTTACAAGCATCCACAAAGTAATCTACAAGCGATGATGTGTTTTTGTCTAACTGTAAAATGATAAGCGCAACGGGTGTGTCCCGATAAGTAACCGCTGATAAGCTCGACGAGTTCGAAAGCGAATCCGTTAGGAAAACACTCGCGGAACGAGTCCTGCGATTGTTGATTGTCTATTCCCCGCGTATCGTACAACGGCGACTGCTCTAGAAACATCCGGTAATTGCCCATTAGGATGTTGTCGTCAATGGAGAACGGGCGGTTTCCATTCACCGTTATAAGAAATGATTCGCGGTCTACTGTACGCCATTGCTAGATGGCCGTGTGTAATCAATATTAATCAAATATTCCGATGTAATGCAAGTTTTGGAAAAAAAATTTCCTAGAAATGTACTCATGGTGATGTTTTAAATGAACATAGCAAAGTTATGTATGTATACCTGTTTGTATTGTATAATATGATATGCATATTATGATATGATATTATATGCATGATATGCTGACTTTAAAGATACAAATTCTCTTATACGGATATTTTGGATATATAGAAGCATGTGATCTTTAACATATATTAAATGTAGTTGTTTAAAATATATGCGGTCCACAATACCAGTTTTAAATGTAGTGACTTGAGCGATATACAGATATTTAAATAATTTATGTGGATGCAGTGATGTCATTCACGAACAGAAGCTTCAATTTTATTCGAACTCTCCATTTCCCACGTCTTAACGAGGTTCTCGACTAGCTTCTCAGCGCTGTCCACAGGGTGATTCATTTTCTTAGTATGCATATAGAGTTTATCCACTGTCTCAAAGTTGGGCTTACCATTTCTCCACTTAGTATCTGTGTAGAGACGATTATATCATTTATATTCTATTGCGTTGTTATATATTTGTGTATCCAATAAGTAAACATTCATCATACATTTTTGTAATACAAGTAGGTTTTCCTACGCCATATATGCATTTATATAATATATTAAAATGAATATATATATATATATGAATGAATGAATGAAAATGTTTATTAATCTTATTAAATAGGGATTGTACATTATGTTTTTAAATAGTTAATCTGGTAAAAGAAGATACAAATTACAATAATAACATTATTTTTACTGGTTTGTTCATCTGTTTGCTAAGTGCATTATTTATATAATTCAATATATTTAACTGTAGGAGTATATATAAGTATGTTTGGATGTATGTTTACTGAATATCTGGCCTAATGTATTAAAATATTATAAATCACACGGTATTCTAATTTAGATATAATTATGTACGATTTTAAGTAAACATGTGTATGTGTTCGTGTAGATGTGTGATTATAAGATTTTGTATTATACAAGTTTTTATTTTTCTCAATACATATTTACTTTTATTTATCGCCCATGTTAATAGTATGTGGATATTTATTATATTGTACAATCTAGATTTAACAATCTATAATTATTGAAGTAACTAATCGTATGTTCCTTAATTTTAAGTCTTAATATAATTCTAATAGTTTTTTTTGCGTACTTTGTATTCTTTTAATAATAAAACAGTTTACATTTGACCATAAATAATTTGCGTACATTAAATGTTGTACAAAAAAGTGCTTTATATATATTTAAGTTATGTTTTATTGATAGAATGTAGGAAATTATTCTAAGTGAATATAGTATTTGATAATTTTCTATTAACAGAGGTTACATATTTAAAATTTAATTTATTGTCAAAATATACTTCTAGGAATTTATATTCATTTACATATTCAATTGGATTAAAATATATTATTTTAGTTTTAGATGTATTAATTTTAAGTTGATTCAATAAAACCGTTTTAAAATTTATTTTATATTTGCGTTTATTTGAATATCTAGATCACTTTTATTTTTTGTTGTAAATGTAAAAGTAATATCATCCGCATATATTGTATATTTATTATTATTTGAATTAAAGGTAAATTATTGCTGTAAATAATAAACAACAATGTATTCATAATTTATCTCCGAGGACATTCTCTTCTGATATAATTTCGATGAGTTTATATTTTTGTATTTGACCGATTGTTATCTGTTATCTAGATATTTTATTATAAGATCTAGAGATTGCCCTTTAATTACATTTGAATAGAGTTTTTCAATTAGAATGTTATGATCAATACTATCAACTTTGCTAATATCTAGAAATAATGTGTATACATAATTATTTAACCCTAACTACACTAATTAACTAAATATATAATCGTTAGTGTGTTACATAAACTATATATTATATGATGCAAGGTTTCCGACTGCGCATTAGCATGGTTCCGAGTGGGTTTTTTAAAATAAATTTATTAAATTTTATGCTAGGGTATGTTCATATACTATAATTAGAATATTTGCATTTAAGTTTTCGATTGGTATATATAGATTTTTATATATATATGTTTTTTTTTTTAAATTTAAATAAATTTAATGTTCATTGTCGTAAAATATAACGCATATCATATCATTTTATTTATGTCATAAATATGTTATATTATATCGATTTCCGATTTGGTTCATGTAAATTATCGCGTTATTAAATACATTATATACATCCTCAGATTTGTAATATATATAAATTGATACACAGAAATGAATAGTTTAATTATTGATTGCATTCGCAATGTCTTGCGCTTGTATATTATATTATATCTTTAATATCGTATTTTATCATTAAATATTACAAATTATAATTTGCAATATCGTTTACAAATTTTAATTATGCTTGGGTTATATTTAATTTTTGTGTTAATCTTAATAATGTTAATGGACATATAGTTGATATATAGTTGGATATATATTATACATCTTGAATGAGAATTGTATTTATTAAATTCTAGTTATGATATTTAAATTACTAACTTGGGTCATCCATATACTTCCTAATAGGACATTCTGGATGGTCAATTGATCTAGACATGTGTACACTTCTTTATTTTTGAACTAATTCTGGTTCACTTAAATTATGAAGGTGAATATATATATATATATATAATCTATCCACTTTATTAGAGAGAAGTTCCATCTAAATATAGTTATTGCAGACTATTGATAAGCTTTCCTGGTATATATACAATTATATATATGAATAGTTCATTTTAATCTTACATTCTAATCTTTCTATTTTATATAAATGTTTTTATTTTTATATCATAAACACATATTTTATACTAATTTGATGAAAAACTAATTTTATATTTTTAAAATTTTACATTTAAATGTATTTATATACATCCATCCCTCCGTCCATACTCATTCAATAAACCACATCCATCTATTCACACATGAATACATATTAATGTATTAATATACACATTTAGAAAGTAACATGCTTATGAATATAGAGTTGTTATTTTAATAGAATCAAAAAAAAAACCATAGACGTGATTATAATTGAAATTATGATTCAGCAATTTTTAATATAATTGAACATTTCAACAGCATCTCACAGACTCATATAAGTATGTCATAAGTTGTCATAAGTATGTCATAAGACTTCATTATATTTCTTAGAAAAGGCAGGTATTCGCGAGTGCAATAAGGAACTGGAACAGTGTTTATATGTCATTGAAATAACTGACATTATCTGTATACACACTAGCACTTTGTACTCTAAATAGAATGACAGTTGTTGATATATGTAAAATATACTAAAATTATTCACGAAAACGTATTTCCGGCACGTAGGCAAATGATGCAGTGCATTGTTATTATGGAATATTTCCGTCTTATTTTTAACAATGATCATTACTAAATAATATTCTACATGAAATTTAGTATATTTAATCATTGTGTAAACACATATTGGGTAATCACCTATTTCTTATTTATATTTGTATTAGAAAATGTGACATGTAATAATAATAATACATCAATATGTATATAATTTCTTAATTATTAGCAAAATTGTTGGGGGAGAGGGAGAGTGAGAGGGCGAATACATAGGGAGATATATATATATATATATATATATATATATATATATATATATGTTATAAAACCCTATAAATTCATGAATTTATTTATTTTATATTACATGTGAATTTTAAATTCAAAATTGCATTGTAATATGTATTAAACATTAATTAATATGGTAAAGTTTCACGTATATTAATTATTTGAATGTCATTAGACTATGTGTCAGTAAATAATAAAATTATAAAATATTATTTATTATTCTAAAAATAACAATATTTACATTGCATGTTTAGGGTCAAGACATCTACAAAATTATAGAATTGAATTTATTTTAATTGTAATAAGATAAAATATATATAATATCTTTAATTGAGTTTTAAAATTTTGAAAAATACTTTCATATATATACCATTGTAGATATGCACCATATAAAGTGTAATAAATAGTTTCATATATTTTTAGGAATATTTAAAATTGAAAATGACGAGAAATAAAGTTGAAAATAACATTATAATTATAGTTATAATTCATCTTTTATATGACGATGGTATTAATTATTAGTCGATACAAAGTTTTGTTTTTTCTTTAAAAAATAATGTTAAACTATAATTTAACAATGCCACACAATAATTGCATGTTGTGTTATTATACTTTAACTGTAAATAATAATCTATAGGTAGGTTATCCTATTATAGAATCCAATAGAAAATGTTAATATTTACCTCATATCTTTCTACATAATCTAATCTCAATAAGTTAGGTTCCTCAATTCAATATAAATAAGTTGCTCCATTCGATATAAATAGCTACTGCATCTAATATAATCAAAATAATAATGGCAACAATTTAAACCATTGTAGACCAGTGTAAATTACAAAATTAAAAAAAAAAAAGAATGTATACTTAACATCTAAATAACGGTAGTTTTAGTACCTAAAATATTCATAAATAAACTCAAAGTTAATATTAGTAGAAATGCATTATTTCTTTAACTTGAATCGCTTTTAAAGAGTTCATATTACATATTTGAATATACTACATTGCCTGACAATACACATCTACGTATAGCGTGCACAACTATTATACGAAACAACAATTCTCTTTGTAATGGTGAATTGTTTTTATTACAAAATCAGATAAGGGTTAGTGATCGACGTTATTTTTTCCGTTATTTTTTCATGAATAAATGGAGTCGTATTCCTGATACGATCCAATAACTCTTGAGAAATCAACTCCACATCTCAATACTAAAATTGAACTAAATTTAATCTCAGATATGGGTCCTATAAATATTCTGGAATATATTCTAATTCATATATATATAGATCTTGTATTCAAATTATCAAGAGATATCCTAGAATTTAATATCATTCTTTTCCTGGTGATCCTGGCGCTGTTTTTCTACTGATACATAAATATATTTCTTGTTGTTTCTCAGGAATCAATAAAATGGAACATAGTTAACTCATATTTAATACTGAACAATTTATATCATATCTATTAACATAAACACAATATCAATATATATATATATATATATATATATATATATATATATATATTAAATAACACAAATTAAATTAAATTCAATATTCGTGGAAAAATCACTAATTCATTTATTTCTCAAAATTCGAAATGCAGAGTTTCATTTGTTTCGTATTTGATTTAATTCGCAACCCTATTATTATTTTACATGAAATTATATTGCAATTCTTATGTTCAATTTATTATCTTATATTTAAATATATTAACTTACTTATCTGGGAATATATAATTTTTCTTATATGTATCTATATTAACTTATTTGCATGTAAATCTATAATCTTTCAAAAATGTAAATATATATGTTACTAGTTTATCTATAATCTATATATATCGAATCTGTAATACAATAATCAGTTAATGTAATTTCAATTAATAATTTAGCTTTAATATTGATTTAATAATAAAATATCCTCAACTCGTTGATTTATTTTATTTATCTATTTAAATTATCATAGCAATCGAATATCATTTATTAACATTTCTTATAAGGTAAGACGTAAATAATATTACACTCATACTACAAATACACACTTATGGTTATACCTACTTACATATTTAAAAATAATATGTAAAATCTATTCTTTATTCTATAGCATATATATATTTTGTACTTATAAGTATAATATGTATTAAGATATATACCTGCAAGTGAGAACAAACTTATAGATCATAGCTCCAACTTTGCATTATCCTAAAATTAAATGTGTGATTGTAAAATTAATAGTGCTGTTTTTTCTAATAATACATAAATAAATACATATATTTCTTACAGTCAAACAGGAATCAATAAAATGGACTGTAGTTAACTCACTTACATTTAACCCTGAACAATTTAAATAATATCTATTAGCCTAGTAATATCAATATATATTAAATAATACTTTAAATTCATTATTCGTAGAAAATAATGACATGAAAAAATGTATATCGAATCTTTAATAAAAATACAAAAATTATTCCATGTAATTTTAATTACTAATTTCGCTTATATATTTATCGAGTAATAACAATATATGGAGAGCTATTTTATAAAATCCTAGTTTAATCGCTTATCCTAGTATATATAAACTATAACTTTTAAAAATCTAGTTTATGTTCCTCATCTATAGGTGAACATATCTGTACTTGGTTATATTTATTTTAGCTGAATCATATTAGCATATGTGAAAGGATGATTTCTTAAAGCATACATTATTATTATAATGTTTTTTTTTGTTTAAGCGAGAAACAATTAATGTTAAATAATAATAATATAATTATAATTATTGTATACAGAAGATATAATGTTGAAATTATCTATTATGCAATATATGATAAGTCAGAAAAGTTCAATAAATTATGTAAGTTATATTACTTTAATAATAATTAATTAATTAAAAAATATCCGTATATATATACTTTCTCGAGATTTCTAATATACTTGAATATTGAAATATATAGTATTGTAATATATAATTTCTAATATATTAAATTATAATTATAACTAACACTCGATTTCAATTCATTATTTTCATTTTGTAAATTAATGATTTCTAAATCTTTCTAAATAATTATAACATAATTAATTTATGGGGTAGCTGGGGTAGCTATAAATTAATGATTAATTTTATAATTTCTTATTATAAATGAATCATGTAAAGAAAATCGTATCATATATAATACAGATTTTAACACGTAACCAATTTATTAACAACCATGATTATAAATATGCAGAAAATACGTACATTTCTCATAAATTTATGAATTATATTTATTAATGACATTTAACTAAAATATATTTAAAATTTGTAGTAACCTTTTCATTCTGTGTGATCTCCCTCTCAAGTTGTATTTCTAATCTCATATTCTTTTGCTATATAAAGATTTTTAAATTAAAAAGAGTATTCTTTAAATATTAAATATGGATATTTCTAGATATGATCAAATATCCTGTAACTTCATCTATAGGAATATATAGAATTTCTTGGCATTATATATTTATAATAAAGTTGTATTGTATACGCAATATTAAATCACAAACACGACACATACATGGAAATAGGGTTTTATTTTCCTTTATAATTTGTTCGGAGTATTTTTCCCTATTATAAAAACATAATTTTTGATTAAATATTTACATAAAACGAAATTTGTATTTCGCTCTATCAATTCACTTCAAAAATTAATTTTATTATTGTTATTATATATTATAATTTATTTACTTGTCGAATTATTTACTATCTTAAGAGTATATATATGAGAGTATATCTTTATATATCTACACTATTAATTATTATATATAATAATATTTACCAAATTATATTTTGCTTAGTGATACAACAAAATAATTGGAAAAGAATAAAGAAAATAAATATTCAAAGAAATAAATAATAGACGGAATAAAGCGCTTTGGAAAATTTTTATTATAGTTCAAAAAATTCTAAATATATTTAATAAAAGTTACTATAACAAAATAAACATTACATTTGAGCATAATTCAATTAATCCAAACATATTTTCAATTTAATTATAACAAATTTTACTTTTCAAATAACTTAAATTGCTGCATAACGTGAAGTGCCCGAATTATAGTCAACAACGTTTTATACAATTTTTCAGAAATAACGATATGTTTTTAGCAAATACACTCCAATAGCATTACATTCCTAAAATGAAAAATGTATTGTATTCCAGATTGAATTACAAACATATATTAGATATAATAATTAATGTGGATTGATACAACTTTAATCCCATTTTATCCATCAAAATAAAATTTTCAAAATTAAATATAAATAAATATTTACTACAATTAATTCACTTAATTTACACTAAAAATTGTTAAAAGTATTTCAAAATAATTCATTTTCATATGGCTATATAATAAAACAACATTAAAATGTATAATATAATAACTATTGGTTTTTAAAATTACTATAATTATAAATCAACTATTTCATCTTTTCGGTATATTTTGATAAATTTAGTTTTTATTTTAATCTTCTTTTTCATTTATTATTAAAATTCTTCTTTTTATTAGTTAAGAAATATTATTGTATATGCCTGAAATATCATATTAATTTTATATTAAAATGTTTACATATTCTAATCATTTTTATATCTATGAATTCGTTTATATATTTGTACACAAATTCTTTAAATATCAATTATTTAATAATATATATAGCATATATATACATATATATATATATATATATATATATATATATTTATATTTATATATATATATATATTTATATTTATATATATATATATATATATATATATATATATATATATATTTATATTTATATATATATTTATATTTATATATATATTTATATTTATATATATATATATATGTATATATATATATATATATATATATTATTTATATATTTATATTTATTATACCATAATTTCATTTCTACATGTTACTGCTATCAATTCATTTATCTATAATAAATATAATAATTAAAATGTTATAAAAACAAAACTAAAATGTGAATAATAACATATATAACTAAAGCAAATTTATTAAATTTATGTAAATATGTTTATATAGTTATTCTAAAATTTTAATAGTATATTATATAATTAATAATAATATTATCAATACTAATTAATATTAAAAAACAATATAACAAACATTTCTATAGAGTTTCTGAACTGTATTTTTTTGCAAGACAATTTCGTAATTTTTCTAAATTATAATTACAATGTTTAATTAAATATTTCAATTGATCACCATAGTTAGTATACATGATATATATGTAATATTATAGAATATTTATAGCAAGTAGTGTGTTATTAAAATATATATAGTTTTATATTAACTATTTTTATTCATATACTAAAAAATATTTATAATGAAATTTGATTATTAAATATTGTTATAAACCGATACCAGCTGTGCTTTCAATTCCATTATTAATCTATCCTTTTCTATAGTTTTACTGGTATTTACTCCCTTTACTTTGCTATTTCTGTTTTAATAAATTACATATTATAATAAAATGTATTATTATTTACAATGAATTCTATTGTGATATAGTTCATAAGTTAATTTATAAGTATAGATTTCTCAAAATAATAATGAATAATTTAGACAACTATATGTTTAATTATTATAAAATTATAATTATACAATATTATATTTTAATATATTTTGAATACTGTTTAATGTATTTTATATGATGTATAAGTGTATAGTATATATTAGTAAAACTAACACATTCATGATATCCAATTAATACTTATATTCTTTAAATACTGTTAAAAAAGTAATATCGTACATATGTAATAAATAAAGGTTGATATATTATACTACATAAGTAAGTATAATTAATTAGGCAGCTTAAAGTTTCATGAGGCTATATATTGCTACGAATTGGTATAATGGTAGTTAGAAACTTGATAAAGTTATTATGATATCTATAGTCATGTCAAGTTACGTAATTTTCAATATTATACAACACATTGATATATTGAATACATGTTTAAGTTAATCTTAATTAGTATACTCATACTATTTATTTTTTTACCGTCTACTATATGGGCTTAAATATATATATATATATATATATATATATATATATATATTTATATATATATATATATTATATGTTTATTATATAATATATAATTTAATGGCAATCACTAAATTTAAGAGTAGATGGCTTTGTTTATTGTACATAGTATATAATTAATATTATATATTATACACTGTAAGTTAGGGTACATATATGTTGGGGTAATATATATGTCGTACTTATATATACTATAGAATAAAGAATAGGTTGTAAAATGTACATATTATTCGTAAAATATGTAAGTTGGTATAACTACAAGTGTATATTTTTAGTAAGCGTGTATTTTTATTTACGACTTACCTTATAAGAAATGTTAATAAATGATATCCGATTGTTATGATAATTTAAAATTAAATTAATAAATAAAATAATATTAAAGAAATAAAATCTATATTTTTGAAATTTATTTTTGTAAATATTATATTTTTATTTGGTAAATAACTTATTCCATTTTTATTTTAATTCGAAAGGAGAATTAATATTATTAGTATTGTTTTTTATTATATTTTTTTAAAACGCACTTGAACTTTTTGGAACTTAACATATATTACATAATAGACAAGTTATCTAGTATATCTTATTTATACAATACTTATTATTATTATTATATTATTATTATTATTATTATTTTTATTATTATTTAATATCAATAGTTTGATTCACGCTTAAACAAAAAACTTTATAATAATAATATGTGCTAAGGAATCATAATAATAATTATAGAATTATATATATTATTATTATAATAATAATATGTGCTTAAGAAATCATCCTTTCATATATAATACTATTATACAGCAAAAATAAGTATTTTAAGGAGTATAACATATTTCAAGTTTCGTTTATGGTATAATTATTATATAAGATTAACCAAGTACAGATATGTTCACCTATAGATGAGAAATATCAACTAGATTTTTAAAAGTTAAAGTTTGCATATAATAGGATAAGCGATTAGAAGGCATAGCTTGTCTTTTATCGAGCTATGTGGATATTGTTATTAATCTATACATATAGAAGCAACATTAGTTACTGAAATTACATGGACTGATTCTTGAAATTTTATTAAAGATTCTATATATCTACTTGTTAGATAAATTGATAACATATAGCTTTACATGTAAGAAAGTGGGTATATTTACATGTGAGTAAATTAATAGATATACATGTAAGGAAGTCATAAGATTTACATGTAAGTAAATAGATTTAAATATAAGAAAGATAATATGTTTAATATACTAAATGCAATATATTCGAATATAAAAAGTCGCGAATGAAATCAAAAAAGATATAAATGATACTTTGTATTTCGAATTTTAAGAAATGCATTATTTTCATGTCATGATTTTTCAACGAATAATGAATTTTAAGTATTATTTTAAGTATTAATATATATTAATATTGTTAGGATAATAGACATGATTTAAATTGTTCAGGATTACATTTAAATTAGTTAACTATGGTCCATTTTATTATTCCTGTTTGAACGTAAGACATATATTTATGTATTTACGTATTATTAGAAAAAACAGCGCTAGGGTCATTAACAAATTAACTGCATTTAATTTTAGTATATTGCAACGTTGGAGCTATGATCTATAAGTTTGTTCTCACTTGCAGGTATATATCTTAATAAATATTTTTCTTATAAGTACAACATATATATATGCTATAGAATAAAGAATAGTTTGTACATATTATTTTCAAATATGTAAGTAGGTATAGCTACAAATGTATATTTTTAGTATGCGTGTATTATTATTTACGACTTACCTTATAAGAAATGTTAATAAATGATATCCGATTGTTATGATAATTTAAAATTAAATTGATAAATAAAATAATATTATCGAAATAAAATCTATATTTATGAAATTTATTTTTGTAAATATTATATTTTTATTTGGTAAATAACTTATTCCATTTTAATTTAATTTCGAATATAAAATGAGAATTAATATTATTATTATTGATTTTTATTCTATTTTTTATAAAACTTATTTATTGAACTTTTCTGACTAATTATATATTGCATAATAGATCATTTCAAAATTATATCTTCTGTATACAATAATTATAATTATATTATTATTATTATTATTTAACATTAATTGTTTCTCGCTTAAACAAAAAAAAACATTATAATAATAATGTATGCTTTAAGAAATCATCCTTTCACATATGCTAATATGATTCAGCTAAAATAAATATAACCAAGTACAGATATGTTCACCTATAGATGAGGAACATAAACTAGATTTTTAAAAGTTATAGTTTATATATACTAGGATAAGAGATTAAACTAGGATTTTATAAAATTAGCTCTCCAGATATTGTTATTACTCGATACATATATAAGCGAAATTAGTAATTAAAATTACATGGAATAATTTTTGTATTTTTATTAAATTCGATATACATTTTTTCATGTCATTATTTTCTACGAATAATGAATTTAAATTATTATTTAATATATATTGATATTGCTAGGCTAATAGATATGATTTAAATTGTTCAGGGTTAAATGTAAGTGAGTTAACTACAGTCCATTTTATTGATTCCTGTTTGACTGTAAGAAATATATGTATTTATTTATGTATTATTAGAAAAAATAACACATTTAATTTTAGGATAATGCAAAGTTGGAGCTATGATCTATGAGTTTGTTCTCACTTGCAGGTATATATCTTAATACATATTATACTTATAAGTACAAAATATATATATGCTATAGAATAAAGAATAGATTTTACATATTATTTTCAAATATGTAAGTAGGTATAACCATAAGTGTGTATTTGTAGTATGAATGTAATATTATTTACGTCTTACCTTATAAGAAATGTTAATAAATGATATTCGATTGCTTTGATAATTTAAATAGATAAATAAAATAAATCAACGAGTTGAGGATATTTTATTATTAAATCAATATTAAAGCTAAATTATTAATTGAAATTACATTAACTGATTATTGTATTACAGATTCGATATATATAGATTATAGATAAACTAGTAACATATATATTTACATTTTTGAAAGATTATAGATTTACATGCAAATAAGTTAATATAGATACATATAAGAAAAATTATATATTCCCAGATAAGTAAGTTAATATATTTAAATATAAGATAATAAATTGAACATAAGAATTGCAATATAATTTCATGTAAAATAATAATAGGGTTGCGAATTAAATCAAATACGAAACAAATGATACTCTGCATTTCGAATTTTGAGAAATAAATGAATTAGTGATTTTTCCACGAATATTGAATTGAATTTAATTTGTGTTATTTAATATATATATATATATATATATATATATATATATATATTGATATTGTGTTTATGTTAATAGATATGATATAAATTGTTCAGTATTAAATATGAGTTAACTATGTTCCATTTTATTGATTCCTGAGAAACTACAAGAAAGATATTTATGTATCAGTAGAAAAACAGCGCCAGGATCACCAGGAAAAGAATGATATTAAATTATAGGATATCTCTTGATAATTTGAATACAATATCTATATATATGAATTAGAATATATTCCAGAATATTTATAGGACCCATATCTGAGATTTAATTTAGTTCAATTTTAGTATTGAGATGTGGAGTTGATTTCTCAAGAGTTATTGGATCGTATCAGGAATACGACTCCATTCATTCGTGAAAAAATAACGAAAAAAATAACGTTGATCACTAACCCTTATCTGATTTTGTAATAAAAACAATTCACAAAGAGAATTGTTGTTTCGTATAATAGTTGTGCACGCTATACGTAGATGTGTATTGTCAGGTAATGTAGTATATTCAAATATGTAATATGAACTCTTTAAAAGCGATTCAAGTTAAAGAAATATAATGCATTTCTACTAATATTAACTTTGAGTTTATTTATGAATATTTTAGGTACTAAAACTACCGTTATTTAGATGTTAAGTATACATTCTTTTTTTTTTTTAATTTTGTAATTTACACTGGTCTACAATGGTTTAAATTGTTGCCATTGTTATTTTGATTATATTAGATGCAGTAGCTATTTATATCGAATGGAGCAACATTTTCTATTGGATTCTATAATTGGATAACCTACCTATAGATTATTATTTAAAGTTAAAGTATAATATAACAACATGCAATTATTGTGTGGCATTGTTAAATTATAGTTTAACATTATTTTTTAAAGAAAAAACAAAACTTTGTATCGACTAATAATTAATACCATCGTCATATAAAAGATGAATTATAACTATAATTATAATGTTATTTTCAACTTTATTTCTCGTCATTTTCAATTTTAAATATTCCTAAAAATATATAAACTATTTAATACACTTTATATGGTGCATATCTACAATGGTATATATATGAAAGTATTTTTCAAAATTTAAAAACTCAATTAAAGATATTATATATATTTTCTTTTATCACAATTAAAATAAATTCAATTCTATAATTTTGTAGATGTCTTGACCCTAAACATGCTAATCATAAATGTAAATATTGTTATTTTTAGAATAATAAATAATATTTTATAATTTTATTATTTACTGACACATAGTCTAATGACATTCAAATAATTAATATACGTGAAACTTTACCATATTAATTAATGTTTAATACATATTACAATGCAATTTTGAATTTAAAATTCACATGTAATATTAAATAAATAAATTCATGAATTTATAGGGTTTTATAACATATATATATATATATCTCCCTATGTATTCTCCCTCTCACTCTCCCTCTCCCCCAACAATTTTGCTAATAATTAAGAAATTATATACATATTGATGTATTATTATTATTACATGTCACATTTTCTAATACAAATATAATTAAGAAATAGGTGATTACCCAATATGTGTTTACACAATGATTAAATATACTAAATTTCATGTAGAATATTATTTAGATACGTAATGAGCATTGTTAAAAATAAAACGGAAATATTCCATAATAACAATGCATTGCATCATTTGCCTACGTGCCGGAAATACGTTTTCGTGAATAATCTTAGTATATGTTACATATATCAACAACTGTCATTCTATTTAGAGTACAAAGTGCTAGTGTGTATACAGATAATGTCAGTTATTTCAATGACATATAAACACTGTTCCAGTTCCTTATTGCACTCGCGAATACCTGCCTTTTCTAAGAAATATAATGAAGTCTTATGACATACTTATGACAACTTATGACATACTTATATGAGTCTGTGAGATGCTGTTGAAATGTTCAATTATATTAAAAATTGCTGAATCATAATTTCAATTATAATCACGTCTATGGTTTTTATTTGATTCTAATAAAATAACAACTCTATATTCATAAGCATGTTACGTTCAAAATGTGTATATACATTAATATGTATTCATGTGTGAATAGATGGATGTGGTTTATTGAATGAGTATGGACGGAGGGATGGATGTATATAAATACATTTAAATATAAAATTTTAAAAATATAAAACTAGTTTTTCATCAAATTAGTATAAAATATGTGTTTATGATATAAAAATAAAAACATTTATATAAAATAGAAAGATTAGAATGTAAAATTAAAATGAACTATTCATATATATAATTGTATATATACCAGGAAAGCTTATCAATAGTCTGTAATAACTATATTTAGATGGAACTTCTCTCTAATAAAGTGGATAGATTATATATATATATATATATTCACCTTCATAATTTAAGTGAACCAGAATTAGTTCAAAAATAAAGAAGTGTACACATGTCTAGATCAATTGACCATCCAGAATGTCCTATTAGGAAGTATATGGATGACCCAAGTTAGTAATTTAAATATCATAACTAGAATTTAATAAATACAATTCTTATTCAAGATGTATAATATATATCCAACTATATATCAACTATATGTCCATTAACATTATTAAGATTAACACAATAATTAAATATAACCCAAGCATAATTAAAATTTGTAAACGATATTGCAAATTATAATTTGTAATATTTAATGATACAAATACGATATTTAAGATATAATATAATATGCAAGCGCAAGACATTGCGAATGCAATCAATAATTAAATATTCATTTCTGTGTATCAATTTATATATATTACAAATCTGAGGATGTATATAATGTATTTAATAACGCGATAATTTACACGAACCAAATCGGAAATCGATAATATAACATGTTTATGACATAAATAAAATGATATGATATGCGTTATATTTTACGACAATGAACATTAAATTTATTTAAATTTTTTTTAAAAAAACATATATATATAAAAATCTATATATACCAATCGAAAACTTAAATGCAAATATTCTAATTATAGTATATGAACATACCCTAGCATAAAATTTAATAAATTTATTTTAAACAACCCACTCGGAACCATGCCAATGCGCAGTCGGAAACCTTGCATCATATAATATATAGTTTATGTAACACACTAACGATTATATATTTAGTTAATTAGTGTAGTTAGGGTTAAATAATTATGTATACACATTATTTCTAGATCTTAGCAAAGTTGATAGTATTGATCATAACATTCTAATTGAAAAACTCTATTCAAATGTAATTAAAGGGCAATCTCTAGATCTTATAATAAAATATCTAGATAACAGATTACAATCGGTCAAATACAAAAATATAAACTCATCGAAATTATATCAGAATAGAATGTCCTCGGAGATAAATTATGAATACATTGTTGTTTATTATTTACATCAATAATTTATCTTTAATTCAAATAATAATAAATATACAATATATGCGGATGATATTACTTTTACATTTACAACAAAAAATAAAAGTGATCTAGATATTCAAATAAACGCAAATATAAAATAAATTTTAAAACGGTTTTATTGAATCAACTTAAAATTAATACATCTAAAACTAAAATAATATATTTTAATCCAATTGAATATGTAAATAATGAATATAAATTCCTAGAAGTATATTTTGACAATAAATTAAATTTTAAATATGTAACCTCTGTTAATAGAAAATTATCAAATACTATATTCACTTAGAATAATGTCCTACATTCTGTCAATAAAACATAACTTAAATATATATAAAGCACTTTTTTGTACAACATTTAATGTACGCAAATTATTTATGGTCAAATGTAAACTGTTTTATTATTAAAAGAATACAAAGTACGCAAAAAAAATATTAGAATTATATTAAGACTTAAAATTAAGGAACATACGATTAGTTACTTCAATAATTATAGATTGTTAAATCTAGATTGTACAATATAATAAATATCCACATACTATTAACATGGGCGATAAATAAAAGTAAATATGTATTGAGAAAAATAAAAACTTGTATAATATAATACAATATAATATACATAACCTTATAATCACACACCTACACGAACACATACACATGTTTACTTAAAATCGTACATAATTATATCTAAATTAGAATACCATGTGATTTATAATATTTTAATACATTAGGCCAGATATTCAGTAAACATACATCCAAACATACTTACATATACTCCTACAGTTAAATATATTGAATTATACAAATAATGCACTTAGCAAACAGATGAACAAACCAGTAAAAATAATGTTATTATTGTGATTTGTATCTTCTTTTACCAGATTAACTATTTAAAAACATAATGTACAATCCCTATTTAATAAGATTAATAAATATTTTCATTCATTAATTCATATATATATATATTCATTTTAATATATTATATAAATGCATATATGGCGTAGGAAAACCTACTTGTATTACAAAAATGTATGATGCATGTTTACTTATTGGATACACAAATATATAACTACGCAATAGAATATAAATGATATAATCGTCTCTACACAGATACTAAGTGGAGAAATGGTAAGCCCAACTTTGAGACAGTGGATAAACTCTATCTGCATACTAAGAAAATGAATCACCCTGTGGACAGTGCTGAGAAGCTAGTCGAGAACCTCGTTAAGACGTGGGAAATGGAGAGTTCGAATAAAATTGAAGCTTCTGTTCGTGAATGACATCACTGCATCCGCATAAATTATTTAAATATCTGTATATCGCTCAAGTCACTTAATTTAAAACTGGTATTGTGGACAGCATATATTTTAAACAACTAGATTTAATATATGTTAAAGATCACATGCTTCTATATATCCAAAATATCCGTATAAGAGAATTTGTATCTTTAAAGTCAGCATATCATGCATATAATATCATATCATAATATGCATATCATATTATACAATACAAACAGGTATACATACATAACTTTGCTATGTTCATTTAAAACATCACGTGAGTACATTTCTAGGACAACTTTTTTCCAAAACTTGTATTACATCGGAATATTTGATTAATATTGATTACACACGGCCATCTAGCAATGGCGTACATTAGACCGCGAATCATTTCTTATAACGGTGAATGGAAACCGCCCGTTCTCCATTGACGACAACATCCTAATGGGCAATTACCGGATGTTTCTAGAGCAATCGCCGTTGTACGATACGCGGGGAATAGACAATCAACAATCGCAGGACTCGTTCCGCGAGTGTTTTCCTAACGGATTCGCTTTCGAACTCGTCGAGCTTATCAGCGGTTACTTATCGGGACACACCCGTTGCGCTTATCATTTTACAGTTAGACAAAAATACATCATCGCTTGTAGATTACTTTTTGGATGCTTGTAAGTTGGTTAAAATATATGGGACCTTATGTAATAGCTATCGTTATTAAATATTGTTTTATATTCCATTAAGACTGATATATAAAACCTTTAGGTATCAACTATATTTGCGATATATTTCCATTAGTTACTGTTCTATTAATAATGTTCTTTTTCGATCTTATTTTATTATCAGCGGTTATTTATCAGAATAGGCCCATTAAATTTATCACGAAAATTCATTTTACTCTAAAATTACAATATTATTGTATTTTGGGTATTATATAAGGGTCATTTAAGCTCTTTAAGCTCTATTAAGCATTACACCAAATAAATATGATAAGTAATTACATTTAGTTATTAACTATATGTGTGATATAATTGCATTATTTATTGATTATGTTCTATTAATTCATTAATGGCACGGGGGCCGTTTGACGCGCGTAATATATTTAGATAGGAAAATATGGTGTTGTATAAAATGATATTATATGTATATTACAGTAGTTATGTATATTACATTAATTATGTATATTACAGTAGTTATGTATATTACATTAATTATGTATATTACAGTAGTTATGTATATTAAAGTAGTTATATATATTACAGTAGTTATGTATATTAGAGTAGTTATGTATATTACAGTAGTTATGTATATTACAGTAATGATGTGTATTACAGTAGTTATATATATTACAGTAGTTATGTATATTACAGTATTTATGTATATTACAGTAATTATATATATTACAGTAGTGATGTATATTACAGTAGTTATGTATATTACCGTATTTATGTATATTACAGTAGTTATGTATATTAAAGTAGTTATGTATATTACATTAGTTATTTATATTACATTAGTTATGTATATTAAAGTAGTTATATATATTACAGTAGTTATGTATATTACAGTATTTATGTATATTACAGTAGTTATGTATACTACAGTATTTATGTATATTACAGTAGTGATGTATATTACAGTAATGATGTGTATTACAATAGTTATATATATTACAGTAGTTATGTATATTACAGTATTTATGTATGTTACAGTAATTATATATATATTACAGTAGTAATGTATATTACAGTAGTTATGTATATTACAGTATTTATGTATATTACAGTAGTTATGTATATTACGGTATTTATGTATATTACAGTAGTTATGTATATTACAGTAGTTATGTATATTACATTAGTTATTTATATTACAGTAGTTATGTATATTAAAGTAGTTATATATATATTACAGTAGTTATGTATATTACAGTATTTATATATATTACAGTATTTATATATATTACAGTATTTATGTATATTACAGTAGTTATATATATTACAGTAGTGATGTATATTATAGTAGTTATTCATATTACAGTAGTTATATATATTACAGTAGTGATGTATATTACAGTAGTTATATATATTACAGTAGTTATATATATTACAGTAGTGATGTATATTACAGTAATGATGTATATTACAGCAGTTATGTATATTAAAGTAATGATGTATATTACCGTAGTTATATATATTACAGTATTTATGTATATTACAGTAATTATGTATATTACAATAGTTATATATATTACAGTAGTGATGTATATTACAGTATTTATGTATATTACAGTAATGATGTATATTACAGTAGTTATGTATATTACAGTAGTTATGTATATTACAGTAGTTATGTATATTACAGTAGTTATGTATATTAAAGTAGTTATGTATATTAAAGTAGTTATATATATTACAGTAGTTATGTATATTACAGTAGTTATGTATATTACAGTAGTTATGTATATTACAGTAGTGATGTATATTACAGTAGTTATGTATATTACAGTATTTATGTATATTACAGTAGTTATGTATATTACGGTATTTATGTATATTACAGTAGTTATGTATATTACAGTAGTTATGTATATTACATTAGTTATTTATATTACAGTAGTTATGTATATTAAAGTAGTTATATATATTACAGTAGTTATGTATATTACAGTAGTTATGTATATTACAGTAGTGATGTATATTACAGTAGTTATTCATATTACAGTAGTTATATATATTACAGTAGTGATGTATATTACAGTAGTTATATATATTACAGTAGTTATGTATATTACAGTAGTGATGTATATTACAGTAGTTATGTATATTACAGTATATATGTATATTACAGTAGTGATGTATATTACAGTATTTATGTATATTACAGTAGTTATGTATATTACAGCACTGATGTATATTACAGTAGTGATGTATCTTACAGTAGTTATGTATATTACAGTAGTGATGTATATTACAGTAGTTATGTATATTACAGTATTTATGTATATTACAGTAGTTATGTAGATTACAGTAGTGATGTATATTACAATATTTATGTATATTACAGTAGTTATGTATATTACATAGTTATGTATATTACATAAGTTATGTATATTACAGTAGTTATGTATATTAAAGTAGTTATATATATTACAGTAGTTATGTATATTACAGTAGTTATGTATATTACAGTAGTTATGTATATTACAGTAATGATGTGTATTACAGTAGTTATATATATTACAGTAGTTATGTATATTACAGTATTTATGTATATTACAGTCATTATGTATATTACAGTATTTATGTATATTACAGTAGTGATGTATATTACAGTAGTTATGTATATTACAGTAATTATGTATATTACAGTAGTTATGTATATTACCGTAGTTATGTATATTACAGTAGTTATGTATATTACAGTAGTTATATATATTACAGTAGTGATGCATATTACAGTTATGTATATTACAGTATTTATGTATATTATAGTAGTTATGTATATTACAGTATTTATGTATATTACAGTAGTTATGTATATTACTTAGTTACAAACTATTCTATGAAGAGTATACTCTTAACTTAAGATAATAGCATAAGTAATTTAAATAGTGTGATTACAAAAATTATAATAATTTATCAAACTATATAGTTTGATATACTCTGTAGTTATAATAATATTGTATCCATTAATGACTAAAAAATTGAGATAAATTACAAGTTTGGAATATAAATATAAGAAATCTAAATAAATTTAAGACATATTATACTATACAATATTATACCAGATGAGATAACATATAAATAGCTATAAATAAAATATGCTTTCAATTATATTTCAAACACGAGTTCACAGTAATATTAGAATACTATAAATGGGGGATCTTGTTTGGTCATCTCTTATGGATAACTATGCCGTACGACGTACGCCATACGTTATTAACTATTTCATATAAATAACCTTACTTTAAGTTTTGATGACCCGAGTAACTAAGTAACTGAGTAACCGTGAGTAGCTCGGTGAACTTGTGTTCGATTTGTAAATCATAAGAAGTATATTGTGAATTATAAGAAATATATTGTGAGTTATTAGAAGTACATTGTGAATTATAAGAAGTACATTGTGAGTTATAAGAAGTACATTGTGAGTTATAAGAAATATATTGTGAGTTATAAGAAGTATATTGTGAGTTATAAGAAATATATTGTTAGTTATAAGAAGTATATTGTGAATTATAAGAAATATATTGTGAGTTATAAGAAATATATATGAAATTTATCAAATAGATTAAAATGGGACATGTCATTTTTACATATATGTATATAATAACAATTCGAATGAATGAACTAAATATTACTAGATATGATATTATTTATATAATTAATATGTATTCTTTAAATGAAATGTGTCCTGCTTATTGTTTCATAAATATGTTTCAACTAAATATAATATATTTTTTTAAATAAATTTAAATTATTTAATTACATATTAATTACTAACTCTAGTTAGTTTAATCAGATTTTATGTTAGAAATATATACTTTCTATTATATAACTATTATTAAAAGAATATTGTATAATACATATTTTATTAAATATAAATATAAATAAATACATGAAATTGAAAATAATTTGAATATAAAATATGAAATGGAATGCAACTTTTCAATAATATGGTTACTTTAAAGAAGACATTTATTCTCTTTAGTCATGATATAAAATAATCTGTAAATATGAAACCATTTAAATGCTTTACAATATTAAACATTTGTTTTATATGAATGGAGGATACAATGTAATAATTAAATGTATACATACAAATAAACACACAATCAAGTTATTAATTAAAGTTCATAGTTATATACTTGTAATACAGATTTAATTAAGCTAGCAAAATAGACAATTTTATAATTTAAATGTATTCATTGTTATAAATATATATAGATACATTTATATTGTAAATCCTCTAAAGATACTAAGTTATAGTATAGTTTAGTTAATATATATATATATAAATATTTTGCAAAATATCATTTCTAAATCATAAATACAATGTATAATAGTTTTTGCTACATAAACTAATAAGTATCAATGTTAATATAATATTGTATATCTATATTTCATAATATATTACATTTAGATTAAATTGTAATATATAATAATACTAACGATTTAATGAATCATTTCAAGCCGATTACATAGTAACACAACATCATAACATATATAATCTGAGATGCCTATACTAATGAATTATGCCACGACTAAGCCATCATTTAAACTGGATAGACCATACCAGTGGTAGGATAGCGAACGCCCTAAGCTATCATTTAAACTAGTTAACTAGTGAGAGGATAGTAACATTTCTAGGCAATCATTTAAACTAGTTAACTAGTGAGAGGATAGCGAACGCTCTAAGCTATCATTTAAACTAGTTAACTAGTGAGAGGATAGTAACATTTCTAGGCAATCATTTAAACTAGTTAACTAGTGAGAGGATAGCGAACGCTCTAAGCTATCATTTAAACTGGATAGACCATACCAGTGATAGGATAGCGAACGCCCTAAGCTATCATTTAAACTAGTTAACTAGTGAGAGGATAGTGACATTTCTAGGCAATCATTTAAACTAGTGAGAGGATAATGAACACAACTAAGCTATCATTTAAACTAGTTAACTAGTGAGAGGATAGTAACATTTCTAGGCAATCATTTAAACTAGTGAGAGGATAATGAACACAACTAAGCTATCATTTAAACTAGTCAACCAGTGAGAGGATAGCGAACGCTCTAAGCTATCATTTAAACTGGATAGACCATACCAGTGATAGGATAGCGAACGCCCTAAGCTATCATTTAAACTAGTTAACTAGTGAGAGGATAGTGACATTTCTAGGCAATCATTTAAACTAGTGAGAGGATAATGAACACAACTAAGCTATCATTTAAACTAGTCAACCAGTGAGAGGATAGCGAACGCTCTAAGCTATCATTTAAACTGGATAGACCATACCAGTGATAGGATAGCGAACGCCCTAAGCTATCATTTAAACTAGTTAACTAGTGAGAGGATAGTGACATTTCTAGGCAATCATTTAAACTAGTGAGAGGATAATGAACACGACTAAGCTATCATTTAAACTAGTCAACCAGTGAGAGGATAGCGAACGCTCTAAGCTATCATTTAAACTGGATAGACCATACCAGTGATAGGATAGCGAACGCCCTAAGCTATCATTTAAACTAGTTAACTAGTGAGAGGATAGTAACATTTCTAGGCAATCATTTAAACTAGTGACATTTTAACTAAGCTATCAACTGCAAAAGGCCATATGCAATACAATATTCTAATTGCAACATTGTCGTGGCTCTTTATGGAATGTGCAATGTTATCTGTAATATAAAAAATACAATTATATCTCGGTTGTAATTACTGTAGGCTATTATTGTAAATATGATAACTAATTATACGAATCTCCTTAAATTGATTATGATATGATATTTAATAATATATATAAATTAACTATAGTTCATAATTAATATCATTAAATTCAGAAGTTCATAATATATTGAATATATATAATTGATAACTTTATTATTTAAATGATATAAGTGATATAAGGTGGTCCCGTAAAAAATATTTAATTAGTAGAATATTTCTAATATATTTACCCATTTTACACAAATAATGTGAACAATTGTGAACAATTTTATAATCTATGTATTCATTATATCTTATATTTCATATTATAAGATATATTTAGCCTAAGATAAATAAAACTATTTTAAAAGTAATCAAATAAGCATAATATTTAGATAAACGAATTCAACCTGTTGTAGGATAACTTTATGAACATCCTGCAATCAAGTATATGTGCATAACAATCATATATATGTTCCAAGTTAGATTTCCGATACTCGCATCTCTAAATCTCTTATGAAGTCTGAAATTGTTATAATATTAATATTTAAATTTCAAATATTTAGGTTATATTTAAGATATTATATTATATTCAATTAATTATATTTACTTTTTAATATTTAAAAAAATGTAATATTAGTATTTAATTGGATTATACAAATTAGTCACTAAATATTTACATTAACAATCAATCAATTTTAATGTGCTATCTATATCTATAATTGTATATATGTATTGATTTACTAATATGGAATAATATTATAATTTAAATTACACATATTTTTAATTTTTACTTATTATATATGGATTTGATAACAATATAAATGATTTATTTTTTACCTAATTATTAAAAAAAAATTATAATAAGAGTATAGGCAATTCCAATGACAACAATATTACCCTTCAATTTTTAATTATACTCGATGATTCTTCAGGGTACAGAATATCATTAAACGGGCATCGACTCAATAATTGTACCATTCGTGTATATGTTAAATTAAGTTACTATTTATCTTTAATATTTTATTACTTTACTATTAATAATTGTTTTTAAACATTGATTGATCTCATCATCAAAAACTTAACGTATACACATATATTAACACACATATATTAACACATATATATTAACACATATATATTGACACACATATATTGACACACATATATTGACACACATATATTGACACACATATATTGACACACATATATTGACACACATATATTGACACACATATATTGACACACATATATTGACACACATATATTGACACACATATATTGACACACATATATTGACACACATATATTGACACACATATATTGACACACATATATTGACACACATATATTGACACACATATATTGACACACATATATTGACACACATATATTGACACACATATATTGACACACATATATTGACACACATATATTGACACACATATATTGACACACATATATTGACACACATATATTGACACACATATATTGACACACATATATTGACACACATATATTGACACACATATATTGACACACATATATTGACACACATATATTGACACACATATATTGACACACATATATTGACACACATATATTGACACACATATATTGACACACATATATTGACACACATATATTGACACACATATATTGACACACATATATTGACACACATATATTGACACACATATATTGACACACATATATTGACACACATATATTGACACACATATATTGACACACATATATTGACACACATATATTGACACATATATATTGACACACATATATTGACACACATATATTGACACACATATATTGACACACATATATTGACACACATATATTAACACACATATATTGACACACGTATGTTGATAAATTGATTGTTAAATCAGGTTACCTCACTATCTCACATTTACCTCGTTTCACTTTTACCTTACGACTCCATATTTATCTCATACTTTACTTTACCTCACAACTTCACTTTACCTCACACATTCACGATATCTCACATATTCATGGTTCCTCACATATTCACGTTACCTCATATATTTACACTACCTCACATATACACACTACCTCACATATTCACGTTACCTCGCATATTCACGTTAACTCACATATTCGTGTTATCTCACATATTCACGTTAACTCACATATTCACTTTTACCTCACGACTTCACATTTATCTCACACTTCACTTTATCTCAACTTTGCTTTTATTCCAAAACTTCACATTTAGGTAATCAAGTTTTTAAGCTTATTTATAATAAAATATTTAAAAAACAATTATTTTAACTATTTTACCATTATGGATATAAATGAATATTTAAATATGGTTAAATTATAGCTTAAATATATATTCATTATATTACCTTCTCATATTACAAAATCGTTTACATCGTTTGAATAACGTAGGCCTATATTCAACGCAATGCATGTCAATTACCACCTATATTGTAATAATTGTAATGTATTAATATATTTATGAATACGTATATATTGTTGTATATTGTATAGCTAATTTATAGAATATCCGGATAAAGACACAAACTTCATTTATATTATAATTGATTTAAAATATTTAAAACTGAAATAATATATTAATATTTTCCAATAGTAGTTACACTTACTATTTTTATTTATTTATTATAATCAATATAATACATTTTATAATAACTTACAATACGCTTGTCCACATTTAATTATGTAGAGTATATATACTTTTATAATAAGAAGCACCGTTTATTTTATAATACAAAACATCATTGTCTTTTTTAGATTACTAATAATGGTATATACGATATATATTGATGTCCACCAATTTAAAATGTCACTTTACTTTAAACCTACGACCATATTTCATTTAACAGCTTTGTACTTACTTCTTAAATATTTAGTTATTTAATTTATATACTTTCTTATTATTGACCTTACTGATTGTATCACAAAAAATAGATATCTATACTGAATACGTCGTATTCGTTTGGCGGATAAAATGTGCTTAGAAATACTTATCAAAATAAAATACTAACATACATATACACATAAACACATACATGCTAATACATATAAACACACACACGCAAGAGTATCAATAATATATTTGAGGATATTATTTAATTAAACTATGTTAACTTACCTCTTGTCGTTCAAATGGATACTCTTCTTTCATTCCAGTATACTGTAGTACGAAATTATGAATTGATAATCTGAATATATATATATATATGTAACCGTCTGAAACGGATTACATGGTGTGAATGTTTATTGTTAATAGAATGAATGTTTTGCAGTGTAAATGTGTAATAACAGAATTGTATAAAAGTATTCTTATGTAATTGTGTTATTGTTATGGTATGAATTTGCAGAGAATGAATGTGTTGGTATGCATCAGAGCGTGACTAGCGTGGCTAGTATAAATGAGTGCACATGTGGATAATGTTCACACTTCATGGTATATCAATATAAAATATACAACTATTAAGTCTCGTTAAAAGAACTACATTTTTCGCTGTGAACTATTGATGAATAAACAAATCTCTTACTGAATTTGTGCTTGTGTTTTATAAAGTCAGCCGGCAAGGCTACATTTGGTGACAGCGGTGGGATCACAAGAAATCAATCGATCACAGACGTGGAGAGAACTACAGAAGACGAGACTCTACAGTGGAAAGACAATTGCAGACTGAGAAATATTATCTGTTATAATCTATATTTACAAGGGCCACAGGTTGATATATTCTATGATATATTGTGAAGCGAACATTATCCATAGTGAATCTGTTTGAATGTATTTGGTGTGAGATAAGTGGTATACTACCAAAGTATACGTATAGTGTTAATTACTATAATATTAAAGATAGTAATTTAATAATATATTTATAATATATTAAATTATATTTATACCTATTATTATTTATCATATATAATCAATAGATATACTCATAATTTTATGAAGTTAAGGTCGGGTACTATGACGGATAGTAAAGATATAAAAATAGGAGTAGTTGGTGATTCGTCATATGTTAAATTAAGTATGTATGATGGGAGTGGTAATGTTAGATTATGGCTTAACAGTGCGGAGAGGTGTATAAAAATAAAAGGATTGAAGAATGATAGTGCTGCGTCGTATTTATTATACCACCTGATAGGGCAAGCTAGAATCGAAGTTCTAATGTTAGGAGAAGACCTCACGAAAGTAGATAAGATTAAAATAGCATTATGCGATAGATTTGAGTTAGAAAGTAGTGCGAATGAAATAATATATAGAATTATGGCTAGAAAACAAGGCATGGAAGAAGGGATGATAGAATACTTGGATGTAATGCTAGGATTAGGACTAGAATTTAAACAACTAGAGGAAAAGTGGGAAGGAGTAGTGGTAGAAAGCATAAGGAAAAATGTTAGATCTAGTGAATTAAGAAGGAGTCTTATAAATAAACGTGAATTATCATTCAAAGATATAAGGGAATATATAAGAAGGTGGGATATGGTAGAGGAGGATGTGAACTGTTATACATTAAAAGAATCTAGAGAAACTCGTAAAGATATAGAAGTAAATAAGGTATCTGGTAGTGATCTGACTAGAGGATATGATGAGGGGCATAGAATTATAGGAAATGATGATATGAATCGTGGGAGCTATGGAGAATATAGAAGTAGAGGGTATAGTGATGCACATAGAGGAAGTTATGAGAGATTTAGAGATGGAGAAAATAGTGATATTAGTAGAAGGGGTTATGAGGGACATGGAGGTAGAATATATAATAATATAGTAAGAGGACATAATAACAGAGGTGCTACTTATATGGGATGGAGAGGTGATGGAATTGGGAGACAGAAAATGTACAGTACTAGGGAACCAATACAATGCTATAAATGTGGTATGAATGGCCATCTAGGCAGATTCTGTAGGAATTTTTACGATGTTCCCAATTAGGTGCGCATTGGAGAAATCGTGAACAGCACATAGGATTAATAGGTAGTTGTGAGACATGTATTATTAATATAGGAAATCATAAGTTAGAATGTATTTTAGATACTGGCAGTCAGGTCTCAATTATTCCATCGTGGTTTTTTGAAAAATTATATGGGGTTAAGCTACAAGCTAAACCTGATTGGTTAATCGTTAAGTCAGCAAGTGGAGATACTATGAAATATATAGGATATTTTATGGCTGATATTAGTATTGATGGTAGAATAATTAGGAATAAGGGATTTCTAGTTACGGATAATACTAAATTAAAAATAATAGGTATGAATATATTAAGGGAATTAGGGTTTACAGGAAAACAGGTAACGGTAGAAACAGGGAATACAACGGTTAAAGTAAGAAAATTAGAAACTCGAAAGAAATTAATAAATGAAGATATCAATATAGATAGCAATACTAGAATGTTATTAGAAAATGTATTCAATAAATATGAAGATAGGTTTGCGGTAGTTGATAATAATTTACCATCATCTGCCGGTAGCCATAGAATAAGGACGATAAATGACATACCAGTGTGTCAACCTTATAGAAGGATTCCACCAACAGAAATTAAAGCAGTCAAAGAGCATATTAATAATTTAATAAGGGAGGGAGTTATCGAAGAATCATCAAGTATGTATTCTAGCCCAATCGTTTTAGTAAAAAAAAAATCTGGAGAATTACGAATGTGTGTGGATTACCGTAAGTTAAATGCTAAAGTAGTACGAGATCAATATCCTTTACCTCGTGTTGACGACTCATTAGATGCTGTAGCAGGATCGAGATGGTTTACTACACTTGATCTTAAGTCAGCATATAGTCAAATACCTGTAGTACCAGAAGACCAAAATAAAACGGCATTCTCCACACCGTTCGGACTCTACAATTTTAAAAGGATGCCATTTGGTCTTGCGAATGCACCAGCAACTTTCCAAAGAATAATGGCCAATTTATTTAGGAAAGAGTTGATGCAGGGGGTAATATGTTATTTAGATGATATCCTTGTATATTCACATACAATTGACGGACATCTCAAATTAATAGAAACTGTATTAGAAAGACTTCAGTCTGTAAACCTTCGATTAAACAGTGAAAAGTGCTCATGGTTTAAGAAATCAGTTAGATTTCTAGGACAAATTATTTCAGAAGATGGAATAGCAACCGATGATGAGAAACTAAAAGTAGTCCGAGATTGGGAGAAACCGCGTACGATTAAACAATTACGTTCGTTTATAGGTTTTGCTTCCTATTATGGTAAATTTATACCTAAATTTACTAGTATATGTAGACCATTACATGAATTAATTATAGAAAAGAATAAAGAACGAGGGAAAGTAGTAGGGAGGAGATCAAGTACTAAGATTGATTTATTGTGGAGTATAGAAGCATTAGGAGCTTTCGAGAATCTGAAAATCAAACTATGTTCAACCCCAATACTGGGATACCCAGATTATCATAGGAAATTTAGACTAGACATAGATGCTTCAGATTATGGGTTAGGTGCTGTTTTGAGCCAGGAGAGTAAAGGAAAAATGAGGGTCATATCTTATGCTAGTAAATCTGTACCAAAAAGTTGGAGGAAACCTGAGTATTCGTCTAAGAGGTTAGAGTTTAATGCACTGGTTTGGGCAGTAACAAATAAATTTAATCATTATTTGATTGGTAGTGAATGTGATGTATATACCGATAATATTGCACTATCGTATATAAATTCAACACATAAATTAAGTGCATATGAACAAAGGGGAGTTTCGAAATTAGCACCTTTCAAACTAAATTATATATATAGAAAGGGAAAGGAGAACGTAAACGCTGACGCATTATCTAGACTAAATACTGTAGAAGTTGGTTCGAAGGGATTAGTTGTCCTAGATAAGATAAGTAATAATGATGGAGGTATAGATTTAATACCAATGCTAAGTAGAGATGAAATGATATGTAGGCAAAAGGAGGATGATGAACTGAATGTAATAAGGGGAAGAGTAGAAAAAGGGATTAATACCAAATTTGAAATCATAGAGGGTGTTTTATTTGCTAATAGGTGGGGTAATGAAGCATGTAGGAGAATCATGATACCGAGATCTTTAATATTCCAGATATTAGAAGGAATACACGATGGATGTGGTCACCAATGTATAGAAAGGGTAATACATAGAGTTAATTTAGAAATGAATTGGAAAGGGAAATATAAAGATATCAGAGATTACATTAGAGGATGCACTGTATGTAACAAGAGTAAGGGTTTAGGCGATGGATCTGTTAAAATGGGAATGTTGTCGGCAAGTAGACCACTAGAGCTAGTGTCGATAGATTTTATCACCGTTGATAAAGCATCAGATGGTAGGGATTCGATTCTAGTTATCACTGATATTTTTACTAAGTTTACGAAGGCCATCGCTACTAGAAATCAATCGGCAATAACGGTAGCTAAGGTTATATTAAACGAGTGGATATATAACTTTGGAATACCTGAAAGAATACACTCGGACCAAGGAAGAAATTTTCTATCATCGTTGGTAAGGGAGTTATGCATGATATTAGGTGTTAACCAAAGTAAGACAACGGCGTATCACCCAGCTGGTAATGGCCAAACCGAAAGAATGAATAGAACTCTATTATCTTTGTTAAGATCTCTATCTGAAGAGAAGAAAGCTAAATGGCCACTATACCTAAACGAGTTAACACATGCATATAATACACTAGAACATTCATCCACTGGATACTCGCCATTCTTTCTAATGTTCGGAAGAGAAGAGAGAATACCGATAGAACAGAAAATATTAGGAAACATAAATATATGTAATAACGACTGGGTGAAAAGCATGGGTAAGAGGATGATTGAGACCAAGTATAGAGTAAAAGTAGCATTAGAAAAATCATGGAAGACGAGAAGTGATGGAATAAATAGAAAAGTATTAAATAATCGATTAAATAATGGAGAGAAGGTGAGAATTAAAAGAAGGGATTTAGGTAGGAACAAATTAAAGAATTTATGGTCTGACAGTGTCTGGAGTGTGATAAGAAAAATGGGGACGAACGAAACATATGAAATCGAAGGAGAGAATGGTAACTCAAAGGTAATGCACCGTAGTAACATGAAAAGAATGGAAGGTAGTAGAGATATAGGTAGAATACATTAGTAGTTAATTTATTTTTATTTTTGTTTGGGGGTGAGTGTAACCGTCTGAAACGGATTACATGGTGTGAATGTTTATTGTTAATAGAATGAATGTTTTGCAGTGTAAATGTGTAATAACAGAATTGTATAAAAGTATTCTTATGTAATTGTGTTATTGTTATGGTATGAATTTGCAGAGAATGAATGTGTTGGTATGCATCAGAGCGTGACTAGCGTGGCTAGTATAAATGAGTGCACATGTGGATAATGTTCACACTTCATGGTATATCAATATAAAATATACAACTATTAAGTCTCGTTAAAAGAACTACATTTTTCGCTGTGAACTATTGATGAATAAACAAATCTCTTACTGAATTTGTGCTTGTGTTTTATAAAGTCAGCCGGCAAGGCTACATATATATATATATATATCAGTTTTTTTATAAGCTAGATAGTATGTAGCAAATTTAATATCACTCTATTTTTTTGTATTCTATTTGATTACACACACACACTCACAAACTCACACACACACACACACACACACACATACATATATATATATATATATATATATATATATATATATATATATATATATATATATATGTATGTGTATGTGAGTGTGTGTGTAATCAAATAGTTATTTTAAATAGATGATTCTAAAAATTAGTATAATCTCGTACTAATAATTTCAGAATTTTTTGAAATACATGAACAAAGCATGTCAAATAGAATTTATTAATGTCTATAAATACCGAATATGTTTTCTTCCCAAATTGGATTTATGTAACACTCAAACGAATGTTATTGTGTTACAGTTGTTACTTATTTCATTATAAGCTCATTATAAAACAAACTGTATAAGAGTTCAATATAGATTGATATTTCATAAGAATTTACGGTCTTATTTATAATCATCAAGTTAATAATCATCAAGTTAATAATCATCAAGTTAATAATCATCAAGTTAATAATCATCAAGTTAATAATCATCAAGTTAATAATCATCAAGTTAATAATCATCAAGTTAATAATCATCAAGTTAATAATCATCAAGTTAATAATCATCAAGTTAATAATCATCAAGTTAATAATCATCAAGTTAATAATCATCAAGTTAATAATCATCAAGTTAATAATCATCAAGTTAATAATCATCAAGTTAATAATCATCAAGTTAATAATCATCAAGTTAATAATCATCAAGTTAATAATCATCAAGTTAATAATCATCAAGTTAATAATCATCAAGTTAATAATCATCAAGTTAATAATCATCAAGTTAATAATCATCAAGTTAATAATCATCAAGTTAATAATCATCAAGTTAATAATCATCAAGTTAATAATCATCAAGTTAATAATCATCAAG
>OZ038315.1:8199530-8290774 GCA_964035775.1 Osedax frankpressi | reverse complement strand
TAGTTGTCTTCAAACTAGGTTCTTACATCAAAGGATATATTATGACATTACCAGTTATAAAGATCACAGAAATACTAATCAACTAACGGAAATCAGTAAGAGAAAATAACTCTTTCAACACCAATAGTTTTTTTATCAGCTAGATAGTATGTAACATGTTATTATCACTCTATTTTTTTGTATTCTATTTGATTACACATACACACTCACACACTCACACACACATATATATATATATATATATATATATATATATATATATATATATATATATATATGTATGTGTGTGTGTGAGTGTGTGTGTGTGTGTGTAATCAAATAGAATACAAAAAAATAGAGTGATATTAAATTTGCTACATACTATCTAGCTTATAAAAAAACTGATATATATATATATATATATATATATATATATTCAGATTATCAATTCATAATTTCGTACTACAGTATACTGGAATGAAAGAAGAGTATCCATTTGAACGACAAGATGTAAGTTAACATAGTTTAATTAAATAATATCCTCAAATATATTATTGATACTCTTGCGTATGTGTGTTTATATGTATTAGCATGTATGTGTTTATGTGTATATGTATGTAAGTATTTTATTTTGATAAGTATTTCTAAGCACATTTTATCCGTCAAACGAATACGACGTATTCAGTATAGATATATATTTTTTGTGATACAATCAGTAAGGTCAATAATAAGAAAGTATATAAATTAAATAACTAAATATTTAAGAAGTAAGTACAAAACTGTTAAATGAAATATGGTCGTAGGTTTAAAGTAAAGGGACATTTTAAATTGGTGGACATCAATATATATCGCATATACCATTATTAGTAATCTAAAAAAGACAATGATGTTTTGTATTATAAAATAAACGGTGCTTCTTATTATAAAAGTATATATACTCTACATAATTAAATGTAGACGAGCGTATTGTAAGTTATTATAAAATGTATTATATTGATTATAATAAATAAATAAAAATAGTAAGTGTAACTACTATTGGAAAATATTAATATATTATTTCAGTTTTAAATATTTTAAATCAATTATAATATAAATGAAGTTTGTGTCTTTATCCGGATATTCTATAAATTAGCTATACAATATATAACAATATATACGTATTCATAAATATATTAATACATTACAATTATTACAATATAGGTGGTAATTGACATGCATTGTGTTGAATATAGGCCTACGTTATTCAAACGATGTAAACGATTTTGTAATATGAGAAGGTAATATAATGAATATATATTTAAACTATAATTTAACCATATTTAAATATTCATTTATATCCATAATGGTAAAATAGTTAAAATAATTGTTTTTTAAGTATTTTATTATAAATAAGCTTAAAAACTTGATTACCTAAATGTGAAGTTTTGGAATAAAAGCAAAGTTGAGATAAAGTGAAGTGTGAGCTAAATGTAAAGTCGTGAGATAAAAGTGAATATGTGAGTTAACGTGAATATGTGAGTTAACGTGAATATGTGAGCTAACACGAATATGTGAGATAACACGAATATGTGAGGTAACGTGAATATGTGAGTTAACGTGAATATATGAGCTAACACGAATATGTGAGATAACACGAATATGTTAGGTAACGTGAATATGTGAGTTAACGTGAATATATGAGTTAACGTGAATATGTGAGATAACACGAATATGTGAGGTAACGTGAATATGTGAGTAACGTGAATATATGAGCTAACACGAATATGTGAGATAACACGAATATGTGAGGTAACGTGAATATGTGAGTTAACGTGAATATATGAGCTAACACGAATATGTGAGATAACACGAATATGTGAGGTAACGTGAATATGCGAGTTAACGTGAATATGTGAGGTAACGTGAATATGCGAGTTAACGTGAATATATGAGATAATCATGAATATATAAAGTAACGTGAATATGTGAGTTAACGTGAATATGTGAGTTAACGTGAATATATGAGTTAACGTGAATATGTGAGATAACACGAATATGTGAGTTAACGTGAATATGTGAGGTAACGTGAATATGTGAGGTAACGTGAATATGTGAGGTAGTGTAAATATATGAGGTAACGTGCATATATGAGGTAACAGGAATATGTGAGATATCGTGAATTTGTGAGGTAAAGTGAAGTTGTGAGGTAACAGTGAGGTGTGAGGTAAAGTAAAGTATGAGACAAATATGGAGTCGTAAGGTAAAAGTGAAGTGAGGTAAATGTGAGATAGTGAGGTAACCTGATTTAACTATTAATTTATCAACATATGTGTGTCAATATATGTGTGTTAATATATGTGTGTCAATATATGTGTGTCAATATATGTGTGTCAATATATGTATGTCAATATATGTGTGTCAATATATGTGTGTCAATATATGTGTGTCAATATATGTGTGTCAATATATGTGTGTCAATATATGTGTGTCAATAGATGTGTGTCAATATATGTGTGTCAATATATGTGTGTCAATATATGTATGTCAATATATGTGTGTCAATATATATGTGTTAATATATGTGTGTTAATATATGTGTGTCAATATATGTGTGTCAATATATGTGTGTCAATATATATGTGTTAATATATGTGTGTTAATATATATGTATACGTTAGGTTTTTGATGATGAGATCAATCAATGTTTAAAAACAATTATTAATAGTAAAGTAATAAAATATTAAAGATAAATAGTAACTTAATTTAAAATATACACGAATGTTACAATTATTGAGTGTTTGGTCGATGCCCGTTTAATGATATTATGTACCCTGAAGAATCATCGAGTATAATTAAAAATTGAAGGGTAATATTGTTGTCATTAGAATTGCCTAGTCTCTTATTTTAATTTTTTTTTTAATAATTCGGTAAAAAATAAATCATTTATATTGTTATCAAATCCATATATCACAAGTAAAAATTAAAATTATGTGTAATTTAAATTATAATATTATTTCATATTAGTAAATCAATACATATATACAATTATAGATATAGATATCACATTAAAATTGATTGATTGTTAATGTAAATATTTAGTGACTAATTTGTATAATCCAATTAAATACTAATATTACATTTTTTTAAATATTAAAAAGTAAATATAATTAATTGAATATAATATAATATCTTAAATATAACCTAAATATTTGAAATTTAAATATTAATATTATAACAATTTCAGACTTCATAAGAGATTTAGAGATGCGAGTATCGGAAATCTAACTTGGAACATATATATGATTGTTATGCACATATACTTGATTGCAGGATGTTCATAAAGTTATCCTACAACAGGTTGAATTCGTTTATCTAAATATTATGCTTATTTGATTACTTTTAAAATAGTTTTATTTATCTTAGGCTAAATATATCTTATAAGATGAAATATAAGATATAATGAATACATAGATTATAAAATTTTTCACAATTGTTCACATTATTTGTGTAAAATGGGTAAATATATTAGAAATATTCTACTAATTAAATATTTTTTACGGGACCACCTTATATCACTTATATCATTTAAATAATAAAGTTATCAATTATATATATTCAATATATTATGAACTTCTGAATTTAATGATATTATTTATGAACTATAGTTAATTTATATATATTATTAAATATCATATCATAATCAATTTAAGGAGATTCGTATAATTAGTTATCATATTTACAATAATAGCCTACAGTAATTACAACCGAGATATAATTGTATTTTTTATATTACAGATAACATTGCAATTATCACAAATGTTGCAATTAGAATATGGTATTGCATATGGCCTTTTGCAGTTGATAGCTTAGTTAAAATGAGTTTTTAAACTAAATAGCTACTATCCCATCACTGGTTTGATCTTACCAGTTTAAATGATAGCTTAGAGCGTTCGCTATCCTCTCACTGGTTAACTAGTTTAAATGATAGCTTAGTCGTGTTCATTATCCTCTCACTAGTTTAGATGATAGCTTAGAGCGTTCGTTATCCTCTCACTGGTTAACTAGTTTAAATGATAGCTTAGTCGTGTTCATTATCCTCTCACTAGTTTAAATGATTGCCTAGAAATGTCACTATCCTCTCACTAGTTAACTAGTTTAAATGATAGCTTAGGGCGTTCGCTATCCTATCACTGGTATGGTCTATCCAGTTTAAATGATAGCTTAGAGCGTTCGCTATCCTCTCACTGGTTAACTAGTTTAAATGATAGCTTAGTCGTGGTCATTATCCTCTCACTAGTTTAAATGATTGCCTAGAAATGTCACTATCCTCTCACTAGTTAACTAGTTTAAATGATAGCTTAGGGCGTTCGCTATCCTATCACTGGTATGGTCTATCCAGTTTAAATGATAGCTTAGAGCGTTCGTTATCCTCTCACTGGTTAACTAGTTTAAATGATAGCTTAGTCGTGGTCATTATCCTCTCACTAGTTTAAATGATTGCCTAGAAATGTCACTATCCTCTCACTAGTTAACTAGTTTAAATGATAGCTTAGGGCGTTCGCTATCCTATCACTGGTATGGTCTATCCAGTTTAAATGATAGCTTAGACCGTTCGCTATCCTCTCACTGGTTAACTAGTTTAAATGATAGCTCAGTTGTGTTCATTATCCTCTCACTAGTTTAAATGATTGCCTAGAAATGTCACTATCCTCTCACTAGTTAACTAGTTTAAATGATAGCTTAGGGCGTTCGCTATCCTATCACTGGTATGGTCTATCCAGTTTAAATGATGGCTTAGTCGTGGCATAATTCATTAGTATAGGCATCTCAGATTATATATGTTATGATGTTGTGTTACTATGTAATCGGCTTGAAATGATTCATTAAATCGTTAGTATTATTATATGATAACAATTTAATCTAAATGTAGTATATTATGAAATATAGATATACAATATTATATTAACATTGATACTTATTAGTATATGTAGCAAATACTATTATACATTGTATTTATGATTTAGAAATGATATTTTGCAAAATATTTATATATATATATTAAATAAATTATACTATAACTTAGTATCTTTAGAGGATTTACAATATAAATGTATCTATATAACAATGAATACATTTAAATTATAAAATTATCTATTTTGCCAACTTAATTAAATCTGTATTACAAGTATATAACTATGAACTTTAATTAATAACTTGATTGTGTGTTTATTTGTATGTATACATTTAATTATTACATTGTATCATCCATTCATATAACACAAATATTTAATATTGTAAAGCATTTAAATGGTTTCATATTTACAGATTATTTTATATCATGACTAAAGAGAATAAATGTCTTCTTTAAAGTAACCATATTATTGAAAAGTTGAATTCCATTTCATATTTTATATTCAAATTATTTTCAATTTCATGTATTTATTTATATTTATATTTAATAAAATATGTATTATACAATATTCTTTTAATAATAGTTATATAATAGAAAGTATATATTTCTAACCTAATATCTGATTAAACTAACTAGAGTTAGTTAGTTTATATGTAATTAAATAATTTAAATTTATTTAAAAAAATATATTATATTTAGTTGAAACATATTTATGAAACAATAAGCAGGACACATTTCATTTAAAGAATACATATTAATTATATAAATAATATCATATCTAGTAATATTTAGTTCATTCATTCGAATGGTTATTATATACATATATGTAAAAATGACACGTCCCATTTTAATCTACTTTGATAACTTTCATATATATTTCTTATAACTCACAATATATTTATTATAATTTACAATATACTTCTTATAACTCACAATATATTTCTTATAACTCACAATATACTTCTTATAACTCACAATATATTTCTTATAACTCACAATGTACTTCTTATAACTCACAATGTACTTCTTATAATTCACAATGTACTTCTTATAACTCACAATATATTTCTTATAATTCACAATATACTTCTTATAATTTACAAATTGAACACAAGTTCACCGAGTTACTCACGGTTACTCAGTTACTTAGTTATTCGGGTCATCAAAACTTAAAGTAAGGTTATTTATATGAAATAGTTAATAACATATGGCGTACGTCGTACGGCATAGTTATCCATAAGAGATGACCAAACAAGATCCCCCATTTATAGTATTCTAATATTACTTCCATCTTGTATAATATTGTATAGTATAATATGTCTTAAATTTATTTAGATTTCTTATATTTATATTCCAAACTTGTAATTTATCTCAATTTTTGAGTCATTAATGGATACAATATTATTATAACTATAGAGTATATCAAACTATATAGTTTGTTCAAAATTACTATAATTTTAGTAATCACACTATTTAAATTACTTATGCTATTATCTTAAGTTAAGAGTATACTCTTCATATAATAGTTTGAAGAAAGTAATATACATAACTACTGTAATATACATAAATACTGTAATATACATAACTACTGTAATATACATAACTACTGTAATATATATAACTACTTTAATATACATAACTACTGTAATATACATAACTACTGTAATATACATAAATACTAAAATATACATAACTACTGTAATATATATAACTACTGTAATATACATCATTACTGTAATATACATAAATACTGTAATATACATAAATACTGTAATATACATAACTACTGTAATATGCATCACTACTGTAATATTTATAACTACTGTAATATACATAACTATTGTAATATACATAACTACTGTAATATACATAACTACTGTAATATACATAACTACTGTAATATATATAACTACTTTAATATATATAACTACTGTAATATACATAACTAATGTAATATACATAACTACTGTAATATACATAACTACTGTAATATACATCACTACTGTAATCTACATAACTACTGTAATATACATAATTACTGTAATATACATAAATACTGTAATATACATTACTACTGTAATATATATAAATACTGTAATATACATAACCACTGTAATATACATAACTACTGTAATATACACATCATTACTGATATATACACAACTACTTTAATATACATAACTACTGTAATATAAATAACTAATGTAATATACATAACTACTGTAATATACATAACTACTGTAATATACATCACTACTGTAATATACATAACTACTGTAATATACATAAATACTGTAATATACATAACTACTGTAATTTATATAACTACTGTAATATATATAACAACTGTAATATAAATAACTAATATAATATACATAACTACTGTAATATACATAACTACTGTAATATACATAAATACTCTAATATACATAACTACTGTAATATACATAAATACTGTAATATATATAACTACTTTAATATACATAACTACTATAATATACATAACTACTGTAATATACATAAATACTACAATATACATAACTACTGTAATATATATAACTACTGTAATATACATCATTACTGTAATATACATAAATACTGTAATATACATAACTGCTGTAATATACATAACTAATGTAATATACATAACTACTGTAATATAAATAACTACTGTAATATACATAAATACCGTAATATACATAACTACTGTAATATACATAAATACTGTAATATATATAACTACTGTAATATACATCACTACTGTAATATACATAATATACATAACTACTGTAATATACATAAATACTGTAATATACATAACTACTGTAATATATATAACTACTGTAATATACATAACTAATGTAATATACATAACTACTGTAATACACATCATTACTGTAATATATATAACTACTGTAATATATATAACTACTGTAATATACATAACTACTGTAATATATATAACTACTTTAATATACATATCTACTGTAATATACATAACTAATGTAATATACATAACTACTGTAATATACATAACTACTGTAATTTACATAACTACTGTAATATACATAACTACTGTAATATATATAACTACTGTAATATACATCATTACTGTAATATACATAAATACTGTAATATACATAAATACTGTAATATATATAACTACTGTAATATACATAAATACTGTAATATACATAACTACTGTAATATACATAAATACTGTAATATACATAACTACTGTAATATACATCACTACTGTAATATACATAACTACTGTAATATACATAACTACTGTAATATACATAACTACTGTAATATATATAACTACTGTAATACACATCATTACTGTAATATATATAACTACTGTAATATACATCATTACTGTAATATACATAAATACTGTAATATACATAAATACTGTAATATATATAACTACTGTAATATGAATAACTACTGTAATATACATAACTAATGTAATATACATAACTACTGTAATATACATAACTAATGTAATATACATAACTACTGTAATATACATAACTACTGTAATATACATAAATACTGTAATATACATAACTACTGTAATATACATAACTACTGTAATATACATAACTACTGTAATATACATCACTACTATAATATACATAACTACTGTAATATACATACCTACTGTAATATACATAACTACTGTAATATACATAACTACTGTAATATACATCACTACTGTAATATACATCACTACTGTAATATACATAACTACTGTAATATACATCACTACTGTAATATATATAACTACTGTAATATGAATAACTACTGTAATATACATAACTAATGTAATATACATAAATACTGTAATATACATAACTACTGTAATATATATAACTACTGTAATATACATCACTACTGTAATATATATAACTACTGTAATATGAATAACTAATGTAATATACATAACTAATGTAATATACATAACTACTGTAATATACATCACTACAGTAATATATATAACTACTGTAATATACATAAATACTGTAATATACATAAATACTGTAATATATATAACTACTGTAATATACATCACTACTGTAATATACATAACTATTGTAATATACATAAATACTGTAATATAAATAACTACTGTAATATACATAACTATTGTAATATACATAACTACTATAATATACATAACTACTGTAATATACATCATTACTGTAATATACATAACTACTGTAATATACATCACTACTGTAATATACATAACTACTGTAATATATATAACTACTGTAATATATATCACTACTGTAATATATATAACTACTGTAATATGAATAACTACTGTAATATACATAACTAATGTAATATACATAACTACTGTAATATACATAACTAATGTAATATACATAACTACTGTAATATACATAACTACTGTAATATACATAAATACTGTAATATACATAACTATTGTAATATACATAAATACTGTAATATACATAACTACTGTAATATACATCACTACTGTAATATACATAACTACTGTAATATACATAACTACTGTAATATACATAACTACTGTAATATATATAACTACTGTAATACACATCATTACTGTAATATACATATCTACTGTAATATACATAACTACTGTAATATACATAACTACTGTAATATATATAACTACTTTAATATACATAACTACTGTAATATACATAACTACTGTAATATATATAACTACTGTAATATACATCATTACTGTAATATACATAAATACTGTAATATACATCAATACTGTAATATACATAACTAATGTAATATACAGAACTACTGTAATATACATAACTACTGTAATATACATAAATTCTGTAATATACACCACTACTGTAATATACATAACTACTGTAATACACATAAATACTGTAATATGCATAACTACTGTAATATACATCACTACTGTAATATGCATGCTATGAACTGATGAAATGTGTAGTTCCCATATCATGTACACATATTAAAACGGAAACTAAGAAGTAGATAGAGAATACCACTGTTGAAATACATTTACATTGAATGTAAAAATAAATAACATTTAAATATAAATATTCATTTTATAAGAAATAGTGATAAATATTGTAAGTGGAACATATTAGGACAAATTATTAAAATATATTGAAAATGTTATTTTTTATTATAGCTTTAATAATTATAGCTTTTTAATAATCTAAATCTAAAATTTGGAATAGTTATTCAATTATTTTTATTAATGACACATTTCCTATTATAATGGTTATATTTAATATTATACTTGATAGAATTTATATAACTAAGAATAAAGTTATATCTTATATCAACATTATTTTATATATTATTGAAATAAAAATTATTTTCTGAATTATAATTATAAATAAATAGTTTATTGCTTGAATAACATTAAATTGAAATTACTTTATTAAATACATTCATTATTAAATACATATTAATACATTTCTTTGAAATAATTATTGTCTAACCCTGTTGTTAATTGAATAAACAACATAATACATATTATAAACAGAAATTATTATTGTAATATATGTAAAATTAATATAATTAATATATATGTAAAATAATATAATTAATATATATGTGAAATTAAAAAAATCTAGATAATAATTCGCATATTTTTAAAATATTACATTATTTTTAACAAATAAATAGAGAAAATAAGATATTTATTGGTTAAATTAAATGTAATCATAAATATAACAAGTCAAATTTTAAAATCTATATATTATTTTGCAAAATATAAATGATTAGTCATTTATTGTATAACGATATTTTGAAAATTTTCGATTTGTTATGAGTCAACATTAGGCCGTAATATATAATTTGTGAAGTCAGTTAAGATATAAGTGTATAATGTGTAATTTGTGAAGTCAGTTAAGATATAAGTGTGTAATGTATAATTTGTGAAGTCAGTTAAGATATAAGTGTGTAATGTGTAATTTGTGAAGTCAGTTAAGATATAAGTGTGTAATGTATAATTTGTGAAGCCAGTTAAGACTTTAATTATTTAAATAAAATTAATTATCAAAAATAAAATTCAATTATTTTTAATTTTTGAGCTTATTAAATTGGTTATGGATTGTACTAAATTAGTCTTTAAAGAGTAGTTAATAGAATTAGTACTTTCAGGAATTTGGTTATATGTAGAAGTAGTGTGATTACTAAAGAATAGCATGGTATGGACTCTTGGCCTAGTGAACACCTAGTACTTCTACTCCATTTGCAAGAGTTGCGTAAATGAATCGTGGATTTTATCGATGATATCCGCGCTGGTGGTAGAACGTCCATGAGCAGCGAATGCCATGCACGCAGCACTTCTCGTCATTCTGCTGGCAGAATAGCATGCCAACAACTGCCAGTCCATGACGCCAGCTCTGACGGGCGTGGGTAGTATAAGAAAACTATCTAATTCTAGAAGATGTGGTTAGGGTAAGATAGACTGGTTAGAGTACTAGGAGGTGGCTAGTCAATACGATATTAGTTTATTGATTATCTTCTCGATGAGTGTATTTCTAATATACTGAAGTTAAATTTTTACTATTACATTTTGTGAAAACCTCAGAGTCCACGAAGCAAGAATTCCCAGAATGCCGGCTAGGATATCTCCCTGGCCGCCGCAACGTCGAAGACTGCCTTGGCTCTCGCAGATGTACACTGAACGTGATCAAAATCAAGGGGGTGATAAAGCAGAACGGACTAGTTCAATGTGTCTAGTTCAATATATAGCACCTTTATAATAATCTATAAGATATGAGCAAAACGCCTTTCAAAAATTCCGCCATCTTTGCATTAGCTAATTAAATATTAATCCCTGATTAATATCTTATTCTAATAAATTGCCTTAATAAATATTAGTTGTGGCAATATCAGTTTATAATGGCATCTAGTTCTCCCATTTCCGTTTTCGTCGAACACATCAACCCTTCCTAACCACTTTCGTTGCCAACGGCGATGTCGTTGAATCCCTTACTCAACACCGTGACATCGTATTCATTAGCTAATTGTTTACATTCGTTCATCGTTACCTTGAAATCTCTACTGTCCTGTGGCGAAGTGATAAATGAAAAGTCATATTAATAAATTCACCTTCGAACATGTCATCAAACATGCCATGGACAATAATGATAAGGAAATGATTATTAATTGATTGCGAAATAAAATAAACAATATCAAATATATGCAATTCTTTTTGCGTTTACAATTTTATTGTGATAAAATTTATTTGAAAATCACTCGTCATTTGAAATCTTGGTTTTATTTTACATAAATATTGATTCTACTTTGTCAACAAATTTGAGATGAAATCCATTTGCTCGATTTTTACCTTAATTTTCGAAAGTCGATTGAATTCGGCCGCATTAGGAGTTAGAATCATTTTGTCGGAGTGGAAGGCTTTCACCACCGAAGTAGCCGCCTGCGTGATATGGAGTTATGAAAGGTACCGCGTGAATACGTACAAGGCATATCTCCTACTCCCAGTATTCACTGCACCAGGAAACATAAACCATATTGATATATCATCTTTATTCATATGTTTATTTTATAATGTACAGAGTATAAATTTAGATAATAGTAAATAATCTTATTTCAATTAATTAGTCTAGATCTTGGAACTGGTATGTAATGATGAATGGATGATTGTGAGATTTTGTGAAAATGATAAGTAGATGTATAAAAAAAGGTAAAAAAGAAATAAAGAAGTGCTAAGGCGAGGGAAAGAGAAAGATTGAATAAGTATATTAGAAAAGTCAAAACTAACGGCATCTAAGATTATTGGAATGTTATTTGGAATGCGGTCAATGATATCCTGTTACAAATATAATATTGTAAATAGTAGATATTATTTGACTACACATATATAAATTAATGTTGTATTTTGATCACAAACAAAAAGATATAAATAAAATATCATTTTTTCAAATTTTATAGAGAATAGAGAAATTACATTATAAATGAAATATAGAATTAGACGTTTCAAATTAGTAATAAGTAATAATAACCAATATGTAATTATTATCGGGATTCAAGCCTGGACCAATAATAACGGAGTGCATTTTGGGAAGCCAAAATTTAATCATTTCTTCTATTCCACTATCGGTGTCACTAAATAAATAAAACATTAATACTTACAATATTTTTATAACAATAAAATTGTCAGTTTTACATTATAAATTAAATGACATAATACAATATGTATTTTTAATATGGAAGTCAATTATTTATTTTGAAAAAATTTAATTAAATATTAATTATTAAAATAACCTCGTACTAGAAAAATACAAATATAATAAACCAAATTGAGTAATTGAATTGCTCCCACATTCGATTTTGAGATACCATATATGACATTTAATTGAACAGATTAATTTATTCAATAAGTAATTAATGGAGAGTATTATTAATTTAGTTTAGACTAACAGAATAGGGTGAACAATCAGTTCTGGGCTGTAGCATTTGATAACAGTTCCAGCGGACTTCTCGCAGAATACATGGCAGAGGTCGGCACCCTGTAAAGAAGCATGTAGGCATGATTAGGGTGGCATGTGGGCGGGGCGTCTGGGTTTGAATATATTTAAGTTGATAATAGGATATACATTGTATGCATATACCAATTGTGTGTAGGGAGAGTATCGAGTGTAAGAATTATTGGTATTTAGGTAGTGTGAAAGTACATTTAGAAGGTTAGTGTACAGATTTATATCAAAACTATAAAGATGACTACCAATTTATAGTCCCAGGTTCAAAGGCTATATAAGATACCCTGGATAAGATTTTAAGAATATTCCTATAACATTTCTAAATATTATTTAATACATCACTACTATGATATTTACACCTCGACTACTATGATATTGTTGAGTAAGTTTACATCCAAAACACTACACCATCTACTGAAAGTAAGTTTACACCATAACCACTACACCACCAGTTAACCTTAAATTACAAATTATATCACATTCCAACATGAAGTCTACACGCTAACCACTACACCATCTACCTACTACACCACTTACCTACTACACCACCTACCCACTACACCACCTACCTACTACACCACCTACCTACTACACCAACAACCCACTACACCACCTACCTTCTACACCACCTACCTACTACACCACCTACCTACTACACCACCTACTTACTACACAACCTACCTACTACACCACCTACTTACTACACCACCTACTTACTAGACCACCTACCTACTACACCACCTACCCACTACACCACATACTTACTTCACCACCTACCTACTACACCACCTACCTACTACACCACCTATCCACTACACCACCTACCTACTACACCACCTACCCACTACACAACCTACCTACTATACAACCTACTTACTACACCACTTACCTACTACACCACCTACTTACTACACCACCTACCTACTACACCACCTACCTACTACACCACTTACCCACTACACCACCTACTTACTACACCACCTACTTACTAGACCACCTACCTACTACACCACCTACCCACTACACCACCTACCTACTACACCACCTATCTACTACACCTCCTACCTACTACACCACCTACCCACTATACCAACTACCTACTACACCACCTACCTACTACACCACTTACACACTACACCACCTACCTACTACACCACCTACCTACTACACCACCTACCTACTACACCATCTACCTTCTACACCACCTACCTACTACACCACCTACCTACTACACCACATACCTACTACACCACATACCTACTACACCACCTACCAACTACACCACCTACCAACTACACCACCTACCAACTACACCACCACCTACTATACCACCTAACTACTACACCACCTACCTACTACACCACCTACCTACTACACCACCCACCTACTACACCACCTACCTACTACACCACCTAACTACTACACCACCTACCCACTACACCACCTACCCACTACACCACCTACCCACTACACCACCTACCAATACAATAACTAACTGTTTTCAGAGCTGAAATCGCAGCGAAATAAGGAGCCCCGGTGTACCTGGATGAAATAGCTGCCGGTTATTGACGTGGTGTGTTAGAGCACTAATGTTCTAGGTACATAATTAGTAACGTAACTAGTATACTACTTGTGTAAGTAAATAGCGAGATAGACCTACCCTTAACTAACCTAGCCTGGGCCATTACACTACTAACTGCATATTAACGACGTAATACTAACTGACTGCATCCTCCGATAATGGCGATACGACCGGCTTGACCTTTGTGCATGTCGGGATGCAGTTTGGGGACGCACAAACTCATTTGCCTCAAGAGTTCTGGTCCATCTTTCATACAGCTGCGTATCACCGACATCTCGCGGGGCGTGGCTAGTGAGAAAGGTGTGGCTTGTGAGAAGGGCGTGGCCTATATCCATAAGGAAGTCGTAACTTTCGTGATATGGGACTATATATTAAATACTAATATGTATTTTGACATAATGTCTAGTGATATTGTATTTTCCCGTATAAATGTAGTATTTAGGCAGTTTATAAGGTAATTTCTAAGTAGTGTTTAATATAGTATATAATGTAGTATTTACTTTACCTTATAGGGTACATTCACGTTGTGTATATCATAGTTTATAACAAAGTGTTTAGTGTAGTGTAATATAGCATGTAGTATATAAGATAGCCTATAATGTATTGTATAAGGTAGTAAATAAGGTATAGTATACTGTATAATATAATGTATCATTTATTATACTGTATAAGGTAGAGAATAAGTTAGAATATAAGGTAGAATGTATTATACTGTATAAAGCAGTAAACAAGTTAGAGTAAGATAATACATAAGGTAGTATATAATATATTGTATAAAATAGTGTATAATGTATTTTATAATAGATTAGTATAATGTATTTTGTACACAGTAGTGTACATTGCATACTATATATTATACATTTTCGAAAACGAATTAGTAGTCGATATCAAACGATATAAAAACACCCCATTCCATTTTTACATACAAATGTATATGCAGGATATGGAAAATGTTATAGACGAACAAAATAGTGACCTCAAAAATTCTCATTGGAGACTTTAAATTGAGAGGCGTAGACAAATCTAAAATAGCTCTCTGATGTAATCAATGTCAACACCAACTAATTCTATTTATAGAATTGCATCGCTAGACAATCGTAAATGTACTCTAATGTACTCATTGCACTCTAACCGAATATCTACTATAGTATAGGACCTAAAGTGAATAACATAAGTACGTAATATGCTATAAATTGTTACAAATAACATTAGAAAATAAACAACAACCTTCTCATAGTATATATACGGTATACCGAATACATTTATTTGCATCTAATGTTATATATACAATGTATTAAAATAAAAGCAGTACAAAGTTATCACAAATTAATATAATAAAGCATCGTTAGTGTTTTACTTATAGCGTTACCTGAATATAACGCATGAACTATTGTTATTGAATCACAGTCATCATATTCACAAACTAATAAAAATATAGCGTTAAGTATACCAAGTAATAGGATTCGATATACAATTTCGAATTGGTTAATTATAAATTTGAAACAACATATTAACATATTAAAATGGGTAACACTTACATGGATAAAATTCATTTTTCATTATGGTATGGTTTATTGTGTAACTGAGCCACGGTGATGTAGAATGGTAAATGAACTCGTAAACGATTCGAATCTGTCAAATCTTATATCGTAATAGCACTAACAATTGATTTATCGTTTACACGTTCCTCGCTGAAATTTCATTATTTAAATACAGGTATACATTTTATGTCGTCTTTGTCTTTTTAATTCATTTATTGATGCAGTGTATTTTTAGTTATAAAATTCATTCATATAAGATAAAATAGAGTAATTTCCGTGTATTATCATAATAATGGTGTAATTTATTAAGACATATATCTATTCTAAACTATTATAATATTCATTGAAAATTATATTACAATATAACCAATATTCGCAAACATTTTAATTTATATATAATTTCTTTATATTATTTTCTATTTTTGATAGGATAGATTCTCTCTGACGATTTAATAAAACTATATTTCAAGAAAACTCATTGATTAAACTGATAACAGAGATTCAATATGTTTTAATTTTTTTTTTTATTTTACCATATATTATATGTGTGTATTGTATAGATAAATATATATATTATATATATATATATATTGAATACATTCGTTGACGTCCCATCATACATACCAGGACATTTAATGGAGAGTAATTTACAGCAATCAACAGATAGCAATTACTCCTCTAGAATCCGTTCTTGGTTAAGGTGTTCTAGTTTCAACAACAACTGGGAACTTATTTCACCACTTCTATATATTATTTTAAGACTATTTTCATAATTCGTTTAGAGATTCCAAACTTGTCCTATAAGGTAGATTATTATATTATATATTCCACTGCAATTTGTATTAATAAATATATATATTTATATGTATACGGACACAATAACATTGGAAAGAAATAAGTTTAATGTCACATCGAAAATTGATATTAATACCAATAAGAATAATAATATAGTGGAGAGAAAGTGATTTGGTTTAAGACAAAGATAGGGTAATCATCAGCTAATAGGGGTATAGACAATTGTAAGAGTGGTCAAAGTGATCAACTGATTGCCGAAATGCAATCAAGTACTCATTCCGACAGAGAATAAGGTATCTAGAGAGTCGGGTATCTACTCGGCTATAGAGTACTCTTTAGTCGAGTGGATCAAAGAGGCGCAAGGTGGAGGTTTGGCTAAACCATAGTGGGCGGAGCGATGCAATATAAAGAGAAGTGAATGTACGATGAACCTCCATTATTCTGCTTTCCATAGCTCCTTGTTATCGCAATTAACCATTCCATAAATGTATATATTATGAGCACGCCGATGACACACACACACATAGCATATCACACCGAAACGCATACAGATACGCATACAGATACACTTACTCTATACACAACTTACAAACGATGTATACTTTCCATCCCACGCTATAGTATACATCCGACGGACACGTGTATGCCTACAAAGAACATTAGATGTAATCAAACGTAACAGAATAACCATAAGGAAAGTCAATTAGATTGTAGTTTAATACAATACTGAAATTTTCCATAGACTTATTAGAATTACTCGTCATTAATTACTCCTGTATGAGTACCCAATAATACACCTCGCCAGAACACATTTAGACACGTCCCCAGAGAGGCATGCAACGTGCCGATGTAAACCTTCCCTGCAAGAAATGCCCACTTCTGATTGGCCCGCGAAACCCCGGCTTCCGGTGCGCCTACTGCAAGTTCTCGTACCACCTGCGATGCGAAGTGGGCATGTCCGACCGACCTGATAACCACGCCCTGTTGGTGGCGCACGGTCAGATCCTCGCCGCCCTCGTCTGCCTTCTATGCAAACGCATGGTACCCGAGAATCACTATCCGTCTCTGCCGAATCGTATGCCGGGTACCCGTATGTGCATATGTACCGAGCACGAGTGCACCTGTACCGGGCCCGATTTGACCTGTACCGAGACAGAGTATGCGAACAACAGTGGGAAACCGGCGTTACTAGTAGAGGAGACTAGAGCAGGAGAGGATAAGAGCATGGAGGACGATATGTATGTAGATATATCATTATGGGATGATGAAACAAGTGAGGGAGAAACCAGAAATACAATACGGGAGGCACGTATTTTAGATAACGATGTTTCAGTCTACTCAGGTGGGATCGATGCACCCAGTCTGGATAATCTATTATCTAGTGAAGATACGTCTATACGTTTTGTAAAATCTGGACAAGCTAAGACAATGGACAACCCGGACAAGAAAACGAGTGACCAGTACGAGAAAGTCGGGGGACGTTACAAACATGACGGATTGACCGTAGAGGAAATGCATTCTAGGTCACCGCGATACCTGAAGTCATCTGCAGTTACGCAATCACTTCAATACGAGCTAAACAATATGCCTAGAGATACTGCAAAGAAGTACAACATCATAATGAAAGGAGTCAATAAGTTTAGAAAGGTTATTGTGGGTCATCTGGTGGGAGAAAAATCACCCTAGAATTGGTAATTGTAGAGCGATTGTATCTATGTTTATTTTGGTATATATTCAGTCTACTAATACTCGATATTACTAATAGTGTATAGTATACAAAATTATACATATGTAACAATTTTAGAGTATGTTAGATTATATAATATAATTTCATTTCATTTTTACAATTATATTTACCTGTAAATGTACAAATATACATGCGTAATTATTTACATAAATGGTTAATTTTCACGTTTATTTATATAAATATATACTGTTTTGAAATCAATATATTCTATATTTCTTTTTATTATTTTTAAAAAGACCATTATAATTTTTTTTTCATGTTATCTCAAATATTAATTGCAAAAATATGTAGATTATTTAATACAAATTATATTGAAAACTTATTGTCCTGGATGTTCTAGAAATAAAATATTAATATTTTATTTAATAGTTATAAATGTATAATGTAATATACATGTAATGTAAAATATTATATCATATTAGATTATTATCATTATATTTAACTTATATTTAAATATATATATTTATATAATACTTTATTACCAATATTTTATATATATTTCAGAAAAAGAAGAAATATTTGTCAAGAAATAATGTTTTTTCTAAATCTAAAGATGATAAATTTGTCAGAGTTAGTAATTATATCATATGTAATATAAGTTAATCAATTATAACGTTAATAAATTACATTAAAATTTAATTAAATAAACAAACACACTTATGAAATATTTGAAAATACAAGTGTAATGATATTATTATTTAATTACTAAGAATTAGAATTATTTTACTATAATAGGTCATTTATATGCATTGTAAATGAATACTAATCTAAGAAAAATTTAATATCAGATGCCAAGCTTCAAGACACCACGTAAGAGTGAGATAATCTACAAAGTTCCTATGAATAGTAACACTATTATTCCATTATTTAATATATAGATTCAAAGTGTTTTTAATAATTCTTAATGCATGTGCATATAAATGATATTTATTAATATTTGAGTTATGAACAACATTGAGTAATATATTATATTATCAATTTAATGATATCACATCTTATTAAAGATACTAGTGTGTTCTTATAAGTACTCGTATTTATATATTTATATTTATTATTATTTAATATACTTATAAAATAAATATTTATAAAATAAATGTGTCAGTTTTATTCCAGTATTATTCAGAGGTATTCATATTAAAATATTATAAATAATATATATATTTTCGATAATCATGCTTTAATGTGGTACTTTAATTTTTTAACGTGGTACGATAATCATATTTTAATGAAATAGTATATAAAATAATGTATTATAAAAACCAAACATTATAATAAATATACCCTTAAATGTCTTATAAATATCATTTTATAACCAAGGTTATAACCTTGGTTATAACTGCGCTATCTATGAAACATATATTCTGCTGTCAGGTTTTAATATAGGCATATTGAAGAATTACAATAGATATCATTTAGTGATTAATATTATCTGGAAGATAATATTAATCACTAAAGATAAATAGAGCGTTCCATAAAATGATAATTCAATATATAATATACTCAATTCGATTGTAGCATTGGCCATATTATATAAATTGTATTTAAAGATAAAGTAATTCGGTTATCTTTAGTTAATAATTAAAATATTTAAAATACAACACATATAATCAGATAGTTTTATTTATATACAATCAATTATAATCATAATCAGTTGAAATTTATAGCAGAAATTCTTTAATTATAAAATGTAAAACAATTAGAGTTGGCTGAAGTTAGTTTAATTTAATGTCTGAGAAATATCTTAATTTCTTAATTAGCAGACATAGAATACAAAACATTTAAATATTCAATTCCAATAAATTTTGATATAGTTATTGTTATACTAGTTTAGTTTAATTTAACAAGTAATATATAATATATAATTAAATATATGATATTTATATTAGTAGCTAATATAATTAATATACATTAACTGAGGAAATATTATCTTCAACCAAGTTATTTTGCTGAGTACTTTATATAAGAACTGATAAAAATCAAAAATCGAACTGTATAGTGATTTCATTTCCAATTTCCAAGAGTACGATCATTTTTATTATCTATATATTTTTTATATTAACTGTGTACAAATAGTCAGGTAGTAAATTATAATAGTAAATTATTCATGTCATTCAATTAACATAATATATGAAAGATTTTATTTTTATTATTACTGCAACAATAACTATAGCACCACAGAGCACCCTATTACATACATGTGTAATTATATTAAAAATAAATAATATATATATTGTATCGTGGTTTCTAGACTTCGTGAATAGTATTCACTGAAACCCTAGTTGTACAATATTTATATTCAAGTTAAGTGTTGTCAAGCTTTTAATGTAAGCATATTTATTATTTAAAATAATGTTGATAACTTGAAATATTAGTTTTAATAATGGATATGCATTTAATCATAAAAATTAAAATATATAGTTTCAATAATAATTTAAAATAAAATATATTTTTTACAGACTATTTCTCAACAGGATTAAAATATAAATTAAAATAAATTTCGAGACACCATTTGATATATACCAATATAAAATAATATTACTAACTATACAAGATAGATATGTACTGTTATATATTTTATTATAACTGGTTTATTATTAACTTAGTTGATATGGATAAATTTAGGCAATGGATAAAGATTACTGAAAAATTGCAATGTTTATCGAAAAACTAAATTTGTTTACTATTAACAGCCAATCAAAATTGGCGAATCATGTATTTATATATGTAAATAAATAAATATTAATATAATATATTACTCAAGCTTACAAAAGTAATCTTGGATATTATTCAGAAAATATAAGAAGATAGAATTACGCAAGCATATATTTGGATTAACCTAATTATCTAATTCAACTTTAATAATTCATTAGTATCTAACCACCCTTAGTATATATAGTATATATTATTTTACGTACTATAGTTTAGTACAATTTATGAAATGCCTCATTGGATAACACTATACATCGCAAGGGTTATAACCCTATTACAACTCAATATATATACTGAGTAGTAATATTGACATATATCCATAGATGTGTATGCATATGTTGCTGTTAATATAATAATATTATGCAATCATAACCGGGATTACCAAGATAATATTGGATCATAGTAACTATGGTTACTATATATAATAATAATGATGACATAGATAGCAACACGACTCGATGTATATCTAGTATATATACATCGAGGCGTGTTGCTATCCATGTCATCATTATTATTATATATAGTGACATATATATATATATATATATTATATATATATATATATATATATTATATATATATATGTCACTATTATACTTCAATATAACCATAGCTATTTACAAAAATAGTTATTTATAACTTCAGTAATTGGATGCTTATATCATTACAAACAAAGAAAATAAATGTATACGTCTATTGATAATATATATATATATATATATATATATGCCTCGCAAACTTAGTTATTATGTTCATATCGTTAATTATGTTTTTATCAAATGCGAATATAACACTTTTATAAATACTGGGCTTTAAAAGTGTAATATATTACTAAAAACATTATCATTGGTTAATTGATTTTATATATCTTTAAATAATTTGCATATTCAAATTTATTATAAATATTAATAATTTTGATTGGATGTAAAATGTAAACAAGTTTTAATTTACAATAAACATTGTAGGTTTTCAATAGTCAATAGATATTGCCATAGATTTAGAAATTCTATTTAATATGTGATCATGTTTTCCTTGGAAACAATAGATTTGTATAATCCCCATAGATTTATAATTTAAAATTAATTTGTTATACACTAAATAATAACAATTTCTCTTGTACAAGACCAAGTGAATATAGAGTAATAATGTAACTATTAATAATGTAAAAATACTGAATGTAAATATTTATAAATAGTATTTTTATAGAAAATACTATTAGAATGATCTTTATTTTGTTAAACAGAAGTCGGTGAATTATAAAATCTATTTAATGGTTATTAAAAGGATTACAAGTATTTTAACTATATTTCCAATATGTATAGTATGCAATAATTTAGAATATAATAACATATAATCTGTGAAATCCGAAATGAGTATGTCTTCTAATAGTCAAATATTCAATAATCTAAATATAAACTAATGATATATTGGTCAATTAACATTGACCATATTAACTAAATTACGTTAGATTATTATACTAAAATTACAATTTTACTATTGTATTATTAATTATAATTTTTTATTCAATAAAATATAACTACAATATATACTATTTTTTATATGGTCAGCAATTATATTTCCTGTGATATCATATCACACATATCATAGTATTATTTAGGTCATTTAAAATTACGGCCGAAAGATAGTAAAAGTTATTTTTATATAAACTTATATAGATAATTTTATGGTCATAACTCCAGTGGTCGTAAACAAATAAATCTGTATTCTTACATTGTAATTATTGTTTTGTCAAGGTTAGTACTTAGATACTTTACTATGCCTCTCATTTGTTAAACAATGTTATACAACTCAAATTATGAAGATTACCATAATATGCAAATAATAACTTATACTTAGATCCGTTTATACATTTCATATAACAAGAAAATAAGATATGAGTTTTGGAGTATTTAACATTTTTATTAAAATCACAGAAATTTTATGAAAGTTGCGCTCAATTCTAGGATGTGGTTTAAGATTTTGTTAAATTCTTCGTCGTCCAATGAAACACCTTCAATCTTTTCATCAATTGTGGATTCTTCAATTTTGTAGAACTCATCGGAGCCTCGAAACAAGGATAAAAATAAGTTAATATTAGACATAGATGAATTGTTAACATTTGTTCAGTAATGTTACATTCATGTCATCGTTAGTTTTATTAATAAATATGCAATGCGTAAGTAATTTATTTTTTATTTAATTTAAAATATTTCAGTTTCCCTTCATCTCTCATCATTAACCAACATTTAAATAGTAGATAGTTTAAAAATATATATTTCATTTTTATTTGAAGGATTTTATTATGAACGTATGTTCTATCATTTAAATAAAAGGTTATTTAAAATGCATAAAAGAATATAATATCTTAGTCATTCCTATCAATATATTATTGTTAATATTTGGTGGAACATAATATTTGGTGGACTATGGTCCATTATAAATTTATTATTGAAGACTAATTTTGTTTAGATATATATATATATCACTATAATACAGTTTTATAATTTAGCCATTACATTGTGAATTAGTTAATGCAAATTATACTTTGTACATAACTATATTATAAATGTCTATTTACAGTTTTTGTAAAATTAAATCAATAGCTAAAATTATATTTTTTATAATAAAATAGAATACACTACGGGTTGTTTATTATATGTATCTGCTTTATAAATTAGGCATTAACAAATTAATTTAAATTAGTTATTCCCTTTCATATTCACGAGTTAATTTATAAAGAATGTATTAATTTATTATCCTCAACATAATAATTTTCTATAAATGAAACAATACCAACAAAATATAGGAATATGGCCGGCTAACTCGAATGCTGCGACATTAAAAATCTCGGAACGCGAAGTGTTCTTTACCCCTGCGTTGCATTAAATTGAATATTAGTTATATTCTGGCAAGAGATGCGAATAGTTTATTTGAGAACAGGACATTGCAGGTCTGAACAATGAACTATTCACTAATAGAGTAATAATTGCAATATTAATAACTCTATATATATATATATATATATATATATATATAAATATATATATATATACATATATATATATACATATATATATATATATACATATATACATATATATATATACATATATATATATATATACATATATACATATATATATATATATATAACTTTATAATATATACCCAATAAGTATTTATTATTACACATATATACATATTTAAATTTAGATTATTATTGGCTAGTTTTGACTAGAAACTGTATTAAACCTAGAGAATCACTTCAGTACGTAGTGAAGTAAACTGCCTAGAATTCACAAAATAACTTAATTTAAACCAGTTACGTAATTTCGTGGCCAAATGTAAACTTCAGGCTTCCCATGGTACTTCGAAATGAACATATTGTAAGCTATACGCTTGCTCAAAAGATAGGCGGTGATTAAATGGATACGCCTGTTATACGATTGAGATGATATACAGTTACATGCTGGTCAGTTACATGCTGGTCAGTTACATGCTGTTCAGTTACATGCTGTTCAGTTACATGCTGGTCAGTTACATGCTGGTCAGTTACATGCTGGTCAGTTACATGCTGGTCAGTTACATGCTGGTCAGTTACATGCTGGTCAGTTACGTGCTGGTCAGTTACATGCCGGTCAGTTACATGCCGGTCAGTTACATGCCGGTCAGTTACATGCTGGTCAGTTACATGCTGGTCAGTTACATGCTGTTCAGTTAAATGCTGGTCAGTTGCATGCTGGTCAGTTACATGCTGGTCAGTTACATGCTGGTCAGTTACATGCTGGTCAGTTACATGCTGGTCAGTTAAATGCTGGTCAGTTACGTGCCGGTCAGTTACATGCCGGTCAGTTACATGCCGGTCAGTTACATGCCGGTCAGTTACATGCCGGTCAGTTACATGCTGGTCAGTTACATGCTGGTCAGTTACATGCTGTTCAGTTAAATGCTGGTCAGTTGCATGCTGGTCAGTTACATGCTGGTCAGTTACATGCTGGTCAGTTACATGCTGGTCAGTTACATGCCGGTCAGTTACATGCCGGTCAGTTACATGCCGGTCAGTTACATGCCGGTCAGTTACATGCCGGTCAGTTACATGCCGGTCAGTTACATGCCGGTCAGTTACATGCCGGTCAGTTACATGCTGGTCAGTTACATGCTGGTCAGTTACATGCTGGTCAGTTACATGCTGGTCAGTTACATACTGGTCAGTTACATGCTGGTCAGTTACATGCTGGTCAGTTACATGCTGGTCAGTTACATGCTGGTCAGTTACATGCTCCGAGCAAATGAATACATTCAATTAAATTAGTACATTAATTGCGAAATTAAAATTCGCGAATTTAGATTTGCTTTACAAAACAAGATAACTTTGAAAATATGCGAAGATCATCTTCGAGAGGATGAATCACGAATCCTCGACATCGATGTGAATCTAACAACGAAATGTGATTGGAGAGCATTTTCTTTGACTGCAGTTAGAAACAGTGTTATAACTAGTTGACATTCTCTTGTATAAATAATGTCTAGGTATGGAACCTCGTATGTCGAATTCAATTAGTTATTTCTCGAGAAAGAAAATATAAATATTCACATTTCAACATGTCTTTAATTGATTAATATATAATTGACTAATATATATTTTAGATAATTAAATGTGTATGAGCCAATCTATGACTATCCAGTATTAGTTCATATTTATATATATTATTAAGATAATTGTGGAATGGCCTACCGTATTCTCTGCGTACAGTGGCTGCTGCAGGTGCCAGATGTGAAGGTGCAAGTGATTCACGGAGGCGAAAGCGCAAAGACTATTGAATACCATACGAATGAACCTGTAACCACGAGAATCGTCGTATAATAAAGTGTATTATTAGCGTAAATGCATGCGTTATTAAATATTGTGAAATTATCTTTAAATAATTATGTTTTAAACAAATTTATAACAAACTTTGATTTTATCAATTCGAAAATTTTCAACGAAGCTAAAATGGCGTTATAGGTTAAGACCTGAAAATATGTTAATAATTTCATTAGTTTATGTTTAATAATTTTAATAAATTAATATTTGTTAACAAAGCCCATATCTAATTAGTAATCGTAATTATTATTATAATAATTAATATTATCTCTAACAATTTAGTTTAATCTATAAATTAAAATTAATAAAACTCTAAACAAATTTGGCAGAATTGTAGTTAACTATTGAACAATGATAGATGCAATGAGAAATGCCATGCTTATTTTCTTTCAACATTGTTATTGATTGTAGTTAATATATACCATAATCATATTACTGCATAATAAATTATATTTGCATTATTTTGACCTTTGTAACCATTTTATTTAATCAACTCAGTATAATTCTAGTAATTTAATTACACTTAAAAACTAAGTTGGAATGCTTTGTTAATAAACATTGGATCTATAGGAACCAATCTTCTACTGATGAGAGGTAAAACTGACTTGATTACATTTTGCGTTGATTTCAGGTACAATCAAGGAATGAATACTTTCACATGGACTCACATTTACTATCACTGCAGACTTTTCAATTGCATTCTGACAATATGCATATGAGTAAGTGGATTATAGATACATACATATTCACTTATATAATATTGTATATAACTTAAAGGTTCTATTTATTATAACATCATTTTTATTATCTTAAAACTTTTTTTTTATATATTATTAAATAAATTAAAATCTTATTTTTGTTATTTTAGTAAATTTTTCAAGGTATCTTTTAAGCAATATAATATGAATTAATAGTAGTAGTAGTAGTAGCAGTAGTACCCGCTTGAGTTTAAAACTATTACAACCTACATCTCGGTCGATTGCAGTGAAGAGAATCTCTTCGCATCTCACTTTCGTGAAATTGAACGCTTCGTTGTCGAAATCTAGGTCAATGCTATTAATAGCTTGAGGTTTGCGGCGTTCCGTGCCCCTTTTCTCGTTCAACTGTGTTATCGTCGTATAGCATATCAACATCAACATCAGCATGTTTAATAATACTTCATACTATAGAATATCGAGGCGTGTGTGTGGTTGTTAAGGGAGGTGGTAGATATATACTATCATGGGCATAATCTGATATCATTTCCACTTTATGGTAATTGCGATTGAAGGACGATTAGAGAAATTATTTTAGGATGCACTACCCTCACTCTACTCTACTTCTCGTATCTAATTGCATAGAAGAGTGGAGTGGTGTGTAGAGTAACAAATTCTAACTCTACCCACCCACTACCATACTCACTATTCTTCTCAATACTCAACCCATTACTCTATTCTTTACGCACTACTAGTTTTCATTATATATGCTATTCCAAGTTATATTATTATTGGATAAATTAAATATTGCATATCTAGAAAAATAATATCCACGCAAACATGACATCATATAAATGAGTGTTTGTTCACTGCACAAAACTCCAGTCAGAAGAGGGTAAAGTAAAATAAAGTAGAGTAGAGTAGATTAGACTAGAGGAGTAGACTAGAATAGTAGAGTAGAGTAGTAGAGTAGAGTAGAGAAGTAGACTAGATTATTAGAGTAGAGTTAAGTAGTATGGTAGAGTGTTAGGTACTGTGCACTGTTAGATTAGATTCTATATTAATACATACTTGGTATCATAAAATCCTTATCATTACTAATAATGGTATCTCCTAATAACAACAGGTGTGTAATATTATTTACAGGGATTCGAATATGTAGTTGGATTAACTTGTGGAACCTGGATGACGTATTTCTTATCTCCTGGCACTATTCGTGTCTTCATGTCTTTAATCGAGTATCTATTGCAAATTTGCATCAATGTATTTGTGTAAATTGTTGTATTCATTTATGTATTATAAATTCATATACTTTATAATTTGCAATCTAGAAATTTAATATATTTTCATTAAATAAAAATCAAAGTTAATGAAATACTATTTTGTAGATAATATTATAATGAATATTCACATAAAACTAAAGTACACTGGATATTATTAGAAATAAAAAAGCAAAGTGTACCGAGCATAAATATAAAACCCCTGATACCATCCATGAATATTGAATTGAATTCTCTGAAAACCTGAATACGCCATTTTCCATTGCAACATTCCATTTTCTTATGAGAGTTTCTTCGAATGAATCACACTCCACAGAAGTTGGCGAGTTTGACTCGGAACTGTATTCTATCACAGTCTCCATTGGATACCGATATCAATGGTTTAGTTTATGAATGAAGCTGAAATTAAAAGATTATTAAACGATACATTGCAAGTTTATTTATAGACTAAATATTAATATACTTTTAAAATATATTTCAAAAAGTGAGTACAAAATATAATATAACTAAAATATTTGATTAATAGAATAGAATCATAGTATGGAAAAAATGAAGTAGATATTTATAGTAATCATATAATATGAAATAAATATAATAATTCTCATTTTACCTAGTTGTTTGATGGTAAATGGGATTGCTATATAGCTAGGAATATATTTTTTGGTTATAATATTAAAATCAGATTTAAATAAATATTAAATCGTTAAACAATCAGATTAATATTAGAATTTATTAAATCTTTTAAAATTTATCCGAGTATTATTATTGAAGTGGAATGGAACAATGCAAAGAAAGAATAAATATGTATATAGAAAAGTTGGTATTTTACCAACATGACTGAATGAGCGTTCATGTATTACAATTGTTGTGTTATAATATAAAAGTCAACTTTTTAATTTATAAATTTATAACTATTTCTTAATTAGTACCCAAGATTATTAATATTCCCGGTTACCAATCTCTTTCATATTATAGGTGAATTACAAAGAATATAATACACCTATTTTATAGAAATTTGTGGTTTTTCTATTATAAATTATAATAATTAAAAAAAATATATTTAAATTGTCACAATTTATAATATAATAATATTACGCATATGTCAAAAATAAACTTAAATAGTGTAACTAAATAATTAAATTATCATACAATTTTGGTAATTGGGTATCTTGGGATGTATATAAACTGTATGTATATAATGTATATAATACTTTGAAATTGACAAATTTAAATACAATTTTCTGATCATTATATACTTTATATGATAATATAGATAACTAAATATGCTGTACTCAATATTATATAATATATTGCATGGCATTATAGATAATGAAATATATATATAAAATTATAATTTAATAAATATAATGAAAGTGAATGTCAGATCTTATTAATCTCGAATAAGGTTCCGAATAACATTTCTTTACTTTAATCATTGACTACCAATATTGCATATAGTATACAAATTCAATTTACGAATCTATGGATTTATATTACACGAAATCAATCTATTGTATGAAGCAAACGATTAGCCGACAGTGCTACACTGTTGGTCTAGCAATCGTTCTTAACATTATTAACTAAGATAATTAAGTATTATTAATATATTGTAATGTATATAATTATATTTTTAAATGACTATATAATAATTACTAATATTTATAAACAATTCGAGATTGTAATATATAATAATATATCATCTTAGTAGTAGTTATATATAATGGGGATTTATGGTATATATTTATATTATATAAATATCATTAAATTACATATATGCCACAATATTAGGCTTTAAATTGTGCTGATTCGTTTATATATAATATATGTAATAATTTGTACAATTTTCATTTCTTTGTTGTTCATACATATTCTACAATATTTAAAGCAACATTATATTTGGAAATATCTGAGTGTAATAAATCAAATACATATCGAAATACATTCAATATCTATATAATTTAAATTAACAATATTTGAACACAGACATGACATTTGCACATATTACAAAATATTGCATGTACATAAATCATGACAGCCTATCAATACAATGCTTAAATACTAACTTTTTTATTTAAAAATATTTTTAAATTAAATTTGCCACGAAAATAAAATTATTGCATATATTTTAACCATAGATATTTATTACTCAAATATCTATGATTTTAACCTTAGACTAGTATCTACGATTACCAAGATTTTGGCTAATATTACATAATTTTACGTTATGTAATCTTGAGTAATATTTTGACTCTAAGACAATATTACAATAACCTTAGCTATAGCCCAATATTACCTAGTTAATCTTAACTATAGCAACGCAAAATGAAATATCAATATGAGTACATTATTATATATATTAAATTGAGTACATTATTATTTTTAATAATGCATGCTAAAGTAATGAATTAATAGAATAATTATTTATAAATAATCTATTCTAATACTATATACAACTAGTACTAATCTAAATAATAAGCAATCATTTCCAAATTCATTTTATTTGATAACATTTTTTTTTCATTTGAATCTGTTAATCTAACAGTAACAGGCACTAAATTATACACTAAATATAAAATGTAGCTAAATGATTTATTTAATTAAATGAATAATATATTCTTAAAAATAATTATATAATTAAAAAAAATATTCAAACAAGTAAATAAATACTATTGAATAAACAATTCACATATTATTCAAGCATATTTTATGTTTATATATAATATTTATTAGAAATAAACAATAGAGTAAAGGCTAGCATTCTCAAGAATATATATTTGATAACAAAAATATTCAAATACTAATATTTCAATAATATTTCATAACACATTTCATTAATAGGTAATATTATTGTATCGCGAAACACCGCAGTTCTATAAATATCTCCAATTTGATCAATAATGAGGTGTGGGAGGTTTGCGGGGGGTCGTGAGCACAGCTAATATAGCGACAGTAAGTTCTTCACTTGTTCCGGAGATCTAGATACCAATGTGCAGTCATTGTAACCGCTCGTAGGTTTCATAACGGAAGCGTAAATCATCGCGTAGACTTCGTATACCTGCACGTAAGATTTCTGCTTGATCTCATCCCTGGATGAAATAGAATGATTGGTGACTAAAGTTTAGAATAAAAGGTATATAATATAACTTGTGATCATAGATATCTAATCAAAGGAATGCGGAATACTATTCTATAACTATGGATATACAAAGAAATATTATCGGTTGCTAATTATTTAACTACGAAACTATATTAGAATAAAGGAGAATTCTATTTATATATAAATCATAGGTATACAAATGTTCTTTTTATAGATAAAATAATGAAATAAAATACATTATTATTTATTTTAAAACATTTCTATAAAATCTGATTTAGATTTCTTATAAAATATTTAATAAACAACAATTGTATAAATTTACTATTATTAAATATACTAACTTTTATTAGTATATTTAATAATAGTAAATATTTTAGTTGTTTTTTAAAATTTACTAATGATTTTATTTATAAAAATATTATTCAATTCTAAATCACTTTGACATTTTTTTTAGAATTTCTCTTCTCTAAACCAAACACTTTTGAAACAGTGTAAATATATATCAGTTTCTGACAATGTGTTTGATCATAAGGTTAAACTGACTAGGATATTAAATGTTGTAGTGCTAATTTAGAAAGTACTATTAGACAATGTTTAATGTAATTGAATTATATTATTAACATATTACAAACTAATATTATTAAAAAAACTGTATAGTGTACAGTGTACACTGTATACTTTGTTGTTTTCAGTGTAATTTTATGCACGCCAAAGGAAGTCGTGTATGACAAACCTTAATTTAGAACTCAACAAAAGTAGACACTGAGAAATCTCCCCTAGATCAGGAGATGACAGGAAAACATCAAAATTATTCTGAAACATGTTATATAAGTGAGATATATGAAATTTAAGAAGTTTATAAATGTATTAAAGTATGATGATACCAATGATGATTACTCTATAATGCCCTATACATATAATTACCAATATATTAACATTTAGTTTTACGATATTTATATAATTAATAATTATATAATTAAGTAGAATTAATGTTATATATAACAATTTTAGATTTAATTAGTTAGAAAAATGAGCTAAATAATTTAAAACCGATATGTTTAGGAAATTGAATAAGCGATAAAGAGATGAGTTATTAATAATTTAATAACCATTGCTGTTTTAATCGCTATAGCATCCATCCCTTGAACCGTACACAAAGGAATATCCTGAAAGTATTAAGATTATATTAGGATTATTTCTGTAACATTAACAAGTGAAAAAAACAAAATAATCTATTCATAGAAATACAACACCAACATTTAAATTTGCTTTTATTAATGTATATTTTATATTAAATTAATAATACATAACTCTTAAAAATACATTTATTTTGATTTATATTTAATATAGATTCAATATCATTATTTTAGTTTTTGTATTAAACTGCAGAAATATTTGTTATCCTAGTGTTAGTGGCATGGTATAATACTATCAGCTAATGGTTAGGATTTAATACTTCAGGTTTACCAAACTGTAGCAAACCAATAACCATTATGAATTGTGAATCACAATTACAAAATGAGAAATTTCATTTGTGACATCATGTCCTCGCAAGTGTGAAAAAGTGTGAAAACTATCTTAATATAAAGCAACGAAACAGCTTTTGGTTGAGATGTTTAGATGTTGGTAGGACAGGACGTTGTTTAGACGTTGTTTAGACGTTGCTAGGGTCAACAACCGACTCGGCAGATTGCGATTACCTTGGCTGCGATGTTGTGTTGTTCTATGAGGTTGTAGATGGAGCCAAGTCCGGCCTGGTTTAGAACCGACGAAGTCTGCTCGATAACCATTGTATCGACGTGTGCTTGTATCTAGTAGGGTTAGGGGGTAAAGGGGTAGAGTTGTAGAGGTAAGGCCATGAGAGGGCAGTTATGGTTTGGGAAAAGGATAAGCGGCATTGTGATAAATAGACGAAAAGGTTTTTACGGAGCATACATAGGGCAGGGTTATAGGGTAAATATTGTGATGGGTATAGGTAGCGATACTGAATATAATGTATTGTACAATAAGAGACAGTTTAGCTTAGGTTCTGTATGGAAAGTCTATTTTGATGGTTTAATCATATACTCCAGTCAAAGTAGAGGACCAAGTACCATCCTACGCCCAGACTGAGGGGCTGACCCATAAACTGAATCGCTCTACGGGCGGGTTGCTCATCGAGACACACCCCTCACGAACTAGGCCACGCCCTCGCCAACTAAGCCACGCCCCTCGCCACCTGCATGTCTAGACTCTGCAACTGCGGTCCGGTGAACGCAAACAAAGCCAGGCAAGACGAGATCATGTGCAACGAGTTAATCATGTAAGTGGCAGTATCGGCGCTGCAGTCTCGCGACAGTTGGCATCCGGAGAGAGAGGTAGTCTGCACCAACGGCTCCACTATACATTTCAATATCTATAGGAGAGAGAGTAGGAATGGGAAGGGATAAGGAGAAAGAGAGAGAGAGGTAGTCTGCACCAACGGCTCCACTATACATTTCAATATCTATAGGAGAGAGAGTAGGAATGGGAAGGGATAAGGAGAAAGAGAGAGAGAGGTAGTCTGCACCAACGGCTCCACTATACATTTCAATATCTATAGGAGAGAGAGTAGGAATGGGAAGGGATAAGGAGAAAGAGAGAGAGAGGTAGTCTGCACCAACGGCTCCACTATACATTTCAATATCTATAGGAGAGAGAGTAGGAATGGGAAGGGATAAGGAGAAAGAGAGAGAGAGAAGGATAAGGAGAAGTAGGGAGGAGGAGTAGGGAGGGGAAGGGAGAAGGAGAGAGAGAGAGAGAGGTAGTCTGCACCAACGGCTCCACTATACATTTCAATATCTATAGGAGAGAGAGTAGGAATGGGAAGGGATAAGGAGAAAGAGAGAGAGAGGTAGTCTGCACCAACGGCTCCACTATACATTTCAATATCTATAGGAGAGAGAGTAGGAATGGGAAGGAAGAAGGAGAGAGAGAGGTAGTCTGTACCAACGGCTCCACTATACATTTCAATATCTATAGGAGAGAGAGTAGGAATGGGAAGGGATAAGGAGAAAGAGAGAGAGAGGTAGTCTGCACCAACGGCTCCACTATACATTTCAATATCTATAGGAGAGAGAGTAGGAATGGGAAGGGATAAGGAGAAAGAGAGAGAGAGAAGGATAAGGAGAAGTAGGGAGGAGGAGTAGGGAGGGGAAGGGAGAAGGAGAGAGAGAGAGAGAGGTAGTCTGCACCAACGGCTCCACTATACATTTCAATATCTATAGGAGAGAGAGTAGGAATGGGAAGGGATAAGGAGAAAGAGAGAGAGAGGTAGTCTGCACCAACGGCTCCACTATACATTTCAATATCTATAGGAGAGAGAGTAGGAATGGGAAGGGATAAGGAGAAAGAGAGAGAGAGAGAGAGAGGTAGTCTGCACCAACGGCTCCACTATACATTTCAATATCTATAGGAGAGAGAGTAGGAATGGGAAGGGATAAGGAGAAAGAGAGAGAGAGAAGGATAAGGAGAAGTAGGGAGGAGGAGTAGGGAGGGGAAGGGAGAAGGAGAGAGAGAGAGAGAGAGGTAGTCTGCACCAACGGCTCCACTATACATTTCAATATCTATAGGAGAGAGAGTAGGAATGGGAAGGGATAAGGAGAAAGAGAGAGAGAGAAGGATAAGGAGAAGTAGGGAGGAGGAGTAGGAATGGGAAGGGAGAAGGAGAGAGAGAGAGAGAGAGGTAGTCTGCACCAACGGCTCCACTATACATTTCAATATCTATAGGAGAGAGAGTAGGAATGGGAAGGGATAAGGAGAAAGAGAGAGAGAGAAGGATAAGGAGAAGTAGGGAGGAGGAGTAGGGAGGGGAAGGGAGAAGGAGAGAGAGAGAGAGAGAGGTAGTCTGCACCAACGGCTCCACTATACATTTCAATATCTATAGGAGAGAGAGTAGGAATGGGAAGGGATAAGGAGAAAGAGAGAGAGAGAAGGATAAGGAGAAGTAGGGAGGAGGAGTAGGAATGGGAAGGGAGAAGGAGAGAGAGAGAGAGAGGTAGTCTGCACCAACGGCTCCACTATACATTTCAATATCTGCGGGGAGTGTGTGTTGCGAGTAGCGGTTGAGGAAATGGAGGGGAGAGAAGGCGAGAGAGATAGGAGAAGAGGAGTCGATGGGAGGGCGCACAGAGAGAGAGAGAGAAGGATGAGGAGAAGGTGGGAGGGGAAAGGAGAAGGAGAAAGAGAGGTAGTGGGATAAGGAGAAGTAGGGAGAGGGAGTAAATAGTGGAAGGGAGAAGGAGAAAGAGAGGTAGTGGGATAAGGAGAAGTAGAGAGAGGAAGTAAATAGCGGAAGGGAGAAGGAGAAAGAGAGGTAGTGGGATAAGGAGAAGTAGGGAGAGGGAGTAAATAGTGGAAGGGAGAAGGAGAAAGAGAGGTAGTGGGATAAGGAGAAGTAGGGAGAGGGAGTAAATAGTGGAAGGGAGAAGGAGAAAGAGAGGTAGTGGGATAAGGAGAAGTAGGGAGAGGGAGTAAATAGTGGAAGGGAGAAGGAGAAAGAGAGGTAGTGGGATAAGGAGAAGTAGGGAGAGGGAGTAAATAGTGGAAGGGAGAAGGAGAAAGAGAGGGAGTGGGATAAGGAGAAGTAGGGAGAGGAAGTAAATAGCGGAAGGGAGAAGGAGAAAGAGAGGTAGTGGGATAAGGAGAAGTAGGGAGAGGGAGTAAATAGTGGAAGGGAGAAGGAGAAAGATAGGGAGTGGGATAAGGAGAAAGAGGGAGAGGGAGTAAATAGTGGAAGGGAGAAGGAGAAAGAGAGGGAGTGGGATAAGGAGAAAGAGGGAGAGGGAGTAAATAGTGGAAGGGAGAAGGAGAAAGAGAGGGAGTGGGATAAGGAGAAAGAGGGAGAGGGAGTAAATAGTGGAAGGGAGAAGGAGAAAGAGAGGGAGTGGGATAAGGAGAAGTAGGGAGAGGGAGTAAATAGTGGAAAGGAGAAAAGGAGAAAAGGAAATTACCGATTGAATTTGCTCCTTGCGGCTATCATCAGCTGTAAGAGAATTATCTTGAGAGGATAAAATATCCTTAAGTAGGGAAAGCGTCTTTGTCATTGCAACGGTGGGACCGAGGTTGTTGGGAGGATACTCCACCTATTGAGAGAATAGGGAATTGCTTGCTGACTAATCGAGATCGATACAAACTTTAGTTTAAAATATGAACAAATTTAAGGAAAATATAATAACAATGAATATTGAAAATAACATAAATAATGAATAATATGTATTAATAATAATGTAAATATAATAATTGAATGATAATAAATGAAATTAATAATGATGATGAATTTAATTTAAATCTAATAAAATATATATTTCAAATAAATATATAAAACATATTGGGATACAAATATATTAATAACAAAATATTAAATAACAAAATATCTAAAAGTGATTTGTATTATTATCCCTGATTAATATAATTCAATACAAATTAATATAATATAATTAATATAGTATTATAACATAATACAAATTATTATTATAAAATATTCAATATTTTCGGAAATTTGGTTTGTTAATTACATATTTAAGTTGCCAGTTAAGACATAAATATATGCACTGCCACTAATATCATTGTACTTATATTTCATTATACCTATATATTATATTACTTATATTTCATTATACCTATATATTATATTACTTATATTTCATTATACCTATATATTATATTACTTATATTTCATTATACCTATATATTATTATACCTATATTTCATTATACCTATATATTATATTACTTATATTTCATTATACCTATATATTATATTACTTATATTTCATTATACCTATATATTATATTACTTATATTTCATTATACCTATATATTATATTACTTATATTTCATTATACCTATATATTATATTACTTATATTTCATTATACTTATATATTATATTACTTATATTTCATTATACCTATATATTATTTTACTTATATTTCATTATACCCATATATTATATTACTAATATTTCATTATACCTATATATTATTATACTTATATTTCATTATACCTATATATTATATTACTTATATTTCATTATACCAATATATTATATTTCATTATACCTATATATTATATTACTTATATTTCATTATACCTATATATTATATTACTTATATTTCATTATACCTATATATTATATTACTTATATTTCATTATACCAATATATTATATTTCATTATACCTATATATTATATTACTTATATTTCATTATACCTATATATTATATTACTTATATTTCATTATACTTATATATTATATTACTTATATTTCATTATACCTATATATTATATTACTTATATACATATTAACTGCATATGTTATCTTACCTTCTCAAGTTGCATCGTGGAATGACAATGAAGTGAATTGTAGAACATCTTAACTGCTAGAATTCGCAAATCATCCATTGTCGACAGCAGAGAGCTAGTCTTGCATTTCTTAACTTCACTTGTAAAGGATTAAACACCATTGTTATAGAGTTAGATGTCATTGTTACAGGATTAGATGTCATTGTTACAGGATTAGATGTCATTGTTACAAAGATAGATGTTATTGTTACAGAGCTAGACGTTATTTTAGTCAGATTAGTCGTAAAATTGTAAAGTCGTAATTATTATATTATATTTAGAAACATATGAATCCCTTTCCAAAGACATATTAAAGTATAAATCTATTCTGTAATTAACCACAAGATCTGGGAATATCACCTGATAGCTGTACAGTAGAAATGTATCAAGTTAGAGAGTTTATAGAGTTCAACAGCTCCAGGTTCAGAGAGTAAGACTTGTTCACAGCGCACCTGGTGGTGGAATGGGGAATTAGTGTTTACAGAGCACCTAGTGGTGGAATGGGGAATTAGTGTTCACAGAGCACCTGGTGATGGAATGGGGAATTAGTGTTCACAGAGCACCTGGTGGTGGAATGGGGAATTAGTGTTCACAGAGCACCTGGTGGTGGAATGGGGAATTAGTGTTCACAGAGCACCTGGTGGTGGAATGGAGAATTAGTGTTTACAGATTACCTGGTGGTGGAATGGAGAATTAGTGTTCACAGCGTACCTGGTGGTGGAATGGAGAATTAGTGTTTACAGCGCACCTGGTGGTGGAATGGAGAATTATTGTTTATAGAGTACCTGGTGGTTAAATGGGGAATTAGTGTTTACAGAGCACCTGGTGATAAAATGGGGAATTAGTGTTTACAGAGTACCTGGTGGTGGAATGGGGAATTAGTGTTCACAGAGCACCTGGTGGTGGAATGGGGAATTAGTGTTTACAGAGTACCTGGTGGTGGAATAGGGAATTAGTTTTTAAAGAGTACCTGGTGGTGGAATTTGGAATTAATGTTCACAGAGCACCTGGTGTTGGAATGGAAACTTAATAGTAATTGTTAAATACATATATATTAAGAAGAGTTGAAGATTGCTTCACTAACTTTAAGTGGTCTGCAAAGACCTTCAGATACATGACTTAGAACTTCTTGGCAGATGCTTTGAGTTTCTGTGAAATGATAGTCGAATAATTGTCTGTTTCTTTTTGTTTGTAAGGTAATTGTAGGTTTAGATAAATAGCCTCAAGCAGTGGCATGTTAATGAGAGTTAAAAAGACAGGGAGACAAAATATGTAGACGTGGCTTAGTAAAGTAATGGGCATGTAAGTGTAATGTAGGAGGGAGACAATGGGTGTTTGGGAGGGAGATAATGGGTGTGTAGGTGGGAGACAATGGGTCGGTAGGAGTGAGACAATGGGTGTGTAGGAGTGAGACAATGGGTATGTAGGAGTAAGACAATGGGTGGGTAGGTGCGAGACAATGGGTGGGTAGGTGTGATACAATGGGTGTGCAGGTGTGAGACAATGGGTGTGTAGTAGTGAGACAATGGGTGGGTAGGGTGAGACAATGGGTATGTAGGAGTAAGACAATATGTGGGTAGGAGTAAGACAATGGGTGGGTAGGTGTAAGACAATGGGTATGTAGGAGTGAGACAATGGGTGTGCAGGTGTGAGACAATGGGTGTTTAGGAGTGAGACAATGGGTATGTAGGAGTGAGACAATGGGTGTGCAGGTGTGAGACAATATGTGGGTAATAGTGAGACAATGGGTGTGCAGGTGCGAGACAATGGGTGTGCAGGTGCGAGACAATGGGTGTGTAGTAGTGAGACAATGTGTTGGTCGGTGTGAGACAATGGGTTGGTCGGTGTGAGACAATGGATGTGCAGGTGTGAGACAATGGGTGGGTAGGAATAAGATAATGACAAATCAGTTGATTAATAGATAGTACGTGATAAGTGAGCTAGTGGGCGTGGCTGACCTATAGAGGGGGCGGGGCATAGCTTACACACTGCATACAGGTATTCGGACTCCCCCGCTAGCGACTGGTGCAGCCATGCTAACATATCTCCAATATAACGTAAGGGGTCGTGGGAGTGCAGTTCAATTGGTCTAGAACCGGGACCTGGAGCGGGTGAAAGGTCAATGGTCGATAGCATGGAAATGCACGTTATTTAACCTAGTCGATGTATCTGTTTGGATTTAGTGGTCATTTGTGGTCAATAGATAATTTTAATGAATATTTTTCGTTTAGTGTATCTTAATAAATGGTTCGGTGTTTAGTTGTTCATTGTATTATTTAATTTAAATTGCTTATGACCAAGATATATGTTATATTAATAGAGGATAGATTCAAGTTAGTTTAATATTTAGCAATAATACTGGAAATAATACTGGTAATAATACTGGTAACTGTAATTATATAAAATAATTTAATGTAGAATATAAAAATTCTGGAATGTAAAATTTGTTTGAATCTAATATTAATCTAATATTGGGATTTAGATTTTGCATCTGCACACTTTTACTAAACCTCCCCTGGTCAAGGCGTCTATAAATCCACGTACAATAGCAGTTCTCCTAGCGGAACCATATTCATCCAGGGAATACCTGTAGTGGTCAAGTGATATCGAAGTGTTTGTAATTTATGTCGAGATATGATTTAATAGTTTATCAATATTTGTAATAAACTTCGTGAAATATCTTTGTAGTATACTGGATATAAATTCTAAATAACGTCTAATAACAAATTATTTACATTATTACAATACGGACCACATACAAAAAACATATCAAATTCATGAAAAGAATTCTATTAAAAGGTAATTTTATTATATATTTATAAAAATGAAAATTAACTTTATTGATGTGATTTGACTAAAGGAAATATGGGAAAATATACAATAAATAATGCTAAAACTAAATAAAACATTTTTAAAATGTCTGTCTGTCAACATAAATTCAAGATGTCAGTTACATCTTCAATTTACCAATGTCTTAGATTCACAACTTGCAGCTCCAACCTGAACAGCACGGGCCGATCTCTGAGAGCGTTAATAGCCGAGCAGAACTGTTGCGAAATGGGCGGACATTCACATGTAAACTGCCGGCATTCATCTTTGATTGAAGATGGGTTAATGAGGGAAATATCACGTCTAGTAAAGAAAAACAGAGGTAGGGGAGGGCATCTGAAAATGGAGTAGTGTAAAGTGGTGTGGAGTTTGAGAGAATTGTATATCTTAGGGAGTAGTCCATAGTAATAATAGGTAATGAGTGATATTTGCAAATTAATAGTTTCAGTTGTAAAGGATAAGCTATTATTGATGATAATAATGAAGATTATATGATATAAGGAAGAAAATGAGAGTATAAGGAATGTACAAATGATAAAAAAGCCAGATAAAAATAGCATAAACTTTCTGTCTACGAGCTCTAGAAACCCTTAAAGAACACTAACTCTTAAACCACACTAACTCTTAAACCACACTAACTCTTAAACCACACTAACTCTTAAACCATACTAACTCTTAAACCACATTAACTCTTAAACCACACTAACTCTTAAACCACACTAACTCTTAAACCACACTAACTCTTAAACTACACTAACTCTTAAACCACACTAACTCTTAAACCTCACTAACTCTTAAACCACACTAACTCTTAAACTACACTAACTCTTAAACCACACTAACTCTTAAACTACACTAACTCTTAAACCACACTAACTCTTAAACCACACTAACTCTTAAACCACACTAACTCTTAAACCACACTAACTCTTAAACCACACTAACTCTTAAACCACACTAACTCTTAAACTACACTAACTCTTAAACCACACTAACTCTTAAACCACACTAACTCTTAAACCACACTAACTTTTAAACCTCACTAACTCTTAAACCACACTAACTCTTAAACCACACTAACTCTTAAACCACACTAACTCTTAAACCACACTAACTCTTAAACTACACTAACTCTTAAACTACACTAACCCTTAAACCACACTAACTCTAACACAACACTAACTCTGACACCATCGGTAGAGTTTCTCATAAGCTGTCTCCAGGTATAAAGCCATAGACTCCATGATCTCCAATCTAATAGTGAAAAGCATGATCATACAATAGTGTAATGTTACTCTATGTTACTAAGGCTAGAGTGTAGTATTACTATATACTACTAATGCTATAGTGTAATATTACTCTATGTTACTAAGGCTAGAGTGTAGTATTACTATATACTACTAATGCTATAGTGTAATGTTACTCTATGTTACTAAGGCTAGAGTGTAGTATTACTATATACTACTAATGCTATAGTGTAATGTTACTCTATGTTACTAAGGCTAGATTGTAGTATTACTATATACTACTAATGCTATAGTGTAATGTTACTCTATGTTACAAAGGCTTGAGTGTAGTATTACTATATACTACTAATGCTATAGTGTAATGTTACTCTATGCTACTAAGGCTAGAGTGTAGTATTACTATATACTACTAATGCTATAGTGTAATGTTACTAATGATATAGTGTAATGTTACTCTATGTTACTAAGACTAGAGTGTAGTATTACTATATACTACTAATGCTATAGTGTAATGTTACTCTAAGTTACTAAGGTTAGAGTGTAGTATTACTATATACTACTAATGCTATAGTGTAATGTTACTCTAAGTTACTAAGACTAGAGTGTAGTATTACTATATACTACTAATGCTATAGTGTAATGTTACTATATGTTACTAAGGCTAGATTGTAGTATTACTATATACTACTAATGCTATAGTGTAATGTTACTCTATGTTACAAAGGCTTGAGTGTAGTATTACTATATACTACTAATGCTATAGTGTAATGTTACTCTATGCTACTAAGGCTAGAGTGTAGTATTACTATATACTACTAATGCTATAGTGTAATGTTACTAATGCTAAAATGTAATGTTACTCTATGTTACTAAGACTAGAGTGTAGTATTACTATATACTACTAATGCTATAGTGTAATGTTACTAATGCTAAAATGTAATGTTACTCTATGTTAATAAGGCTAGAGTGTAGTATTACTATATACTACTAATGCTATAGTGTAATGTTACTCTATGTTACTAAGGCTAGAGTGTAGTATTACTATATACTACTAATGCTATAGTGTAATGTTACTCTATGTTAATAAGGCTAGAGTGTAGTATTACTATATACTACTAATGCTATAGTGTAATGTTACTCTATGTTACTAAGGTTAGAGTGTAGTATTACTATATACTACTAATGCTATAGTGTAATGTTACTCTATGTTACTAAGACTAGAGTGTAGTATTACTATATACTACTAATGCTATAGTGTAATGTTACTCTATGTTACAAAGGCTAGAGTGTAGTATTACTATATACTACTAATGCTATAGTGTAATGTTACTCTATGTTACTAAGGTTAGAGTGTAGTATTACTATATACTACTAATGCTATAGTGTAATGTTACTCTATGTTACTAAGACTAGAGTGTATTATTACTATATACTACTAATGCTATAGTGTAATGTTACTCTATGTTAATAAGGCTAGAGTGTAGTATTACTATATACTACTAATGCTATAGTGTAATGTTACTCTATGTTACTAAGGCTAGAGTGTAGTATTACTATATACTACTAATGCTATAGTGTAATGTTACTCTATGTTACTAAGGCTAGAGTGTAGTATTACTATATACTACTAATGCTATAGTGTAATGTTACTCTATGTTACTAAGGCTAGAGTGTAGTATTAATATATACTACTAATGCTATAGTGTAATGTTACTCTATGTTACTAAGACTAGAGTGTAGTATTACTATATACTACTAATGCTATAGAGTAATGTTACTCTATGTTACTAAGGCTAGAGTGTAGTATTACTATATACTACTAATGCTATAGTGTAATGTTACTCTATGTTACTAAGACTAGAGTGTAGTATTACTATATACTACTAATGCTATAGTGTAATGTTACTCTATGTTACTAAGGCTAGAGTGTAGTATTAATATATACTACTAATGCTATAGTGTAATGTTACTCTATGTTACTAAGGCTAGAGTGTAGTATTACTATATACTACTAATGCTATAGTGTAATGTTACTCTATGTTACTAAGGCTAGAGTGTAGTATTACTATATACTACTAATGCTATAGTGTAATGTTACTCTATGTTACTAAGGCTAGAGTGTAGTATTACTATATACTACTAATGCTATATGGTAATGTTACTCTATGTTACTAAGACTAGAGTGTAGTATTACTATATACTACTAATGCTATAGTGTAATGTTACTCTATGTTAATAAGGCTAGAGTGTAGTATTACTATATACTACTAATGCTATAGTGTAATGTTACTCTATGTTACAAAGGCTAGAGTGTAGTATTACTATATACTACTAATGCTATAGTCTAATGTTACTCTATGTTACTAAGGCTAGAGTGTAGTATTACTATATACTACTAATGCTATAGTGTAATGTTACTCTATGTTACAAAGGCTAGAGTGTAGTATTACTATATACTACTAATGCTATAGTGTAATGTTACTAATTCTATAGTGTAATGTTACTCTATGTTACTAAGGCTAGAGTGTAGTATTACTATATACTACTAATGCTATAGTGTAATGTTACTCTATGTTACTAAGACTAGAGTGTAGTATTACTATATACTACTAATGCTATATGGTAATGTTACTCTATGTTACTAAGACTAGAGTGTAGTATTACTATATACTACTAATGCTATAGTGTAATGTTACTCTATGTTACTAAGGCTAGAGTGTAGTATTACTATATACTACTAATGCTATAGTGTAATGTTACTCTAAGTTACTAAGACTAGAGTGTAGTATTACTATATACTACTAATGCTATAGTGTAATGTTACTATATGTTACTAAGGCTAGATTGTAGTATTACTATATACTACTAATGCTATAGTGTAATGTTACTAATGCTATAGTGTAATATTACTCTATGTTACTAATGCTAAAGTGTAGTATTACTATATACTACTAATGCTATAGTGTAATATTACTCTATGTTACTAAGGCTAAAGTGTAGTATTACTATATACTACTAATGCTATAGTGTAATGTTACTCTATGTTAATAAGGCTAGAGTGTAGTATTACTATATACTACTAATGCTCTAGTGTAATGTTACTCTATGTTACTAAGGCTAGAGTGTAGTATTACTATATACTACTAATGCTATAGTGTAATGTTACTCTATGTTACAAAGGCTTGAGTGTAGTATTACTATATACTACTAATGCTATAGTGTAATGTTACTCTATGCTACTAAGGCTAGAGTGTAGTATTACTATATACTACTAATGCTATAGTGTAATGTTACTAATGCTAAAATGTAATGTTACTCTATGTTACTAAGACTAGAGTGTAGTATTACTATATACTACTAATGCTATAGTGTAATGTTACTAATTCTATAGTGTAATGTTACTCTATGTTACTAAGGCTAGAGTGTAGTATTACTATATACTACTAATGCTATAGTGTAATGTTACTCTATGTTACTAAGACTAGAGTGTAGTATTACTATATACTACTAATGCTATATGGTAATGTTACTCTATGTTACTAAGACTAGAGTGTAGTATTACTATATACTACTAATGCTATAGTGTAATGTTACTCTATGTTACTAAGGCTAGAGTGTAGTATTACTATATACTACTAATGCTATAGTGTAATGTTACTCTAAGTTACTAAGACTAGAGTGTAGTATTACTATATACTACTAATGCTATAGTGTAATGTTACTATATGTTACTAAGGCTAGATTGTAGTATTACTATATACTACTAATGCTATAGTGTAATGTTACTCTATGTTACAAAGGCTTGAGTGTAGTATTACTATATACTACTAATGCTATAGTGTAATGTTACTCTATGCTACTAAGGCTAGAGTGTAGTATTACTATATACTACTAATGCTATAGTGTAATGTTACTAATGCTAAAATGTAATGTTACTCTATGTTACTAAGACTAGAGTGTAGTATTACTATATACTACTAATGCTATAGTGTAATGTTACTAATGCTATAGTGTAATGTTACTCTATGTTACTAAGACTAGAGTGTAGTATTACTATATACTACTAATGCTATAGTGTAATGTTACTCTATGTTACTAAGGCTAGAGTGTAGTATTAATATATACTACTAATGCTATAGTGTAATGTTACTCTATGTTACTAAGGCTAGAGTGTAGTATTACTATATACTACTAATGCTATAGTGTAATGTTACTCTATGTTACTAAGGCTAGAGTGTAGTATTACTATATACTACTAATGCTATAGTGTAATGTTACTCTATGTTACTAAGGCTAGAGTGTAGTATTACTATATACTACTAATGCTATATGGTAATGTTACTCTATGTTACTAAGACTAGAGTGTAGTATTACTATATACTACTAATGCTATAGTGTAATGTTACTCTATGTTAATAAGGCTAGAGTGTAGTATTACTATATACTACTAATGCTATAGTGTAATGTTACTCTATGTTACAAAGGCTAGAGTGTAGTATTACTATATACTACTAATGCTATAGTCTAATGTTACTCTATGTTACTAAGGCTAGAGTGTAGTATTACTATATACTACTAATGCTATAGTGTAATGTTACTCTATGTTACAAAGGCTAGAGTGTAGTATTACTATATACTACTAATGCTATAGTGTAATGTTACTAATTCTATAGTGTAATGTTACTCTATGTTACTAAGGCTAGAGTGTAGTATTACTATATACTACTAATGCTATAGTGTAATGTTACTCTATGTTACTAAGACTAGAGTGTAGTATTACTATATACTACTAATGCTATATGGTAATGTTACTCTATGTTACTAAGACTAGAGTGTAGTATTACTATATACTACTAATGCTATAGTGTAATGTTACTCTATGTTACTAATACTGTAGTGTAGTATTACTATATACTACTAATGCTATAGTGTAATGTTACTCTATGTTACTAAGGCTAGAGTGTAGTATTACTATATACTACTAATGCTATAGTGTAATGTTACTCTATGTTACTAAGGCTAGAGTGTAGTATTACTATATACTACTAATGCTATAGTGTAATGTTACTCTATGTTACTAAGGCTAGAGTGTAGTATTACTATATACTACTAATGCTATAGTGTAATGTTACTCTATGTTACTAAGGCTAGAGTGTAGTATTACTATATACTACTAATGCTATAGTGTAATGTTACTCTATGTTACTAAGGCTAGAGTGTAGTATTACTATATACTACTAATGCTATAGTGTAATGTTACTCTATGTTACTAAGGCTAGAGTGTAGTATTACTATATACTACTAATGCTATAGTGTAATGTTACTCTATGTTACTAAGGCTAGAGTGTAGTATTACTATATACTACTAATGCTATAGTGTAATGTTACTAATACTATAGTGTAATGTTACTCTATGTTAATAAGGCTAGAGTGTATTATTACTATATACTACTAATGCTATAGTGTAATGTTACTAATACTATAGTGTAATGTTACTCTATGTTACAAAGGCTAGAGTGTAGTATTACTATATACTACTAATACTATAGTGTAATGTTACTCTATGTTACTAAGGCTAGAGTGTAGTATTACTATATACTACTAATGCTATAGTGTAATGTTACTCTATGTTACTAAGACTAGAGTGTAGTATTACTATATACTACTAATGCTATAGTGTAATGTTACTCTATGTTACTAAGGCAAGAGTGTAGTATTACTATATACTACTAATGCTATAGTGTAATGTTACTCTATGTTACTAAGGCTAGAGTGTAGTATTACTATATACTACTAATGCTATAGTGTAATGTTACTCTATGTTACAAAGGCTAGAGTGTAGTATTACTATATACTACTAATGCTATAGTGTAATGTTACTAATGATATAGTGTAATGTTACTCTATGTTACTAAGGCTAGAGTGTAGTATTACTATATACTACTAATGCTATAGTGTAATGTTACTAATGCTATAGTGTAATGTTACTCTATGTTACTAAGGCTAGAGTGTAGTATTACTATATACTACTAATGCTATAGTGTAATGTTACTCTATGTTACAAAGGCTAGAGTGTAGTATTACTATATACTACTAATGCTATAGTGTAATGTTACTCTATGTTACTAAGACTAGAGTGTAGTATTACTATATACTACTAATGCTATAGTGTAATGTTACTCTATGTTACTAAGACTAGAGTGTAGTATTACTATATACTACTAATGCTATAGTGTAATGTTACTCTATGTTACTAAGGCAAGAGTGTAGTATTACTATATACTACTAATGCTATAGTGTAATGTTACTAATGCTATAGTGTAATGTTACTCTATGTTACAAAGGCTAGAGTGTATTATTACTATATACTACTAATGCTATAGTGTAATGTTACTAATGCTATAGTGTAATGTTACTCTATGTTACTAATACTGTAGTGTAGTATTACTATATACTACTAATGCTATAGTGTAATGTTACTCTATGTTACTAATACTGTAGTGTAGTATTACTATATACTACTAATGCTATAGTGTAATATTACTCTATGTTACTAAGGCTAGAGTGTAGTATTACTATATACTACTAATGCTATAGTGTAATGTTACTAATGCTATAGTGTAATGTTACTCTATGTTACTAAGGCTAGAGTGTAGTATTACTATATACTACTAATGCTATAGTGTAATGTTACTCTATGTTAATAAGGCTAGAGTGTAGTATTACTATATACTACTAATGCTATAGTGTAATGTTACTCTATGTTACTAAGACTAGAGTGTAGTATTACTATATACTACTAATGCTATAGTGTAATGTTACTCTATGTTACTAAGACTAGAGTGTAGTATTACTATATACTACTAATGCTATAGTGTAATGTTACTCTATGTTACTAAGGCTAGAGTGTAGTATTACTATATACTACTAATGCTATAGTGTAATGTTACTCTATGTTACTAAGACTAGAGTGTAGTATTACTATATACTACTAATGCTATAGTGTAATGTTACTCTATGTTACTAAGACTAGAGTGTAGTATTACTATATACTACTAATGCTATAGTGTAATGTTACTCTATGTTACTAAGGCTAGAGTGTAGTATTACTATATACTACTAATGCTATAGTGTAATGTTACTCTATGTTACTAAGGCTAGAGTGTAGTATTACTATATACTACTAATGCTATAGTGTAATGTTACTCTATGTTAATAAGGCTAGAGTGTAGTATTACTATATACTACTAATGCTATAGTGTAATGTTACTCTATGTTACAAAGGCTAGAGTGTAGTATTACTATATACTACTAATGCTATAGTGTAATGTTATTCTATGTTAATAAGGCTAGAGTGTAGTATTACTATATACTACTAATGCTATAGTGTAATGTTACTAATGCTATAGTGTAATGTTACTCTATGTTACTAAGGCTAGAGTGTAGTATTACTATATACTACTAATGCTATAGTGTAATGTTACTCTATGTTACTAAGACTAGAGTGTAGTATTACTATATACTACTAATGCTATAGTGTAATGTTACTATATGTTACTAAGGCTAGAGTGTAGTATTACTATATACTACTAATTCTATAGTGTAATGTTACTCTATGTTACTAAGGCTAGAGTGTAGTATTACTATATACTACTAATGCTATAGTGTAATGTTACTAATGCTATAGTGTAATGTTACTCTATGTTACAAAGGCTAGAGTGTAGTATTACTATATACTACTAATGCTATAGTGTAATGTTACTAATGCTAGAGTGTAATGTTACTCTATGTTACTAAGGCTAGAGTGTAGTATTACTATATACTACTAATGCTATAGTGTAATGTTACTAATGCTAGAGTGTAATGTTACTCTATGTTACTAAGGCTAGAGTGTAGTATTACTATATACTACTAATGCTATAGTGTAATGTTACTCTATGTTACTAAGACTAGAGTGTAGTATTACTATATACTACTAATGCTATAGTGTAATATTACTAATGCTATAGTGTAATGTTACTCTATGTTACTAAGACTAGAGTGTAGTATTACTATATACTACTAATGCTATAGTGTAATGTTACTCTATGTTACTAAGGCTAGAGTGTAGTATTACTATATACTACTAATGCTATAGTGTAATGTTACTCTATGTTACTAAGACTAGAGTGTAGTATTACTATATACTACTAATGCTATAGTGTAATGTTACTCTATGTTACTAAGACTAGAGTGTAGTATTACTATATACTACTAATGCTATAGTGTAATGTTACTCTATGTTAATAAGGCTAGAGTGTAGTATTACTATATACTACTAATATTATAGTATAATGTTACTAATGCTATAGTGTAATGTTACTCTATGTTACTAAGACTAGAGTGTAGTATTACTATATACTACTAATGCTATAGTGTAATGTTACTCTATGTTACTAAGACTAGAGTGTAGTATTACTATATACTACTAATGCTATAGTGTAATGTTACTCTATGTTAATAAGGCTAGAGTGTAGTATTACTATATACTACTAATGCTATAGTGTAATGTTACTAATGCTATAGTGTAATGTTACTCTATGTTACTAAGACTAGAGTGTAGTATTACTATATACTACTAATGCTATAGTGTAATATTACTAATGCTATAGTGTAATGTTACTCTATGTTACTAAGACTAGAGTGTAGTATTACTATATACTACTAATGCTATAGTGTAATGTTACTCTATGTTACTAAGGCTAGAGTGTAGTATTACTATATACTACTAATGCTATAGTGTAATGTTACTCTATGTTACTAAGGCTAGAGTGTAGTATTAATATATACTACTAATGCTATAGTGTAATGTTACTCTATGTTACTAAGGCTAGAGTGTAGTATTACTATATACTACTAATGCTATAGTGTAATGTTACTCTATGTTACTAAGACTAGAGTGTAGTATTACTATATACTACTAATGCTATAGTGTAATGTTACTCTATGTTACTAAGACTAGAGTGTAGTATTACTATATACTACTAATGCTATAGTGTAATGTTACTCTATGTTAATAAGGCTAGAGTGTAGTATTACTATATACTACTAATATTATAGTATAATGTTACTAATGCTATAGTGTAATGTTACTCTATGTTACTAAGACTAGAGTGTAGTATTACTATATACTACTAATGCTATAGTGTAATGTTACTCTATGTTACTAAGACTAGAGTGTAGTATTACTATATACTACTAATGCTATAGTGTAATGTTACTCTATGTTAATAAGGCTAGAGTGTAGTATTACTATATACTACTAATGCTATAGTGTAATGTTACTAATGCTATAGTGTAATGTTACTCTATGTTACTAAGACTAGAGTGTAGTATTACTATATACTACTAATGCTATAGCGTAATGTTACTCTATGTTACAAAGGCTAGAGTGTAGTATTACTATATACTACTAATGCTATAGTGTAATGTTACTCTATGTTACTAAGGCTAGAGTGTAGTATTACTATATACTACTAATGCTATAGTGTAATGTTACTAATGCTATAGTGTAATGTTACTCTATGTTACTAAGACTAGAGTGTAGTATTACTATATACTACTAATGCTATAGTGTAATGTTACTCTATGTTACTAATACTGTAGTGTAGTATTACTATATACTACTAATGCTATAGTGTAATGTTACTCTATGTTAATAAGGCTAGAGTGTAGTATTACTATATACTACTAATGCTATAGTGTAATGTTACTCTATGTTACTAAGGCTAGAGTGTAGTATTACTATATACTACTAATGCTATAGTGTAATGTTACTCTATGTTACTAAGGCTAGAGTGTAGTATTACTATATACTACTAATGCTATAGTGTAATGTTACTCTAAGTTACTAAGGTTAGAGTGTAGTATTACTATATACTACTAATGCTATAGTGTAATGTTACTCTATGTTACTAAGACTAGAGTGTAGTATTACTATATACTACTAATGCTATAGTGTAATGTTACTCTAAGTTACTAAGACTAGAGTGTAGTATTACTATATACTACTAATGCTATAGTGTAATGTTACTCTAAGTTACTAAGACTAGAGTGTAGTATTACTATATACTACTAATGCTATAGTGTAATGTTACTATATGTTACTAAGGCTAGAGTGTAGTATTACTATATACTACTAATGCTATAGTGTAATGTTACTCTAAGTTACTAAGACTAGAGTGTAGTATTACTATATACTACTAATGCTATAGTGTAATGTTACTCTATGTTACTAAGACTAGAGTGTAGTATTACTATATACTACTAATGCTATAGTGTAATGTTACTCTAAGTTACTAAGACTAGAGTGTAGTATTACTATATACTACTAATGCTATAGTGTAATGTTACTCTATGTTACTAAGGCTAGAGTGTAGTATTACTATATACTACTAATGCTATAGTGTAATGTTACTCTATGTTACTAAGACTAGAGTGTAGTATTACTATATACTACTAATGCTATAGTGTAATGTTACTATATGTTACTAAGACTAGAGTGTAGTATTACTATATACTACTAATGCTATAGTGTAATGTTACTCTAAGTTACTAAGACTAGAGTGTAGTATTACTATATACTACTAATGCTATAGTGTAATGTTACTATATGTTACTAAGGTTAGAGTGTAGTATTACTATATACTACTAATGCTATAGTGTAATGTTACTCTATGTTACAAAGACTAGAGTGTAGTATTACTATATACTACTAATGCTATAGTGTAATGTTACTATATGTTACTAAGGCTAGAGTGTAGTATTACTATATACTACTAATGCTATAGTGTAATGTTACTCTAAGTTACTAAGACTAGAGTGTAGTATTACTATATACTACTAATGCTATAGTGTAATGTTACTATATGTTACTAAGGCTAGAGTGTAGTATTACTATATACTACTAATGCTATAGTGTAATGTTACTCTAAGTTACTAAGACTAGAGTGTAGTATTACTATATACTACTAATGCTATAGTGTAATGTTACTCTATGTTACTAAGACTAGAGTGTAGTATTACTATATACTACTAATGCTATAGTGTAATGTTACTCTATGTTAATAAGGCTAGAGTGTAGTATTACTATATACTACTAATGCTATAGTGTAATGTTACTCTATGTTACTAAGACTAGAGTGTAGTATTACTATATACTACTAATGCTATAGTGTAATGTTACTAATGCTATAGTGTAATGTTACTCTATGTTACAAAGGCTAGAGTGTAGTATTACTATATACTACTAATGCTATAGTGTAATGTTACTAATGCTATAGTGTAATGTTACTCTATGTTACAAAGGCTAGAGTGTAGTATTACTATATACTACTAATGCTATAGTGTAATGTTACTCTATGTTACTAAGACTAGAGTGTAGTATTACTATATACTACTAATGCTATAGTGTAATGTTACTCTATGTTACAAAGACTAGAGTGTAGTATTACTATATACTACTAATGCTATAGTGTAATGTTACTCTATGTTACAAAGGTTAGAGTGTAGTATTACTATATACTACTAATGCTATAGTGTAATGTTACTCTATGTTACTAAGACTAGAGTGTAGTATTACTATATACTACTAATGCTATAGTGTAATATTACTCTATGTTACTAAGACTAGAGTGTATTATTACTATATACTACTAATGCTATAGTGTAATGTTACTCTATGTTACTAAGGCTAGAGTGTAGTATTACTATATACTACTAATGCTATAGTGTAATGTTACTCTATGTTAATAAGGCTAGAGTGTATTATTACTATATACTACTAATGCTATAGTGTAATATTACTCTATGTTACTAAGACTAGAGTGTATTATTACTATATACTACTAATGCTATAGTGTAATGTTACTCTATGTTACTAAGGCTAGAGTGTAGTATTACTATATACTACTAATGCTATAGTGTAATGTTACTCTATGTTAATAAGGCTAGAGTGTATTATTACTATATACTACTAATGCTATAGTGTAATGTTACTAATGCTATAGTGTAATGTTACTCTATGTTACTAAGACTAGAGTGTAGTATTACTATATACTACTAATGCTATAGTGTAATGTTACTAATGCTATAGTGTAATGTTACTCTATGTTACTAAGACTAGAGTGTAGTATTACTATATACTACTAATGCTATAGTGTAATGTTACTAATGCTATAGTGTAATGTTACTCTATGTTACTAAGACTAGAGTGTAGTATTACTATATACTACTAATGCTATAGTGTAATGTTATTCTATGTTACTAAGGCTAGAGTATAGTATTACTATATACTACTAATGCTATAGTGTAATGTTACTAATGCTATAGTGTAATGTTACTCTATGTTACTAAGACTGTAGTGTAGTATTACTATATACTACTAATGCTATAGTGTAATGTTACTCTATGTTACTAAGGCTAGAGTGTAGTATTACTATATACTACTAATGATATAGTGTAATGTTACTCTATGTTACTAAGGCTAGAGTGTAGTATTACTATATACTACTAATTCTATAGTGTAATGTTACTCTATGTTACTAAGGCTAGAGTGTAGTATTACTATATACTACTAATGCTATAGTGTAATGTTACTAATGCTATAGTGTAATGTTACTCTATGTTACAAAGGCTAGAGTGTAGTATTACTATATACTACTAATGCTATAGTGTAATGTTACTCTATGTTACTAAGGCTAGAGTGTAGTATTACTATATACTACTAATGCTATAGTGTAATGTTACTCTATGTTACTAAGGCTAGAGTGTAGTATTACTATATACTACTAATGCTATAGTGTAATGTTACTCTATGTTACTAAGGCTAGAGTGTAGTATTACTATATACTACTAATGCTATAGTGTAATGTTACTAATGCTAGAGTGTAATGTTACTCTATGTTACTAAGGCTAGAGTGTAGTATTACTATATACTACTAATGCTATAGTGTAATGTTACTAATGCTATAGTGTAATGTTACTCTATGTTACTAAGGCTAGAGTGTAGTATTACTATATACTACTAATGCTATAGTGTAATGTTACTAATGCTATAGTGTAATGTTACTCTATGTTACTAAGGCTAGAGTGTAGTATTACTATATACTACTAATGCTATAGTGTAATGTTACTAATGCTATAGTGTAATGTTACTCTATGTTACTAAGGCTAGAGTGTAGTATTGCTATATACTACTAATGCTATAGTGTAATGTTACTCTATGTTAATAAGGCTAGAGTGTAGTATTACTATATACTACTAATGCTATAGTGTAATGTTACTCTATGTTACTAAGACTAGAGTGTAGTATTACTATATACTACTAATGCTATAGTGTAATGTTACTAATGATATAGTGTAATGTTACTCTATGTTACAAAGGCTAGAGTGTAGTATTACTATATACTACTAATGCTATAGTGTAATGTTACTCTATGTTACTAAGACTAGAGTGTAGTATTACTATATACTACTAATGCTATAGTGTAATGTTACTCTATGTTAATAAGGCTAGAGTGTAGTATTACTATATACTACTAATGTTATAGTCTAATGTTACTCTATGTTACTAAGACTAGAGTGTAGTATTACTATATACTACTAATGCTATAGTGTAATGTTACTAATGCTATAGCGTAATGTTACTCTATGTTACAAAGGCTAGAGTGTAGTATTACTATATACTACTAATGCTATAGTGTAATGTTACTCTATGTTACTAAGGCTAGAGTGTAGTATTACTATATACTACTAATGCTATAGTGTAATGTTACTAATGCTATAGTGTAATGTTACTCTATGTTACAAAGGCTAGAGTGTAGTATTACTATATACTACTAATGCTATAGTGTAATGTTACTCTATGTTACTAAGACTAGAGTGTAGTATTACTATATACTACTAATGCTATAGTGTAATGTTACTAATGCTATAGTGTAATGTTACTCTATGTTACTAAGACTAGAGTGTAGTATTACTATATACTACTAATGCTATAGTGTAATGTTACTAATGCTATAGTGTAATGTTACTCTATGTTACAAAGGCTAGAGTGTAGTATTACCATATACTACTAATGCTATAGTGTAATGTTACTCTATGTTACTAAGGCTAGAGTGTAGTATTACTATATACTACTAATGCTATAGTGTAATGTTACTCTATGTTAATAAGGCTAGAGTGTAGTATTACTATATACTACTAATGCTATAGTGTAATGTTACTCTATGTTACTAAGACTAGAGTGTAGTATTACTATATACTACTAATGCTATAGTGTAATGTTACTCTATGTTAATAAGGCTAGAGTGTAGTATTACTATATACTACTAATGCTATAGTGTAATGTTACTAATGCTATAGTGTAATGTTACTCTATGTTAATAAGGCTAGAGTGTAGTATTACTATATACTACTAATGCTATAGTGTAATGTTACTCTATGTTAATAAGACTAGAGTGTAGTATTACTATATACTACTAATGCTATAGTGTAATGTTACTAATGCTATAGTGTAATGTTACTCTATGTTAATAAGGCTAGAGTGTATTATTACTATATACTACTAATGCTATAGTGTAATGTTACTCTATGTTACTAAAGCTAGAGTGTAGTATTACTATATACTACTAATGCTATGGTGTAATGTTACTCTATGTTACTAAGACTAGAGTGTAGTATTACTATATACTACTAATGCTATAGTGTAATGTTACTCTATGTTAATAAGGCTAGAGTGTAGTATTACTATATACTACTAATGCTATAGTGTAATGTTACTAATGCTATAGTGTAATGTTACTCTATGTTAATAAGGCTAGAGTGTATTATTACTATATACTACTAATGCTATAGTGTAATGTTACTCTATGTTACTAAGGCTAGAGTGTAGTATTACTATATACTACTAATGCTATAGTGTAATGTTACTCTATGTTACTAAGGCTAGAGTGTAGTATTACTATATACTACTAATGCTATAGTGTAATGTTACTAATGCTATAGTGTAATGTTACTCTATGTTACTAAGACTAGAGTGTAGTATTACTATATACTACTAATGCTATAGTGTAATGTTACTCTATGTTACTAAGGCTAGAGTGTAGTATTACTATATACTACTAATGCTATAGTGTAATGTTACTCTATGTTACTAAGGCTAGAGTGTAGTATTACTATATACTACTAATGCTATAATGTAATGTTACTCTATGTTACTAAGGCTAGAGTGTAGTATTACTATATACTACTAATGCTATAGTGTAATGTTACTCTATGTTACTAAGGCTAGAGTGTAGTATTACTATATACTACTAATGCTATAGTGTAATGTTACTCTATGTTACTAAGGCTAGAGTGTAGTATTACTATATACTACTAATGCTATAATGTAATGTTACTCTATGTTACTAAGGCTAGAGTGTAGTATTACTATATACTACTAATGCTATAGTGTAATGTTACTATATGTTACTAAGGCTAGAGTGTAGTATTACTATATACTACTAATGCTATAGTGTAATGTTACTAATGCTATAGTGTAATGTTACTCTATGTTACTAAGGCTAGAGTGTAGTATTACTATATACTACTAATGCTATAGTGTAATGTTACTCTATGTTACTAAGACTAGAGTGTAGTATTACTATATACTACTAATGCTATAGTGTAATGTTACTAATGCTATAGTGTAATGTTACTCTATGTTACTAAGGCTAGAGTGTAGTATTACTATATACTACTAATGCTATAGTGTAATGTTTCTCTATGTTACTAAGGCTAGAGTGTAGTATTACTATATACTACTAATGCTATAGTGTAATGTTACTCTATGTTACTAAGACTAGAGTGTAGTATTACTATATACTACTAATGCTATAGTGTAATGTTACTCTATGTTACTAAGGCTAGAGTGTAGTATTACTATATACTACTAATGCTATATGGTAATGTTACTCTATGTTACTAAGGCTAGAGTGTAGTATTACTATATACTACTAATGCTATAGTGTAATGTTACTCTATGTTACTAAGGCTAGAGTGTAGTATTACTATATACTACTAATGATATAGTGTAATGTTACTCTATGTTACTAAGGCTAGAGTGTAGTATTACTATATACTACTAATGCTATAGTGTAATGTTACTCTATGTTACTAAGGCTAGAGTGTAGTATTACTATATACTACTAATGCTATAGTGTAATGTTTCTCTATGTTACTAAGGCTAGAGTGTAGTATTACTATATACTACTAATGCTATAGTGTAATGTTACTCTATGTTACAAAGGCTAGAGTGTAGTATTACTATATACTACTAATGCTATAGTGTAATGTTACTCTATGTTACTAAGGCTAGAGTGTAGTATTACTATATACTACTAATGCTATAGTGTAATGTTACTCTATGTTACTAAGGCTAGAGTGTAGTATTACTATATACTACTAATGCTATAGTGTAATGTTACTCTATGTTACTAAGGCTAGAGTGTAGTATTACTATATACTACTAATGCTATAGTGTAATGTTACTCTATGTTAATAAGGCTAGAGTGTAGTATTACTATATACTACTAATGCTATAGTGTAATGTTACTAATGCTATAGTGTAATGTTACTCTATGTTACTAAGGCTAGAGTGTAGTATTACTATATACTACTAATGCTATAGTGTAATGTTACTAATGCTATAGTGTAATGTTACTCTATGTTACTAAGGCTAGAGTGTAGTATTACTATATACTACTAATGCTATAGTGTAATGTTACTCTATGTTACTAAGGCTAGAGTGTAGTATTACTATATACTACTAATGCTATAGTGTAATGTTACTCTATGTTAATAAGGCTAGAGTGTAGTATTACTATATACTACTAATGCTATAGTGTAATGTTACTCTATGTTACTAAGGCTAGAGTGTAGTATTACTATATACTACTAATGCTATAGTGTAATGTTACTCTATGTTAATAAGGCTAGAGTGTAGTATTACTATATACTACTAATGCTATAGTGTAATGTTACTAATGATATAGTGTAATGTTACTCTATGTTACAAAGGCTAGAGTGTAGTATTACTATATACTACTAATGCTATAGTTTAATGTTACTCTATGTTACTAAGGCTAGAGTGTAGTATTACTATATACTACTAATGATATAGTGTAATGTTACTAATGCTATAGTGTAATGTTACTCTATGTTACTAAGGCTAGAGTGTAGTATTACTATATACTACTAATGCTATAGTGTAATGTTACTCTATGTTACTAAGGCTAGAGTGTAGTATTACTATATACTACTAATGCTATAGTGTAATGTTACTCTATGTTAATAAGGCTAGAGTGTAGTATTACTATATACTACTAATGCTATAGTGTAATGTTACTAATGCTATAGTGTAATGTTACTCTATGTTACTAAGGCTAGAGTGTAGTATTACTATATACTACTAATGCTATAGTGTAATGTTACTCTATGTTACTAAGACTAGAGTGTAGTATTACTATATACTACTAATGCTATAGCGTAATGTTACTCTATGTTACAAAGGCTAGAGTGTAGTATTACTATATACTACTAATGCTATAGTGTAATGTTACTCTATGTTACTAAGGCTAGAGTGTAGTATTACTATATACTACTAATGCTATAGTGTAATGTTACTAAGGCTAGAGTGTAGTATTACTATATACTACTAATGCTATAGTGTAATGTTACTCTATGTTACTAAGACTAGAGTGTAGTATTACTATATACTACTAATGCTATAGCGTAATGTTACTCTATGTTACAAAGGCTAGAGTGTAGTATTACTATATACTACTAATGCTATAGTGTAATGTTACTCTATGTTACTAAGGCTAGAGTGTAGTATTACTATATACTACTAATGCTATAGTGTAATGTTACTAATGCTATAGTGTAATGTTACTCTATGTTACTAAGGCTAGAGTGTAGTATTACTATATACTACTAATGCTATAGTGTAATGTTACTCTATGTTACTAAGGCTAGAGTGTAGTATTACTATATACTACTAATGCTATAGTATAATGTTACTCTAATAAGGCTAGAGTGTAGTATTACTATATACTACTAATGCTATAGTGTAATGTTACTAAGGTTAGAGTGTAGTATTACTATATACTACTAATGCTATAGTGTAATATTACTAATGCTATAGTGTAATGTTACTCTATGTTACAAAGGCTAGAGTGTAGTATTACTATATACTACTAATGCTATAGTGTAATGTTACTAATGCTATAGTGTAATGTTACTCTATGTTACTAAGACTAGAGTGTAGTATTACTATATACTACTAATGCTATAGTGTAATGTTACTCTATGTTACTAAGGCTAGAGTGTAGTATTACTATATACTACTAATGCTATAGTGTAATGTTACTCTATGTTACTAAGACTAGAGTGTAGTATTACTATATACTACTAATGCTATAGTGTAATGTTACTCTATGTTAATAAGGCTAGAGTGTAGTATTACTATATACTACTAATGCTATAGTGTAATGTTACTCTATGTTACTAAGACTAGAGTGTAGTATTACTATATACTACTAATGCTATAGTGTAATGTTACTAATGCTATAGTGTAATGTTACTCTATGTTACTAATGCTATAGTGTAATGTTACTCTATGTTAATAAGGCTAGAGTGTAGTATTACTATATACTACTAATGTTATAGTCTAATGTTACTCTATGTTACTAAGACTAGAGTGTAGTATTACTATATACTACTAATGCTATAGTGTAATGTTACTAATGCTATAGTGTAATGTTACTCTATGTTAATAAGGCTAGAGTGTAGTATTACTATATACTACTAATGCTATAGTGTAATGTTACTCTATGTTACTAATGCTATAGTGTAATGTTACTCTATGTTAATAAGGCTAGAGTGTAGTATTACTATATACTACTAATGTTATAGTCTAATGTTACTCTATGTTACTAAGACTAGAGTGTAGTATTACTATATACTACTAATGCTATAATGTAATGTTACTCTATGTTACTAAGGCTAGAGTGTAGTATTACTATATACTACTAATGCTATAGTGTAATGTTACTCTATGTTACTAAGGCTAGAGTGTAGTATTACTATATACTACTAATGATATAGTGTAATATTACTCTATGTTACTAAGACTAGAGTGTAGTATTACTATATACTACTAATGCTATAGTGTAATGTTACTCTATGTTACTAAGACTAGAGTGTAGTATTACTATATACTACTAATGCTATAGTGTAATGTTACTAATGCTATAGCGTAATGTTACTCTATGTTACAAAGGCTAGAGTGTAGTATTACTATATACTACTAATGCTATAGTGTAATGTTACTCTATGTTACAAAGGCTAGAGTGTAGTATTACTATATACTACTAATGCTATAGTGTAATGTTACTCTATGTTACTAAGACTAGAGTGTAGTATTACTATATACTACTAATGCTATAGTGTAATGTTACTCTATGTTACTAAGACTAGAGTGTAGTATTACTATATACTACTAATGCTATAGTGTAATGTTACTCTATGTTACTAAGGCTAGAGTGTAGTATTACTATATACTACTAATGCTATAGTGTAATGTTACTAATGCTATAGTGTAATGTTACTCTATGTTACTAAGGCTAGAGTGTAGTATTACTATATACTACTAATGCTATAGTGTAATGTTACTCTATGTTAATAAGGCTAGAGTGTAGTATTACTATATACTACTAATGCTATAGTGTAATGTTACTCTAAGTTACTAAGACTAGAGTGTAGTATTACTATATACTACTAATGCTATAGTGTAATGTTTCTCTATGTTACTAAGGCTAGAGTGTAGTATTACTATATACTACTAATGCTATAGTGTAATGTTACTCTATGTTACTAAGGCTAGAGTGTAGTATTACTATATACTACTAATGCTATAGTGTAATGTTACTAATGCTATAGTGTAATGTTACTCTATGTTACTAAGACTAGAGTGTAGTATTACTATATACTACTAATGCTATAGTGTAATGTTACTCTATGTTACTAAGGCTAGAGTGTAGTATTACTATATACTACTAATGCTATAGTGTAATGTTACTCTATGTTACTAAGGCTAGAGTGTAGTATTACTATATACTACTAATGCTATAGTGTAATGTTACTCTATGTTACTAAGACTAGAGTGTAGTATTACTATATACTACTAATGCTATAGTGTAATGTTACTCTATGTTACTAAGGCTAGAGTGTAGTATTAATATATACTACTAATGCTATAGTGTAATGTTACTCTATGTTACTAAGGCTAGAGTGTAGTATTACTATATACTACTAATGCTATAGTGTAATGTTACTCTATGTTACTAAGGCTAGAGTGTAGTATTACTATATACTACTAATGCTATAGTGTAATGTTACTCTATGTTACTAAGGCTAGAGTGTAGTATTACTATATACTACTAATGCTATATGGTAATGTTACTCTATGTTACTAAGACTAGAGTGTAGTATTACTATATACTACTAATGCTATAGTGTAATGTTACTCTATGTTAATAAGGCTAGAGTGTAGTATTACTATATACTACTAATGCTATAGTGTAATGTTACTCTATGTTACAAAGGCTAGAGTGTAGTATTACTATATACTACTAATGCTATAGTCTAATGTTACTCTATGTTACTAAGGCTAGAGTGTAGTATTACTATATACTACTAATGCTATAGTGTAATGTTACTCTATGTTACAAAGGCTAGAGTGTAGTATTACTATATACTACTAATGCTATAGTGTAATGTTACTAATTCTATAGTGTAATGTTACTCTATGTTACTAAGGCTAGAGTGTAGTATTACTATATACTACTAATGCTATAGTGTAATGTTACTCTATGTTACTAAGACTAGAGTGTAGTATTACTATATACTACTAATGCTATATGGTAATGTTACTCTATGTTACTAAGACTAGAGTGTAGTATTACTATATACTACTAATGCTATAGTGTAATGTTACTCTATGTTACTAATACTGTAGTGTAGTATTACTATATACTACTAATGCTATAGTGTAATGTTACTCTATGTTACTAAGGCTAGAGTGTAGTATTACTATATACTACTAATGCTATAGTGTAATGTTACTCTATGTTACTAAGGCTAGAGTGTAGTATTACTATATACTACTAATGCTATAGTGTAATGTTACTCTATGTTACTAAGGCTAGAGTGTAGTATTACTATATACTACTAATGCTATAGTGTAATGTTACTCTATGTTACTAAGGCTAGAGTGTAGTATTACTATATACTACTAATGCTATAGTGTAATGTTACTCTATGTTACTAAGGCTAGAGTGTAGTATTACTATATACTACTAATGCTATAGTGTAATGTTACTCTATGTTACTAAGGCTAGAGTGTAGTATTACTATATACTACTAATGCTATAGTGTAATGTTACTAATACTATAGTGTAATGTTACTCTATGTTAATAAGGCTAGAGTGTATTATTACTATATACTACTAATGCTATAGTGTAATGTTACTAATACTATAGTGTAATGTTACTCTATGTTACAAAGGCTAGAGTGTAGTATTACTATATACTACTAATACTATAGTGTAATGTTACTCTATGTTACTAAGGCTAGAGTGTAGTATTACTATATACTACTAATGCTATAGTGTAATGTTACTCTATGTTACTAAGACTAGAGTGTAGTATTACTATATACTACTAATGCTATAGTGTAATGTTACTCTATGTTACTAAGGCAAGAGTGTAGTATTACTATATACTACTAATGCTATAGTGTAATGTTACTCTATGTTACTAAGGCTAGAGTGTAGTATTACTATATACTACTAATGCTATAGTGTAATGTTACTCTATGTTACAAAGGCTAGAGTGTAGTATTACTATATACTACTAATGCTATAGTGTAATGTTACTAATGATATAGTGTAATGTTACTCTATGTTACTAAGGCTAGAGTGTAGTATTACTATATACTACTAATGCTATAGTGTAATGTTACTAATGCTATAGTGTAATGTTACTCTATGTTACTAAGGCTAGAGTGTAGTATTACTATATACTACTAATGCTATAGTGTAATGTTACTCTATGTTACAAAGGCTAGAGTGTAGTATTACTATATACTACTAATGCTATAGTGTAATGTTACTCTATGTTACTAAGACTAGAGTGTAGTATTACTATATACTACTAATGCTATAGTGTAATGTTACTCTATGTTACTAAGACTAGAGTGTAGTATTACTATATACTACTAATGCTATAGTGTAATGTTACTCTATGTTACAAAGGCTAGAGTGTATTATTACTATATACTACTAATGCTATAGTGTAATGTTACTAATGCTATAGTGTAATGTTACTCTATGTTACTAAGGCTAGAGTGTAGTATTACTATATACTACTAATGCTATAGTGTAATGTTACTCTATGTTACAAAGGCTAGAGTGTATTATTACTATATACTACTAATGCTATAGTGTAATGTTACTAATGCTATAGTGTAATGTTACTCTATGTTACTAATACTGTAGTGTAGTATTACTATATACTACTAATGCTATAGTGTAATGTTACTCTATGTTACAAAGGCTAGAGTGTAGTATTACTATATACTACTAATGCTATAGTGTAATATTACTCTATGTTACTAAGGCTAGAGTGTAGTATTACTATATACTACTAATGCTATAGTGTAATGTTACTAATGCTATAGTGTAATGTTACTCTATGTTACTAAGGCTAGAGTGTAGTATTACTATATACTACTAATGCTATAGTGTAATGTTACTCTATGTTACAAAGGCTAGAGTGTAGTATTACTATATACTACTAATGCTATAGTGTAATGTTACTCTATGTTACTAAGACTAGAGTGTAGTATTACTATATACTACTAATGCTATAGTGTAATGTTACTCTATGTTACTAAGACTAGAGTGTAGTATTACTATATACTACTAATGCTATAGTGTAATGTTACTCTATGTTACTAAGACTAGAGTGTAGTATTACTATATACTACTAATGCTATAGTGTAATGTTACTCTATGTTACTAAGGCTAGAGTGTAGTATTACTATATACTACTAATGCTATAGTGTAATGTTACTCTATGTTACTAAGGCTAGAGTGTAGTATTACTATATACTACTAATGCTATAGTGTAATGTTACTCTATGTTAATAAGGCTAGAGTGTATTATTACTATATACTACTAATGCTATAGTGTAATGTTACTCTATGTTAATAAGACTAGAGTGTAGTATTACTATATACTACTAATGCTATAGTGTAATGTTACTCTATGTTACAAAGGCTAGAGTGTAGTATTACTATATACTACTAATGCTATAGTGTAATGTTACTCTATGTTACTAAGGCTAGAGTGTAGTATTACTATATACTACTAATGCTATAGTGTAATGTTACTAATGCTATAGTGTAATGTTACTATATGTTACTAAGACTAGAGTGTATTATTACTATATACTACTAATGCTATAGTGTAATGTTACTCTATGTTACTAAGGCTAGAGTGTAGTATTACTATATACTACTAATGCTATAGTGTAATGTTACTCTATGTTAATAAGGCTAGAGTGTAGTATTACTATATACTACTAATGCTATAGTGTAATGTTACTCTATGTTACTAAGACTAGAGTGTAGTATTACTATATACTACTAATGCTATAGTGTAATGTTACTCTAAGTTACTAAGACTAGAGTGTAGTATTACTATATACTACTAATGCTATAGTGTAATGTTACTCTATGTTACTAAGACTAGAGTGTAGTATTACTATATACTACTAATGCTATAGTGTAATGTTATTCTATGTTAATAAGGCTAGAGTGTAGTATTACTATATACTACTAATGCTATAGTGTAATGTTACTAATGCTATAGTGTAATGTTACTCTATGTTACTAAGGCTAGAGTGTAGTATTACTATATACTACTAATGCTATAGTGTAATGTTACTCTATGTTACTAAGACTAGAGTGTAGTATTACTATATACTACTAATGCTATAGTGTAATGTTACTATATGTTACTAAGGCTAGAGTGTAGTATTACTATATACTACTAATTCTATAGTGTAATGTTACTCTATGTTACTAAGGCTAGAGTGTAGTATTACTATATACTACTAATGCTATAGTGTAATGTTACTAATGCTATAGTGTAATGTTACTCTATGTTACAAAGGCTAGAGTGTAGTATTACTATATACTACTAATGCTATAGTGTAATGTTACTAATGCTAGAGTGTAATGTTACTCTATGTTACTAAGGCTAGAGTGTAGTATTACTATATACTACTAATGCTATAGTGTAATGTTACTAATGCTAGAGTGTAATGTTACTCTATGTTACTAAGACTAGAGTGTAGTATTACTATATACTACTAATGCTATAGTGTAATGTTACTCTATGTTACTAAGACTAGAGTGTAGTATTACTATATACTACTAATGCTATAGTGTAATATTACTAATGCTATAGTGTAATGTTACTCTATGTTACTAAGACTAGAGTGTAGTATTACTATATACTACTAATGCTATAGTGTAATGTTACTCTATGTTACTAAGGCTAGAGTGTAGTATTACTATATACTACTAATGCTATAGTGTAATGTTACTCTATGTTACTAAGACTAGAGTGTAGTATTACTATATACTACTAATGCTATAGTGTAATGTTACTCTATGTTACTAAGACTAGAGTGTAGTATTACTATATACTACTAATGCTATAGTGTAATGTTACTCTATGTTAATAAGGCTAGAGTGTAGTATTACTATATACTACTAATGCTATAGTGTAATGTTACTAATGCTATAGTGTAATGTTACTCTATGTTACTAAGACTAGAGTGTAGTATTACTATATACTACTAATGCTATAGTGTAATGTTACTCTATGTTACTAAGACTAGAGTGTAGTATTACTATATACTACTAATGCTATAGTGTAATGTTACTCTATGTTAATAAGGCTAGAGTGTAGTATTACTATATACTACTAATGCTATAGTGTAATGTTACTAATGCTATAGTGTAATGTTACTCTATGTTACTAAGACTAGAGTGTAGTATTACTATATACTACTAATGCTATAGTGTAATATTACTAATGCTATAGTGTAATGTTACTCTATGTTACTAAGACTAGAGTGTAGTATTACTATATACTACTAATGCTATAGTGTAATGTTACTCTATGTTACTAAGGCTAGAGTGTAGTATTACTATATACTACTAATGCTATAGTGTAATGTTACTCTATGTTACTAAGACTAGAGTGTAGTATTACTATATACTACTAATGCTATAGTGTAATGTTACTCTATGTTACTAAGACTAGAGTGTAGTATTACTATATACTACTAATGCTATAGTGTAATGTTACTCTATGTTAATAAGGCTAGAGTGTAGTATTACTATATACTACTAATGCTATAGTGTAATGTTACTAATGCTATAGTGTAATGTTACTCTATGTTACTAAGACTAGAGTGTAGTATTACTATATACTACTAATGCTATAGTGTAATGTTACTCTATGTTACTAAGACTAGAGTGTAGTATTACTATATACTACTAATGCTATAGTGTAATGTTACTCTATGTTAATAAGGCTAGAGTGTAGTATTACTATATACTACTAATGCTATAGTGTAATGTTACTAATGCTATAGTGTAATGTTACTCTATGTTACTAAGACTAGAGTGTAGTATTACTATATACTACTAATGCTATAGCGTAATGTTACTCTATGTTACAAAGGCTAGAGTGTAGTATTACTATATACTACTAATGCTATAGTGTAATGTTACTCTATGTTACTAAGGCTAGAGTGTAGTATTACTATATACTACTAATGCTATAGTGTAATGTTACTAATGCTATAGTGTAATGTTACTCTATGTTACTAAGACTAGAGTGTAGTATTACTATATACTACTAATGCTATAGTGTAATGTTACTCTATGTTACTAATACTGTAGTGTAGTATTACTATATACTACTAATGCTATAGTGTAATGTTACTAATGCTAGAGTGTAATGTTACTCTATGTTACTAAGGCTAGAGTGTAGTATTACTATATACTACTAATGCTATAGTGTAATGTTACTAATGCTAGAGTGTAATGTTACTCTATGTTACTAAGGCTAGAGTGTAGTATTACTATATACTACTAATGCTATAGTGTAATGTTACTCTATGTTACTAAGACTAGAGTGTAGTATTACTATATACTACTAATGCTATAGTGTAATGTTACTAATGCTATAGTGTAATGTTACTCTATGTTACAAAGGCTAGAGTGTAGTATTACTATATACTACTAATGCTATAGTGTAATGTTACTCTATGTTACTAAGGCTAGAGTGTAGTATTACTATATACTACTAATGCTATAGTGTAATGTTACTCTATGTTACTAAGGCTAGAGTGTAGTATTACTATATACTACTAATGCTATAGTGTAATGTTACTCTATGTTACTAAGGCTAGAGTGTAGTATTACTATATACTACTAATGCTATAGTGTAATGTTACTAATGCTAGAGTGTAATGTTACTCTATGTTACTAAGGCTAGAGTGTAGTATTACTATATACTACTAATGCTATAGTGTAATGTTACTAATGCTATAGTGTAATGTTACTCTATGTTACTAAGGCTAGAGTGTAGTATTACTATATACTACTAATGCTATAGTGTAATGTTACTAATGCTATAGTGTAATGTTACTCTATGTTACTAAGGCTAGAGTGTAGTATTACTATATACTACTAATGCTATAGTGTAATGTTACTAATGCTATAGTGTAATGTTACTCTATGTTACTAAGGCTAGAGTGTAGTATTGCTATATACTACTAATGCTATAGTGTAATGTTACTCTATGTTAATAAGGCTAGAGTGTAGTATTACTATATACTACTAATGCTATAGTGTAATGTTACTCTATGTTACTAAGACTAGAGTGTAGTATTACTATATACTACTAATGCTATAGTGTAATGTTACTAATGATATAGTGTAATGTTACTCTATGTTACAAAGGCTAGAGTGTAGTATTACTATATACTACTAATGCTATAGTGTAATGTTACTCTATGTTACTAAGACTAGAGTGTAGTATTACTATATACTACTAATGCTATAGTGTAATGTTACTCTATGTTAATAAGGCTAGAGTGTAGTATTACTATATACTACTAATGCTATAGTGTAATGTTACTAATGATATAGTGTAATGTTACTCTATGTTACAAAGGCTAGAGTGTAGTATTACTATATACTACTAATGCTATAGTGTAATGTTACTCTATGTTACTAAGACTAGAGTGTAGTATTACTATATACTACTAATGCTATAGTGTAATGTTACTCTATGTTAATAAGGCTAGAGTGTAGTATTACTATATACTACTAATGCTATAGTGTAATGTTACTCTATGTTACAAAGGCTAGAGTGTAGTATTACTATATACTACTAATGCTATAGTGTAATGTTACTCTATGTTACTAAGACTAGAGTGTAGTATTACTATATACTACTAATGCTATAGTGTAATGTTACTAATGCTATAGTGTAATGTTACTCTATGTTACTAAGGCTAGAGTGTAGTATTACTATATACTACTAATGCTATAGTGTAATGTTACTAATGCTATAGTGTAATGTTACTCTATGTTACTAAGGCTAGAGTGTAGTATTACTATATACTACTAATGCTATAGTGTAATGTTACTCTATGTTACTAAGGCTAGAGTGTAGTATTACTATATACTACTAATGCTATAGTGTAATGTTACTAATGCTATAGCGTAATGTTACTCTATGTTACTAAGACTAGAGTGTAGTATTACTATATACTACTAATGCTATAGTGTAATGTTACTCTATGTTACTAAGGCTAGAGTGTAGTATTACTATATACTACTAATGCTATAGTGTAATGTTACTCTATGTTACTAAGACTAGAGTGTAGTATTACTATATACTACTAATGCTATAGTGTAATGTTACTCTATGTTACTAAGGCTAGAGTGTAGTATTACTATATACTACTAATGCTATAGTGTAATGTTACTCTATGTTAATAAGGCTAGAGTGTAGTATTACTATATACTACTAATGCTATAGTGTAATGTTACTAATGCTATAGTGTAATGTTACTCTATGTTACTAAGACTAGAGTGTAGTATTACTATATACTACTAATGCTATAGTGTAATGTTACTCTATGTTACTAAGGCTAGAGTGTAGTATTACTATATACTACTAATGCTATAGTGTAATGTTACTCTATGTTACTAAGACTAGAGTGTAGTATTACTATATACTACTAATGCTATAGTGTAATGTTACTCTATGTTAATAAGGCTAGAGTGTAGTATTACTATATACTACTAATGCTATAGTGTAACGTTACTCTATGTTACTAAGACTAGAGTGTAGTATTACTATATACTACTAATGCTATAGTGTAATGTTACTCTATGTTACTAAGACTAGAGTGTAGTATTACTATATACTACTAATGCTATAGTGTAATGTTACTCTATGTTACTAAGGCTAGAGTGTAGTATTACTATATACTACTAATGCTATAGTGTAATGTTACTCTATGTTACTAAGGCTAGAGTGTAGTATTACTATATACTACTAATGCTATAGTGTAATGTTACTCTATGTTACTAAGGCTAGAGTGTAGTATTACTATATACTACTAATGCTATAGTGTAATGTTACTCTATGTTACTAAGACTAGAGTGTAGTATTACTATATACTACTAATGCTATAGTGTAATGTTACTCTATGTTACTAAGACTAGAGTGTAGTATTACTATATACTACTAATGCTATAGTGTAATGTTACTCTATGTTACTAAGGCTAGAGTGTAGTATTACTATATACTATTAATGCTATAGTATAATGGTACTCTATGTTACTAATACTGTAGTGTAGTATTAATTATGTATGGACTAAATTCAAAATGTGTCATATAATTTATTATAATTATTATATAATTTTTTATTAAATTTAATATAAAATATCTGTTGATAAAGATAAAGAGATGCAATTGCCGTTACCTTTATATGACACAGAAGAGGGATTTTAAAATTGATTGTGAAAATGAATAACATGTAACATTTAGTAGGCTTGTCAGAGAGTCTCTGATTTGTAATAAAGTTCTGCGAGGTAAATCTTATTGAATACTTCCTTAGTTAATAGTCCCTAGTGATTAATCTACTAGTGAGTATTACCATAGTGAGCCATACTCTAGTGATTACTTCTATATTAAATAACTTCCAGTAAATTACTCTTCCCATTGGGTATTGTCTTAGTCAACACTATAAGTAAATAACTTATATTAGAAGGTACTACTCAAGTAATTAACCCAAGTAATTAATATTTAACCTCGCAACTTAGTAAGTACTCTGCGAGTGAGTAATTAAGCCACTAGTACGTAAGTACCCATCTAGTGATTATGTACCCCGATAGTGAGTAAGTATTCCGATAGTAAGTATGTAACCTGATAGTGAATATATACTCCCCTAGTGAGTAAATACCCCGCTAGCAAGTAAGTACTTCACTAGTGATTAAATTCTCCGTTAATGAGTAAATACATCGCTATTGAATAAGTACCCTGCTAATTAGTAAGTACTTTGCTAGTGAGTTAGTATTTAGCTAGTAAGTATATACCCCGATTTTAAGTAAGTACTTTTCTAGTGAGTAAGTTCACCACACTAGTGATTAAGTACTCACCACGTGATTAAGTATCCTGCTGGTGAGAAAGTTCACATCTAGTAAGAAAGTAATATGCTTAAGAGTAAGTACCCAATAAGTTGGTAAATATTCATCTAATGAGTAAGTACCCCACTAGTTGGTAGGTACCCTTCTATTGAATAAGTGAGTAACTACTCCTCTAGTTAGTAACTACTCACCTAGTGAGTAAGTACTCCCCAAGTGAGTAACTACTCCCCTAGTGAGTAACTACTCCCCCAATGAGTAACTACTCCCCTAGTGAGTAAATACACCCCTAGTAAGTAAGTACTCCCCCAGTGAGTTACTACTCCCCCAGTGAGTAACTACTACCCTAATGAGTAAGTACTACCCTAATGAGTAAGTACTCCCCTAGTGAGTAAGTACTATCCTAATGAGTAAGTACTCCCCTAGTGAGTAAGTACTCCCCTAGTGAGTGAGTACTCCCCTAGTGAGTAAGTACATACCCAGTGAGTAACTACTACCCTAATGAGTAAGTACTCCCCTAATGAGTAAGTACTCCCCTAGTGAGTAAGTACTCCCCTAGTGAGTAAATACTCCCCTAGTGAGTAAGTACTCCCCTAGTGAGTAAGTACTCCCCTAGTGAGTAAGTACTACCCTAGTAAGTAAGTACATACCCAGCCGTCTGTTGATTCGTGCGCAATAATATCTTGCAATCACAATGAATTTCCTTGAGACGTATTAAAACTTCAAAGAAGCTCTGAAATGGAATATTGACATAGATTTAATGCAAGCAACTTGTACATGTATAGGGTCATAGTTCAAGTCATATAGGACAATGCAATTCTTTGAATTGAAATATGCTTAATTCATATGTTTAATTAATTTACCCTATTAATATTCACCCACAACATTTCACCTTATACATTCCATACTCTATGTTTCACCCACTACATTCCATTATCTACATTTCACCCACTACATTCCATAATATACATTTCACCAATTACATTCAACACATTACATTTCACACACTACATTCCATACTCTATATTTCACCCACTATATTCCATACTCTACATTTCACCTACTACATTCCATTATCTACATATCACCCATTACATTCCATCCTCTACATTTCACCCACTACACTCCATCCTCTACATTTCACCCACTACATTCCATAATATACATTTCACCAATTACATTCAACACATTACATTTCACACACTACATTCCATACTTTATATTTCATCCACTACATTCCATACTCTATATTTTACCCACTACATTCCATACTCTACATATCACCCATTTCATTCCATACTCTATATTTTACCCACTACATTCCATACTCTACATATCACCCATTACATACCATACTCTACATTTCACCCACTACATTCCATATTCTACATTTCACCCACTACATTTCATTATCTACATATCACCCATTACATTCCATACTCTACATTGCACCCACTACATTCCATTATCTACATATCACCCATTACATTCCATACTCTACATTTCACCCACTACACTCCATAAGATACGTTTCACCAATTACATTCAACCCATTACATTTCAATCATTACATTCCATACTCTAAATTTCACCCACTACATTCCTTATTCTAAATTTCATCCACTACATTTCATATTCTACATTTAACCTATTACATTCCATACTCTACATTTCACCCATTACATCCCATACTTTATATTTCACCCATACTATACATTTCACCCACTACATTCCATACTCTACATTTCACCCACTACATTTATCAAAGAATTAATTACACTTTTGTAACACTATTCCTCGGGTCTCTGATTGAGACATATTATAATAATATAAAACATATTTCAGAATATTAAGATACTTAAGTTACTCAAGTTATTGAATTGCAGTTAGAATTAAAAACATTACACATTTAAATTGCGTGGAAATTTGATTATTTGAAAGTTTCACTATAAAGTTGTGAACTAGAAGTAACTCAGCGATCATGCTAACACAAAACTAACCGGGTCCAACGAGTTGGAGTTCGAATGTAACACCTTTACTTGATCCGCGTGAAGCTGGAACTTCTCGAGGAAAACGTTGACCATTTTAGATTTCATCTTCAGGGTTTCTCTGTTAGGTAATCAGCAATACATATATCCACTAAGAGATACATACTTACGTATGTATTTGGTCAAATTTAATATTCAAATGATCATTATACTCGTGAAAATAATATTATATATATTTATAATAATGGTAAAATTATTATATATTTAATATTTCTACTCATTTCTTTAATTAAACTTCCTCTAAATAAATACAACATAAAAAAGATAACAAGATAAATTTAACATTCAAAATTACATATCTAACAAATACGATCTTCAAAGTATGGATTTATTTATTTTACAAAATTTAAAGATATATATATTTATTGTTTATAAATTCACTTATAAAGACTCGATATGTAAGAAAAAGTAAGAGACCTTTCATTTTTCAGGCCCGTGGTAAGACTAATCAATGATTGAGTTTGCGATTTAGATTCACAGAGTCTCTTCTTCATGTCGTTACAACAATCGCTCATTTCACTGATGCTAGTGTAGAGAGATTTGATTTGCTGTCACCATGAAATGAACTTTATTAAAATACAACAATTAATGAATTTTTAAGTTATTCAAAAGACGAGAGATCAAAAATCTTGATATAAATAATGATTTAATGTCAAATAAAATGTAATTAAAGAGTATATATATATATATATTTATATATATATGATATACGATATATGAATCTGTACTAATAATATAATATTAATATAAAAAATATAATTTAATTAATTATTTATAAATATAATTCATGCAATTATTCTATCCATGTTATAATTAAACAGTAAAGTTATGTTTGTTATTAATAGGATAATATTTATAATTTATTTAAAATTATAATGTAATGTTATTATTTGATATAAATCAAATTGTTTCAAGTTATAAATATAAAACAGGAATACAAATGCAAGTATTTAAAAATTAATCATAATTATAGAATCTTTCAAAATCACAGAATATTTTTATTTATTATATACATAATATTTAGTTATATGAATATACTGAAATATAACAACTTTAATAATTGTGACGGATAATACTAGTTTTTGAAATACAGATAAACATCACAGATTGTTTAATATTTAGGAATTAATGTGAATAGACCATTTATTTTGTTCTATATTTAGATATCACTTCGCAAGGTGAATAATCAGACTATGTCTTAAATACGAACACTATCCACATCTGCAAATGCATTAACAAACTCATAGTTGATAGAGAGATTCTTTCGTTCAATGTTGCTGCGTAAGTTTCTGCGATTTTGAAGATTGTTACCCGAGCTAAATGTTGACAAAGACTTCAAAGATGCAATCATATCCTGTGAAAAGTGTGATAAATAATGAAAACATGTTAATACTGCAGCATTACTATAGAAGAATAGTATTATAGATATCACTTATCTAATATAACAACAATTTTGAAATATTATGATCTGTTTGAAATGTTGTAGTATAAATTGTTGCATATCTATTTTTAAATAACATATTTAAATAATAATAGATATAATATATAAATCCAGTTTTAGTTAAGCATAATATAAAACCTACTTACTAAATAACACCTATACACACGTAAACGCTAATCATTGGTAAATTCAAGTATTCTAAGTATTAATAAATTAATACTTATAGAAGAGTGAATTGTATTGAATATTATTGAATATTATTATTTTATTGAATTAAATATTAATGTAAATTATAATGGTATACATATAATTATATATATTTATATAATTGTAATCTAATAATTTAGATATACTATTAGTATATCATTAGTAATCATAATATTTCTATTTTATATGTGCACTATTAATACAATATTAACTTAAACATCCTTAAATTGATAAAAATACTAAATCTAAAATATTGTATACAAATTGTATTTTTTATTTGTATACATTATCAAATATATATTTTAATTATTATTTATGAATAATTAATATTTATATTTTTTTAAATTATTAAAAAAAAATATTACTTATTTTATAAATATTATAAATCATGTTTTCAAACTATAAAATAACAATATAGACATACTTTGTCATTATCTAATCTTGTTTCTAAAAGTTTATTAAGTTTTTTGGTCAAATGTATATTTGGTTGTAAATTTGCGTTTAATACTTCAAATTGATCAGTAGTCATTTTCAAATATATTATTTACATTGATTGTTTACGTAGCATATTTATTAACAATCTTTGTAGGTATTTTTAAATTGTTGTTTAAAAATACCTATTCAGAGAATTACTACTATTTTTCATATTATATTAGTGTATTTTAAATAATTATATAAATATTATACATATAATTATTTCATAAGTTAATTTAATGATTGAAACGTTTTTATTCGTTTTTGGCATTTTTTATCACGTGATAACTTTGTTTCCATATTATTTTTTTTCAATTTGTAAGAAATAAAATTAAATCCCTATTTAAATACTTATATACTATTCCTCCTAATATCATTCAATAACATGTAAGTATCTTTAAACAATACTTAATTTATCAATTCAAAGTTAAAATATGATATATTCTTAATTTAATTGTATTTTTCAATTTAAAATTAGTTAAATGGATCGATTCTAATATATTTTCAACTCAATAATATTGGAATGGTTTAATTTGTTAAAAACTAGTGAATTATCAATACTGTTTTCGTGTGCGGTATTTAATCCCCTTGAACTAGTAATTTTATATTTACATACATATGTTAAATAGCAGAAACCATGTTAAGCATCACTAATATAATATGTAACACACTAATAATTTTAAAATTAATTTTATAAACAACATTTATGGAAAATGACATTTTGAACATGAATAATTAAATGTCAATAATACACATACACGTGAATGCACCATTCAAGTTACAAGTTTTTAATTCAATATAACTCATCACTCATCTCAAGATTAAATATAACTCATCACAAGATTAAATAATTAAAATTCGTCGACCTATCGCATATTAAATTAGCGATCACTTACTCGTAGCCACTTCCCGTTCTTGTTGCCATGCCTACTATTATTTGCGCCTAAATAGATTTGGAACAATACATCACTAAATTTTAAACATGCGTAGTATCTACGATTGTTTCCATTTTCATATAACTCACATAGATTAAATTATTAATTAATAATGACAACAATTTGAAATAATTAACCCTTTTTCCAGTGGTAGTTTTTGCGTCACGCTGGTAGGAATCAATAGATTTTACATGTTTTTAATTTTTTTACTATGGTCAATACAATAGCTCATAACTCTGTAAATATTAATATAACGAATATAAAAAAAGTATCAAGAATATTAAATAAAATATACATATCATAGTATATTTTATAATTAAAAACAATAAATTGCAGGTATATCATAAGTATGTAAAATATTTTGTAAAATTTACATAATATTATTTTACTAATATTTATATTCAATTAAAGTATGTACATATCTCGTAAAAGTAATAGATAATATAATACTCTTTACAATAGTTTTTAAATTTTATTAAAATAATAAATATAGCAAAAGTTATGTTATATAAAAGGTTATTACGTCCGATTTACGATTTAAATTTGTAAAAAATATTAATTTCTAAATTTGTTATCGCATGGATTATTTAATTTCTCTAAACTTATGAACCATTAACATTTCCTATATAAAACTAAAACTCATATTAAAGATATCTAACTACTACACAATAGTATAAAATCTATTTAATTTCAAAATAAAATACTAATTTAATATATTAATGTAAACTATTTTTCAATATAATATTATAATAAAGTAATATATTGCTATTTTACCAAGTTAAATATATAATGTGGGAATATATATATCAATTAAAAGATTTAAATAATTCAGTTATCTGTGATTAGATTTTTATATTATTAAAATTGATTTAATCAAACAAAAGTTATAATGTTTTATTTATTATACTTATTTTTAGACAATTATAAGAAATTAAATCAATATTGGAATATAAATATATTTTTTATTCGCAAGTTTTTTAAAACAATATAGATTTATAAAATATAAAAAATAGATATGTAATTACCTCAACAAGGTAAGCTTGTAAAAGAAGAAAAATATTTTAGTTTACAAAATATAATCACAATATATATAATACATATAATAGAACCTTTTCAATATCTTATTATCATAGGTGTAAACTAAGTAAATGCCATAGTTCATAAAATATAATCACAATATATATATAAAATCTCTTCAAAATATGTAACTAAATGAATAAGATTTAATAAAAAAAAACAACAATAAAATAAATAACAAAATAAAGGTTAAATCAAATTAAAATTAGAACATATGAAGGATTCTCAATTTTCGTGTTGAGTTAGTTGCTAATTATGACATTTACAACTTATGGGATTCTATAAATAAACACTGAATCACCAATAATTATGTTATCTGCTGTATATCATTAATTACAATTACAATGAATAAACGTTGCAAGTCAATACGTAATTACTAACAAAAAAAATGCTAATTGCAAATGAAACCCTGATCTACAAATATTTTGTTTAACATTTTGCAAATATCTAATATGGCTACAAATATTTTTAAACTAAATTTCATTATTATTCAACAAATTTTCAATGTTATAAATTTTATTATATATAATAAATAATAATACATTTCTAGTAACTCTTAATTTATTAAATCATTATTTATTATGTCATGCAACTATTTTTTTTTCTATCACATGTAGAAATATATTTATCAAATTTTCGGGCACTTTTCAAATTATTTATATTATTTTACATTCTAAATATCAAATTTCTGATTATAAGAACTATTTTATTATTTGTATTATTATTTATTATTTATTATTTTATTATTTGTTTGATTAAATAAGTTCCATGTGATAATAAACAAACCAAGATTGAAATTTTCAAATATATTTATTATATTTTCTACGAAATAGATAATATTATAATCCATAAATGAATACAAATATGGATCATTTTATTAAATTTTATTCTTATATAATGTTAATTATAAAACTAATATTGCATATAAACCTAGTTATTTAAATCTATAAAATATGAAAAATAAAATAATTTTTATAAAATGTATAATTTCAATTTAAATATATATATTTTCAAAATAGTTTATTAACTAATTATTTTTGCATTAAATAGCCAGAAGATCCGTGCCATTAATTCTTTCGCCAGTGAGACGATCCGTAACATTGACACAAAAAGGGTTAATAAAATAGATGCTATTATGTATAACAATCTTTATTAGTATATATATATGCCATATATTATATATGCCATATATAATTTCATAGTAAATAATACAGTAAACTACCATATATATAGTCAAATGACATTACATTTAAGATAAATTTATTATGTTCAACGATTTCATTCGCGATGGTGATCTATAGATGGAGAGTTGTTCAGAAGATTGTTGCATTATTCTGAACTCAATATTATTGAATTATTCTTGTTCATCGTCAGATTCGGCATCATAAACATTTAATCAATCCTTTGTTTGTTCCTAAAAAACTTAATATATATTTGTATATTATTCTGTTGAATAAGTTATTTCTATTAAACATTTACCATAAGTGTGATAGATAAATAACCTGTTGTAATAAAAATCTAAATTAACTAAATAATATGTACAATAATTTTGTCACTAAAATAAAATTATACAAATTTTGAATTTTAATATTTAATATTGATAAATAAAATTATTGTAATGCAAACTTATTTATATAACTACTAATAATAAATACAATATAACCATATTTGATTAATTGTGTATGTATTCATTTAAAGTTATTGTTATAAGTCATTTAGTAAATTGAAATCTAAAATAAAACTTTGAAATAGTTAAAATTGTGCTAAATGTGCCAGTATATAAAGTATGAAATAACAGGAAGAGTAAATATACCTTTTAATTTAAATATAACCAATATATTATTAAGTAAGCTTTAAATTTAAATAAATATAAAAATCTCTAAACATTAAATTTATTAATTTATGGTGATTTTAATATTTGTATAAAATTTTAAAACTTGAAATTTTCGTATCTAGTAAAATTAACCCCATTAATGAGATTTGAAATCATTTAAATAATAAAAGAATTGTTATTAATTTTATTAGCGAAATCAAATTTCTTTAAATATTTCATGAATATTAATATCATTACTTTATAATGGAAGGCAGTATTAATTATATTAGTTATCTAGGGTATGATATATTTTTCCTAGTAATAATTAGTGGATTTTTGAGTTTCTATAATCGTATTTTATTTATAATGAGATTTACCAGTCCAATATAGTAGATTAGAAATTTATATGACTAATTTAATTTATAATTATATATTTTATATAAATATACCATTTATATCAATTTAATATTTAACTATTTATTTTTGTATTTTTTTCACATTTGGAACTAATTTATTAACCACCTATAAAATAAAACCATTCCTATAAAACGTTATGTATGACTATTTTTTATATTATATTGGATCAAGTTAAAGATATCATATAAATTAAATAAATAATATAAACATGCAAGTGGTATTGTTTTTCTATTAAAAGAAATACTTATAAAAATTTCTAAATTTTTCTTATTAAAATTAAAATATAATTTGTAAAACTTTATTTTGAGCAACATTCAAATTATATGGAAATAATGAAATAATAGATACATTTTGCTAGATTTTAAAATCTAAGCTCACCATTAAAAGGTGATTTCATTTTAGGCAAGGTTTATTATTTTCAAATTTGAAATTCAATTTAATATTGAATCTAAATATGAACACCATGCAAATTTTAAAATATTACTTATAATTTCTAGTTTTATATCATTTATATAATAAATTATATCTTTAATATAATATATAACAAATAAATTGTGGAATTATTTATATATATATATCCTTCACTTTAAATGTAAACAATTTAATGTTATAAATATTATATAAATGTACTAACTGATTTTGAATTAATTACAATAGATCAAGTTAAAGAAATACATGGATATTTTTCCTAACGAATTTTAAAGTTTTGAAAAATAATTTGAATAAATCAAGTAAAAAACAGTAAGTATTAGAGAATTGCATTATAATGTTTTAAACTTACTAATATGATAAATTTCTTAAATTGTATCATATATTATGTATTATCTGTAACAATAGATATATGATATTATATTTAAATATGGTATATATTAATTATAAATATATATATAGGATCCTTCGATAGAATCAACAAATACAATAATTATAATTCAACAATTTTCAAGCATTCTGCGACTAGACTCTTAGATTAGATTAGGAAATGGAAATCTAATAGTATAATTAGATTTTTATAAATTACATCTAAAGTATATTCTTCTGGAATATGTTTTCGATATCATCTTGATTTATAAAAACTTTACCTGGTATATTATGAATTATAATTCGTATATTGTCATTTATTTTCGATAAATAAAATTATAATTTTGTATGTTCTAATTGTTAATCAGTCGAAAAAACTTAATAAATATGATTAAATTTGTTTAAAATAATTATATTATTTATTATATATTTATATATATAAATATGGCATAAAGATGCAATTAATATCTATTAATGTTAAATAGGGAAAGAGTTTTATTACTAAAGTATAAATATGATTATGAATTGTTTTTGGTTTATATTAAAAAATACTATGTATAAAATTTAATTTAATTATAATAATTATATATAATGATATAATTATTAATAAACGCATACATTTGTGTTTGAATTTTTTTGATTTACTAATTATTAATATCTAACTATTTTTAGATACTATTAATTAATTCAATTTATTCTCAGGTCAAGATATTCATTGTTGATATATAAATAGAAGAGCTTTGCAATACATTGGCGATGTCTTTATACTCGCCCAATGATAGCGATGACTTTAATTTTACCGATGAGCAATTTAATTTCCTGTTGTCTAAATATGATACAACGGAATACGCTGATTTACCAACGGATTATAAATGTAAACAAGTTAAAAACGACGCGATATCCATTTTCACTGAACCTTTGCTGACCTCTGCTTCGATTAACGACGACGCCTACGGACTACAGTTGACCCCCGATAACAGCGAACGCGTTACCGCTGGTGCAACAGAACACTGCTTATCTCCTCCTCCTCCTCCTCCGCCTCCTACCGTCGGCTCCAGGGGCAAAGCGATGCGCAATCCCTTCTCGCAGAACGCCATACTCGCCAAGGCCAACCGCGAGAAGAAGAAGGAGTTCGTTGTCGGCTTGCAGGCGCGGATCCAGCAACTCGAGCACAAGAACGCCGAATTGGCGGCGGCGACTTGCCGCCTTCGCTTCTCTCGACGTTCCCTCCGCAACGAGGTCGTCTACTTGAAACGAGTTCTGCGCAACGAAAGTTCGCTTTCGAACGTCCTGCGGCGAATCGACTCGATTGGAGACGTCGCTCTTTCGACGCGCTTTACGTCGGAGCGTCGCGCCGCCCTTTCCGACCACGGCTACGCCGGTCGCACCTCCTCCGCGAATCGGGCGCCGCCTCCGGCCGGAGCCGGCGTCTGCATCCACGTCGACGGACCCCGCGCTTCGCTGGAGTTCTGCGCCGAGTGTTCGCGTAACGCCTCGCAGCCTCGTCGCTACGACAACGCCGACTCTTCCGACGACGACGACGACGATGCCGCAGCCGCTATGATCTCGGTTGCCACTCGCGTCTCGGGAAAGAGGAAACGATATTAGTCTGATGATTGTTACATTGTATTATTTTGCAATGGATGCCGTGGTCGTGATTATTGAATGAATGTGTTTTCAAACCAAATTACCAGATATATATTCTTATATTCTTAATTAATCATTTATTTTCAGTGTTCTATGTTGAGTTTACAACTTAGAATTGGTGACCTTGAAGATAGTCAAGGCTTAATACATATTCCGGTAAGCTAATCCCAATTCTAGAACAATTTCACTTTATAAACATCATCCAATGTTTATAAAACCCCGTGCTAGACTTCCGTACTTATGGTAGCCCTCTAATTTCAGTTACTACAGAAACCGTTTTGAAAGCGTACTGTTTTTTGGCCAGAGAGTGTCTGTATGGTCAGGTTGTAGGTATACAGGGATGTGTTCTTTATAATTCAAGCCTTATACAACTTCATTCAGTAAAGATACTCTAGAAATAATTAATGCTTATTAAATTCTATTTAATCCGTTATTGAATTATGTATTTCCCTTCCTCGACATTACACTGGCGCAAGCCAATCCTTTACAACAGGTGGAATGCACACTTTCACCCGAAAGTTTCACTCGAAAAAAGGCTGTTAATATGTGTTTATTATATATAATTTTATTATATATTTATATTGTGTGAATGGGATAGTATTTCAAATAAATCGTTATATTTATATATGTTTAATTTGTTTAAATATCATTCACAAATAAGTTATTTTAAGAGTATTATTAATTTTAAATATTTAATATTTTAACTCCTAATTTTAATATCTATTTAATTAATTTTATAAAGTGATATTTGAAATAATATATATATATTATTTCAAATATCTCTTTATATTATGTATATATGTACTACATACTAAATTGGGTTTATTTTATTTAGTAACTAGGTAAATACACAATTAAAATATTGTTTATAAATATTTAGTTTAGTTATCCCAGGAAAAAACATGTTATTTCAATTTTGCAAAATGTATATTATGTCATTTTGGTGGTTATATCAAAGGATTACATCACTGTTTATCATATGATTACATTATATAATATAAAATTAAAGGATATATTCATTTATAAATATGTTTTATTTAAGAAATAAAAGATTTTCAAAAAGTATTAGAAATTATAATTTGTGTTCTTCAATATTTATGTACAAATATTGAAAACGACTTGAATTATGATAACAAAATGATATACAATTTAAACGTTTATAGAATTTAAACTGGTAATTTATGTGTTGTCTTAAATGTGGTTCTACAAGAATGTTTCTTATAATTTGGTTAGTATTATTACCTAATACTAATTATATTAAAATAAATCTGTTCACATATAATTTAGCAACTTGATTCTATTTCAAAGTTTGCAGTTTTTCAATTTAATAATTCCTAATTATAAAACAATAAATTCAAATAATCGCAACTAGTAGAACGTAAACCAAATTCATTGTAATAGAAATACAGGCAACTTCATTAATATATGTAAGTTATGAAATAACGACGAGAATAACAAATAAAGATATTCAATAATATCAAAACCTTGACGTAAAGTTTACATTATAAATAGGATCGTAAAGTTGTTGATGATTTAAGATGCGAGACAATTTTAATTTATAACTCTTGCTGTAGAAATACATATTATGTAAACGCGTTCGGAGTATTTCAATTTTTAATAGTAATGGTATAGAATACCGCATTGCCAAATGATGACATATTGTTCTAAATTTACTAACGAATTTAATAATTTATTTGATATCCTTTAAACTCGAATATCGTGATATGTCTTCAAAAGCAACCTAGAAAGCATTTCAATTTGATATAACTGCAATCTCGTCTATTTGCGAGTATTCGAAAAAAAAAATTATTTAATATTTAGTATCGAGAGCATATGTGAAAAAGTATATTGAAATATAAGTCTTAACCCTTGATAAAGGATGATATTATCAGGTATGATGATGAGGAATCTATATCGAGAATACAATTATGGGATATGTATTATAAATAAACTACGATAGTGTCTATAATCTATATGTGGAAGTGCAGTACTATATTGATATGATAGTTATGTTGGGTAATGATTATAAAATTAATACAAATTTATATTCATTATAAATAGTTAAATATATCGAGTACTCCAGTTCCAGGAAAGTAAAACTAAGGTGTTGTCTCTTTAATAATGTGGCATTGAATAGATTTAATAATACTTTATATGTTTAGTTGAATAGTTTTTTTTTTCATGTATTTATTGGAGGTACTCACATATGTGATAATAATATTATTAAGTCATCAAAATTAAAATTTAAAATAATGGAAGTTATCGAGTTCATCAATTAATAAATACAATTAATAACTACAATCAATACATATATTAATTACTTAATTCAATATATAGGCAATAACTGCATTCAGTAACTATAATAAATAACTTCTGTCAATAAATACTATCAATAACTATTGTCAATATCTACTATCAATAACTACTATCAATATATACTGTCAATAACTACTGGCAATAACTACTGTAAATAATCATTGTCAATAACTACTATCAATAACTACTGTCAATATCTACTATCAATAACTACTGTCAATATATACTGTCAATAACTACTGTCAATAAATACTGTCAATAACTACTGTCAATAACTACTGTCAATAACTACTGTCAATAATTACTGCCAATAACTACTATCAATATATACTGTCAATATCTACTGTCAATAACTACTGGAAATAACTACTGTCAATAACTACTGTAAATAAGTACTGTCAATAACTACTGTCAATAACTACTGTCAATAACTACTGGAAATAACTACTGTCAATAACTACTGTAAATAAGTACTGTCAATAACTACTGTCAATAACTACTGTCAATAACTACTGTCAAAACCTATATTATCTAATTCGCAATGGTAGATATTTTCTAAGCTTCTTTAGTGAATCAGCAATACTTTACTGTACGTATTTAAACAAAATAATGTCTTTATCATTTATATTGCTTAGTACATATATGGGTGCATCCACACTTCATCTATTTCGTTATGACCCCTCCCACTCGTTATGGCCGCCCAGTGGTTTCCCTCGTATACTCCCCCGTAACAGTGGTCAAACTAAACGGATTATTCAATTGGCGGGTGGCCATCTACATCTAATCACGTGGTTAAACGAATTTATGTCTAGGCATCCAGCAGGGGTTACACGAATGGGAAGATCCTTTAAGACGCGGTCGAAAACGAGTTCACATGTGATGAAATCTAGATTAGACGAGTTCCATATCATTAATTTATAATAAATGTCTGACTGTCTCGATATTAATGTTTCAACGTATTTAAATCGTATGTTGTTATGACCGAATATCGCCAGTAGTAAATATTTAGAGATTATATTTGTCCGTGGATAATAATAGCTAAAAACTACCAATGTATTGATTTTTATCAATAATAAATATATACAGCATTTATCTCTTTCATATAATGAAACTGAAAGTTATATATAAAATATAGTAATTTCAAAAATAATAAATTCTTTTTTCAATCGACAATCTATTTTTTATATTGCATAATTTAATCTATATTATTCTATAATTATTTTATTAACTTGATATCATTTTATTATAATATTATATCACTCTGTTTCTTGGATTATATAATACATAATTATTAAATAATACAGCATTATAATGTACATATTTATAATGAACAGTATAAGAAATAGGAATTATTGGGTTGTCATTTTTATAAATGTTGATCTCAATCACTAAATTGTTAGTGAATAATACGCCTCACTGACCACTACAATGACCACCGTACTGACCACTACAATGACCACCGTACTGACCACTACACCGACTGCCTCATCGACCACTACAATGACCACGTAGCGAATACACTTAATCTCACTGAACCGTATTTAATACGCTACGTGGTCATTGTAGTGGTTGGTGTAGTGGTCAGTACGGTGGTCAGTACGGTGGTCGTTATCAGTGTGACGTCAGTACGGTGGTCAGATTTGTAGTCAGTAGAGTGTGGCCATTATAGTGGTCAGTGTGGCGTCAGTATGTTAGTAAGTTTAGAGGTCAGTATTGAGTTAGTGTTGTGGTCAGCATGGTGGCCATAGTAGTGGTCAATATAGGGTCTATATTGCAGTCGGAGTGGCGGTCATAATGGTGGTTAGTGTGATGGCCAGTGTACTAGTTATAGTAGTGTATAATGTACACTATACATTGTAGTGGTTAGTATAGAGGTTAAATTAATGGTATGTGTAGTGGTTAGACAACGGTTTACGTGATGCTCATTGTAGTGACCATTTGGTCAGAATACTAGGAAGTATAATGGTTATTGTTTCTATGTAATGGTCAGAATATTGTTCAGCGTAATAGACTCTACAGTAATACGGTATTTATAATGTAGTTCATATTTACATTTAAGGTTATTATAATGAGCTCTGATTGATCAATATATTTACCATTAGTAATACTAAATATCATTACAATGCATAGATCAACATTCTATTGTTAGCTTATTACATTATGATGAACAGTGATCGGTCTAGGTTTCTACATAATACATTGTGTTATGTGTAAGCCAACAAATAGAGAACATATCATCATACCTATACGCATATATATATGTATATATATATATATATATATATATATATATATGTATATATTCACATATATATATATATATATATATATATATACATATATATATATATATATATATATATATACATGTATATATATATACATATATATATATATATATGTATATATGTATTAGTGTTATCTTATAGTGACATGCCGTAGTAAATAACTGCATTTCCCGTGTCCCCGAGTATCAATCTAAAATCCTTCTTCTAATATATATCAGCAGTAAATCCAATGTAATGCATATAATAAAGTCGACAGCTAAAACCCAGATTTTAGTGCCCCTATCGACTGAATTTACGAGCATCCGGTTCCGCGTAAATATTCCGTATCGTGTTTTATTGTCGCTTCTATTATCTTTGGCGATTATCTTTACCATCGCCCGCATGATTACGATATTAGCATCGGATCTAGAGGCCGAAGACATGGCCTCTCCTGTATAAGGATTCACTGCGGTCAAGCACGTGGTCAGAACGTTATTTAAACAGACAAGGATGTGTATGTAGGGCTGAGATCACGTGGTATTACATAAACTAACCATCATCATTAATTATGACATAGGATAATATACAACATCAGATGTATTATTTAATATTCAATATACAATATATATATATATATATATATGCAATTAAAGTGATTAATATACTAATGAACATATTATACTTAAGGCAATATGTATTATCAGTTATATTATATAATTACTATTAGTAATACATATTACAGTTATTATTCTATGTAAAAGATTTCTGTGAAATTTAAATATATTATTATATTTTATGAATACATTATTCACCTGTTGTGTATTTAGAATGTGCCAATAAAAATGATATAAATATTTGTATTTTATACAAATGTAGATTTTCGTGGTTAAAATAATATATTATTCATATTGTATTACTACTGGTATACTATTAACCTTTATTTAAATATTATTATCTATTTTTAATTATGACTATTTTTGATATATCCAATAATATACATTATTATTTATTAAACGTAAAATTATATAATTTAATCCAAATTTGATAATTATTTTTTATTATAATTTATAATATATTGTCAATGTCATGCATTAATAGCACACACACACACACACACACACACACACACACACACACACATATATATATATATATATATATATATATATATATATATATATACATATATATATATATATATACAATTATTTAATTTATTAGATAATATAAGTAATATATACAATTGTTAAAATTATATCGGTGAGAAAACAATCAATAATATATGTAATTGTTGTACTTATTCAATACATTTGTAATATATAGTTTCAAATCAAAATATATTTATATTAAAATATATTTATAGTAAATATATCATAATATTTACAATTCTCGATAGACATGTCATTTAAAAGTATAATTGACAGCTAGATATTTCCCTAATTAGGAATTTTTTATTTGGTTTAATCGATATTTGAAATGCACTTTGTCTTATAAGTGTCTAAAATCTTCTAAATAAATCATATGCACGTGATTTATATATATTAAGTAAATCTTTAAATGTTGGAATTATATAAAATACATTAATATGTAAACGGTGCTTCTAAATATACAAACACCCGATAACCTAGACAAATTGCATACGACAATAGCCAGTTTACGTTTAGTTTAAATAGTTTACATTTAGACAAAAGCTCACATCTATATACTTTATAGCAATCGTTACTTCTATCTATTGTATTATTCACTATATTGTTAATAATGGGATCTTATATGTGACACGGGTCGGAAAAAGGTCACTCCTTAATTGGCCGAATTATTGTCATCATTAATAAACAATCGATACGAACAATTAAAACGATATGCGATTAGCATACGATTTGCAAAACGGCTGTCACTCACGATATCACGTCGACGGACACGCCCACGGACACGCCTTCTCATCGCGCCCCAGAAGAATCGGACGCGATGAGAACATTAGTATGCCGGTAGAGTCTTTTGCACAACGTACTCGCTCGCGATTCCAGGCACGCCCCGAGTAACGGCACAGATAACTCCCCGAGTAACGGCACAGATAACGGCACAAACTCCCCGTACACAGATAACTATCCGCGTATGTTCGCAATGCGTCAGTGTGGCATTCGACTGATAATTCATATTTAATTCATTCGTTTTATTGTTAAGTTCAATCGACCGGGACCTCTATATATTCGTAGTAATAACATGATAGGTATTATTCCCCGATGTCGTAACGTATTGACAGCTTCGGATGATGCCTGATATACTACTACAAGTGGTTAATACAATAGATAATTACAACTATAGTAATGACAAATGTTATAATATATATATCTATATATATATATATATAAATATATATATATATATATATATATACTAGGTTAATTTTTAAAACCATACATCTACACCTATATTTGCTTATATTATTAAATTAAAATTAAAATTAATTTTTTAATATTTTTAATGGCAAAAATAATGAATAACTTATTATGATTATATATACTATTATTTAAATATATATAAATATATATATATATATATATATATATATATTTATACAAATATAAATGCATATATACATATATTTGGGTTTGTATGGTAAAGGTTATTACTTAATAATTTAGATATTTCATATAACAAACAGATATAAATATATTATCACAATGCTTTGGATTTTACAATTTGAAACGTTCTTTGAAATTGTAAATAGACTTTATAAATGATACAGACTATACGCATATTGTATATAACATGTTACAAACGATATACATAATATACAAACTATATGCAGACCACATATATAAAATATACGTAATATATACTAAAACAATTATATCCACCTACATTCTAGTCTGGAATAATATATTCTATACTAGAATGTCTTATATAATATATTCTATACTAGAATGTCTTATGTAATATATTCTATACTTGAATGTCTTATGTAATATAACGTATATCAATATTTATCACCGGCAATCAAAGTGATTTCATTATTTACATTTGATCATTTATTATATATTGTGTTTCTTTATATCATCTAACATATAACTTCGCCTTTTTCCGAACCTGATGTTTAAGTATTTTTTATATAAAGTGTATATTTTATGTATAAATTAGAAGTATCCCTATTTGTACTAGTCTCCTCCGGTATATAGATAGTGTGTGAAGAGCTCAGCACGTCCCATTTATACCGAGTTCGGCACTTACGTAGTATTCGAAGTGCCCGGCATGTCTCATTTATAATGAGTTCGGTACTTGGGTAGTATACAAAGTGCTCAACACGGCACATTTATACCGAGTTCAGCACGTGAATTATTTGGACGAGTTCAGCGCCTTTAAAACTGATTTAACTCGAATATAATAATTAAAAACACATTATTTAAGCAGTATATTTATACATAGTTCATACAAATCAACGTATCATAAAAAAGACGAAAAGTATAATTTAATATAAAAATGTTAAACACATGCGATATGCAAAGTGTTCAACACTTCTTTTCAATGGTTTGGTTTACCGAGGAGTGTATTCGAATTTGCTGATAGTTCAGTTGCGTCAACTGTATCAACTGTGTATGACTGATATAAATAAAACTAACGTAAGTGCAATAGAATATTTGTTGTTACATCGATATGTCATCTATCTATTCTAAATTATTAAAATAATTATTCCGGTGTTATCTAATAAATGAGTAATCGGTTGGTGGAACTATTTTAACTTAAAAAAAATAAATATGATATTTAAAAAATAAAAATGAAAATC
>OZ038315.1:8187030-8194530 GCA_964035775.1 Osedax frankpressi | reverse complement strand
ACTTTAAATTCTCTTGAATATCATCGTCATTAGCATATACTGTAACCTTAACATCACTTTATACTATAATCTTAACATCCCTTTATAATGTAACCCTAACATCCCTTTATACTTTAACTCTAACATCCCTTTATACTCTAACCTTGACGTCCCTTTATACTGTAATCTTAACATAATTTTATACTGTAACCTTAACATCCCTTTATAATGTAACCCTAACATCCCTTTATACTTTAACTCTAACATCCCTTTATACTCTAACCTTGACGTCCCTTTATACTGTAATCTTAACATAATTTTATACTGTAACCTTAACATCCCTTTATAATGTAACCTTAACATCCCTTTATACTGCAACCTAACATCCCTTTATAATGTAACCTTAGCATATATTTATACTGTATTCTTAACATACCTTTATACTCTAACCTTAACATCTCTTTATACTATAATCTTAACATCCCTTTATATTGTTATAATAATTACTATATTAGAATTATTTAAACTGATGTTATATTATTTAAGTTTATAGCAATTGGTTTAAAATTGCTTATTTATATTATCAATTGATTATAGCAATTTTTCGGTTTCATAGAATTTTTATGGTTTATAAATATTATTAGAATATTTGTATATATATACATACATACATATATATATATATATATATATATATATATATATATATATATATATTGATTATGAATATACCCAGAAATATTAATAATTTGATATAATGTTACAATAATTTAATATATGAAATAACATTTGTATTGCAATTACATTATCTTTCAATAACACTATTCTATTTTCAGTTTTTTATAAGTTATCTTATGTAAGCACATTCGATATATATATAAATATATTTCTCTCTCTCTTTATATATATATAAATATCGGGTGAATTGAAGAGAAAGAGAGAGAGTGATAATTAAAGATATATACAAAATATATATATATACGATATATACGAATCATAATTATATTTTGAGAGGTTGGTTTTAATGTTTACAAACTAACGCATATTGATGGTATTAGTCTAATTACTATTAAAACTACAATTCAACTATTATTATTCTTATCGCAAAGTTGTTTATACATATAAATAAATATAAACTACACATAAGAGCTACCCAAATTCCATTAAAATCTACTAAATCCTAGGGCAAGTTGTATTGAAATACACGAACCTTCACTGAAATACCCATAACACTAAACACACTAATTAATCAATGTTAACTCCACATGACCCCATAAACTCCGTACAACGCAATTCTAATTTAACAATAACCGAACCTTTGATCATAACCCTACATTAACCCGTACGTTAGCCTATTAACCCCATAACTTCATACGAATTACCCAAACCTTACAGAAACCGCAAAGACGAGCTGTTCTACGTTCCCTAACTGACGATTCACACTGGAAATGTTTCCTAGTGACTTGCCTGGTATCCGGTTGTCTAGCAGGCATGGCGTGGTGCAGACTCAAAGCTACGGTTGGAGTCGGTGATCGGAAGTATCTCATGTGACATTTGTAACGGGGTCAGGTTTCGACAGAAACAAGCGATTTGACATTATTCGAAGTTTAATGGATTTTTTTCTTCGGAATTGTGAAAAACATTTACGGCAATTTATAATTTAACCAGTTCCGAATTATACACTAGATACTATGGGATTTAGTAACAATAGTTACTATTCTCATAGTGCATTACAGCTCCATAGCGTATAGTGCCCTCAGGTTGGAAGATGATTCAGTTCATGTATCGCAATGGACATGAAATGTATTGTAATTATAGTGTGGAGTGAGTTGCGGAAATTTAAAAGAAGTTTTTCAGAAGTTCCTGGTTGAAATTTGTGTACGTGTTCAATGTCCAGGTTCCAAATGTCCTGTATCCGGTGTCCTGTATCTGGTGCCTGGGACATACCATCTTTAATTACATAATTGTGTGTTTTTATTTATATGCTTAGTGTTTATATATATTATTATATGTGTATAGTATATATAATCGTGTGTAGGTTAGATTATAGTCTATATATAAACAAATATCAGTGAATATCGTATAGTCATGTACATATATGTGTTTATACTTATGCGTGTGTATAGTTATGTATGTAATCGTTGATAGCATACACACACATACTAATATGTGTGTGTATAGCCGTGTGTGTAGTCGTATATATGCGCATGCTTGTGTATGATTGTAAGTGAGCGTAGGCGTGTATAGGCGTGTGAGTCGTGTGTATGTCCACATGGGCGTGTCTAAGTCCATATGTGGCGTGTCTAGGACCATATGGGCGTATCTAAGTCCACATGGGCGTGTCTAGGTCCATATGGGCGTGTCTAAGTCCATACGTGGCGTGTCTATGTCCACATGGGCGTGTCTAAGTCCATATGTGGCGTGTCTAGGACCATATGGGCGTGTCTAAGTCCATATGGGCGTGTCTAGGTCCATATGGGCGTGTCTAAGTCCATATGGGCGTGTCTAGGTCCATATACGCGCGAGTGTTTCTCTACAATTGCGTGTGGATTGCATTCCTTGCTTGGCCATACTAAACTACCTTTAGTCATTGATTGTATTGTTTCACTGCAATTAAACGCCGAGAAATATAAAATACGTGCTGACCGTATGACCGTAACACTGAAATGAAAACATCTTATTGTGTTGTTAATATTTACAGTTGTAAATCGAGGCAATATCATAGATTTATTATTTCAAGATTAGTATAAATGTATGACTTTTATAAAATATAATTATATACGATACTATTTAAATATAAGTATTCGTATATATATATATATATATATATATATTTATATATATATTAAAGTAAATATATATTATTATACCAATATATTTTTTATTATATTTATTACTGACGTCATTTCATGGCATGATAAATTATGTTATCTCGTGACATTAAAGTGATCCATTGGTAGAATGTAATAGAATTATTTAAATACATTTACATATATACGAATAAAATGATTATTTAATATATACAATTCAGAATATTTTAATAAATCATGTGTGGTGTTGAATTATTGATATTTTATAGACGTATATCAATTAAATATATATATATATATATATATATATATATATATATATATATATATATATATATTATATTACACGTATATTATACATGTAGACTATTGTTAGATTATAAATATATATATATATTGTATAAGAAATAATTGTAATAAATATATAAATTTAAAAATGATTATAAATGATTATAAAATTATTTTTTCAATTTTTCAAAAAAATGTATATAATTATGATTTAATTTTTTTTAAATTCTAAATTGTTCATAATTTTAATATATAATTGAAAAAAGATGAACATTTATTATTTAGTTCTGATGATATACGAAAATGTACATTATTTATTTATACTGTTTTTCATATGCAATCCTATATGAACATTATCAATCCTCCTTGTAACCAGATGAAGCAAGATCCTAGTTTATATGTATATATGTATGTGTGTACAATGTACAAACACGCATGTATATATATATATATATATATATATATATATATATATATATATATATATATACTGTATATTGCTGCTATGTTAAATAACAATCGAGTTATTGTAAACGAATTGTATTAGTCATGGTATGATAGATATGTAAATTATGCCATAGAAAATCATAGTCTCGAAGAATACGTTATTGTGTTTATGCGTGTTAACATGTGTAAATTGAACATATATTTTAAATACCACCGGTAGAATTATTATAGTATTCTTTGTATTGCCTGGACAATAAATACCTTTTATTTGATGATATAACAGCTGCCATTTCTCGCGACATCTTTTCAACAGGTTTTCTATAGAATCCATGGAACGCTATTTTACTATTTTAAATAACCTGAATTTCTCTGTTCACCGATATTGAAGTTATATTGTTAAAGTTATATTGTTAGAGGTATATCCCGTGCGCTACGTAAACTCTTTCAAACACACCCATCGACTAATCTTACTGACTTTATATCATTGATGAACCCTACTTCAGTATCCATACCACAATAACTGTGCTTATTAAATTCTTTGACCCGTACCCATTAACACTATCGACGACATTCACTATTTTGCTTTTCATCTGCATTTCTATATCACGTTGTTATTACGTAACGATCGAACTACGGATCGTTACGTCGAGCGAGTGGTTCTAATTAGTGCGGCGTCTAGTTATGATTGGTGTTGCGTCATGGCGCGGGGTGAGCCTTGTAGCGGGATTGCGTCATAATGTTGTATATCCGGCTGGTTTCCGCTTACCATGAATATTTGATGTGGTTATTGCGTAATTTTGATTACGAGGTGTTGCGAGGCGTTAGCAGAATTTAGAACAGTTTGTTGATAGGGATTTCATTACAGTTCTAAATTTATATATAGCAATACTATAAATACATATTACATATATATATATACATATATATATATATATATATATATATATATATATATATATATATATATATTACACTTCTTGCGATTAACACCATATAAGGTGTATAGCGCAGTTATAATATTACATGACCACATAATTCCTTAATTTAACCCGCCATCAGACATATAACCTAACATACATTCAATAGCTACACACATAAGATAATATGCATTCTCTAATACTACTAGACACTACTAGAACTAAATTTTCTTTCTTACATAAATAGACTTCCAGTGTTGTTTAAATTAATGCTAATCATCTAACTCTCGTCTAGCATATCTACTGAACTCTCTAACATCCCGGGCATTACAATAACTGCATTAATAATTGCTTCAATAAACTTTGCAATAACTGCTACAATAACTGCTACAATAACTGCTACAATAACTGCTACAATAACTGCTACAATAACTGCTACAATAACTGCTACAATAACTGCTACAATAACTGCTACAATAACTGCTACAATAACTGCTACAATAACTGCTACAATAACTGTTGCAATAACTGTTGCAATAACTTCTACAATAACTGCTACAATAACTGCTACAATAACTGCTACAATAACTGCTACAATAACTGCTACAATAACTGCTACAATAACTGCTAAAATAACTGCTACAATAACTGCTACAATAACTGCTACAATAACTGCTACAATAACTGCTACAATAACTGCTACAATAACTGTTACAATAACTGCTACAATAACTGCTACAATAACTGCTACAATAACTGCTACAATAACTGCTACAATAACTGCTACAATAACTGCTACAATAACTGCTACAATAACTGCTACAATAACTGCTACAATAACTGCTACAATAACTGCTACAATAACTGCTACAATAACTGCTACAATAACTGCTACAATAACTGCTACAATAACTGCTACAATAACTGCTACAATAACTGCTACAATAACTGCTACAATAACTGCTACAATAACTGCTACAATAACTGCTACAATAACTGCTACAATAACTGCTACAATAACTGCTACAATAACTGCTACAATAACTGCTACAATAACTGCTACAATAACTGCTACAATAACTGCTACAATAACTGCTACAATAACTGCTACAATAACTGCTACAATAACTGCTACAATAACTGCTACAATAACTGCTACAATAACTGCTACAATAACTGCTACAATAACTGCTACAATAACTGCTACAATAACTGCTACAATAACTGCTACAATAACTGCTACAATAACTGCTACAATAACTGCTAAAATAACTGCTACAATAACTGCTACAATAACTGCTACAATAACTGCTACAATAACTGCTACAATAACTGCTACAATAACTGCTACAATAACTGCTACAATAACTGCTACAATAACTGCTACAATAACTGCTACAATAACTGCTACAATAACTGCTACAATAACTGCTACAATAACTGCTACAATAACTGCTACAATAACTGCTACAATAACTGCTACAATAACTGCTACAATAACTGCTACAATAACTGCTACAATAACTGCTACAATAACTGCTACAATAACTGCTACAATAACTGCTACAATAACTGCTACAATAACTGCTACAATAACTGCTACAATAACTGCTACAATAACTGCTACAATAACTGCTACAATAACTGCTACAATAACTGCTACAATAACTGCTACAATAACTGCTACAATAACTGCTACAATAACTGCTACAATAACTGCTACAATAACTGCTACAATAACTGCTACAATAACTGCTACAATAACTGCTACAATAACTGCTACAATAACTGCTACAATAACTGCTACAATAACTGCTACAATAACTGCTACAATAACTGCTACAATAACTGCTACAATAACTGCTAAATAACCAGCACCAATTTATATCCAACAACATCCCACTTCTATTATATTATAATAAAATTATAATCAAGTATACACTAAACTCTAACTAACCCAAACTGAACCTACATAGCTACACACACCCATAAATATCCCTACATAACCCTACTTACCCATATCAAATCCTAACTAACCCTATATAACTTAACATAATCCTAACTAACTCTAACTAACTCCACATAACCCTATATAATGCTACCTGTTCCTGCATAACCCTACCTAATCCTAAATAACCCAACATAACCCAACGTAACCTTAACCAACCCTATATTAGCTTTATTATAAATCGCTATATCCCATGTTAGTCATATCATTAATATTTAGTTAGTATTACATAACATAACTAATTAAATAAACCAATGCCAAGTGATTCTTTATATTTTCTCTTTCATAATAATTACAATAATAGCAAACAATCCATTGGGCTTCATTATCATAGAACTCACAACACTTGATTACGTTTACTCATAGCATTTAACTAACCACGTTCATTACATTATACTCAAATACATTAAATCTTAAACAAATCATGTATCTATATATAGTTATAACTACAAGTGTTAATAAGCTAGGTTATATTTCTTAAACTATCCTTCAACACCTTCAACGTATGGTTTTTACGTAATTTCTACTTTTTTTTCTAAATTTAGTTCTTCTTTGTGTTTTAATGTCCTACCCCTTACTTAATCTCAACACCGATAACTTTGCCTATAATGCCATATAAATACCCAATAACCCGTAATTCATGCTTTAACCCCGTAATGCTTAGCGAATAATACCGTCGTAATACCATTACCCCCGTTATATTTATATCCCGCATATAACCACACCCTTAATGGCGATCGTAACCACGCTCCTCGCAGGTAGTCACGCCCCCCGTTGACAGCTCAACTCGACAACACGATAACAACGTGTCTCCGTGCAGCGACCAGTACGTGTTCATACCCTCGGCCTTCGTTCTGCTGCTCTACCTCATTTACCTGGTGGAGTGCTGGCACAGTAGGACCAGGATGCAGGTTAAATACGCGCTTATGAGCGTGTCAGCGTGCTATTTAGGTGTGTGTGTGTGTGAGAGTATGAGTGTGAGTGAGAGTGAGAGTGCGAGGGTGAGTGCAGGTGTAAGTGTGAGTATGAGTGTGAGTGTGATTGTGAGTGT
>OZ038315.1:8147431-8186830 GCA_964035775.1 Osedax frankpressi | reverse complement strand
CTAAAACTATTATAAACAACTGAATAAGTAATATTTTTTAAAACTGTTAAAACGCACAAACTAATGAAAACTAAATAATTGATAAAAAAGTATACTTTAGACTATAATCTATTACAACGAGCCAATTAATTTCGAGAGAATATTTACAGAATCTTAGATTCTTAGACTATTTCTCCTTTCAAAGTCGAGAATTTACAGTTATTTTAAAACTATATTACCAGGATTACAAGAATCAATGATCCAATATTATAATCTAACGAAGTTTTCTATAATTTAAATTTCCCATTTTAGGAATTAGCTATTTTGAAGTTTATATTCCTGTGTTATATATCATATTGCAGTTGGCGGAATTCTTGTGAGATAAAGTTATTTGTTCTCCCATGTTTATGTACACATTAAACGCACCCGCATATTGTTAAGTATTATATACGAACTGTTTATAGAATCGCGTTATATATATACCATTTGACATATTCCATTGTTTCCTAAAGCAGTCGTTATGACGCGATACGATTATCGTTAATTGATAGCAAATGGATTTATTTTTGAGTATTCGTGTTTTCACATCTTTGTTGATTTGCTAATATCTAGTCTTCATCTTATCTACTTGGAGAAATAGTTCATTATATATATATATATATATACATATACATATATATATATATATAAATATATATATATATATATATATATATATATATATATATATATTTATATATATATATATATATATATATATACATAACAATATGTTATATATTTATTCCTTTGAAATTATAATATCTAGTGTAGAGACAAATATGATATACTAAAAGTGTCGTCTATCTAGTGTAGAGACAAATATGATATACTAAAAGTGTCGTCTTTGTGAATTCTAATTTGATGAAGGTATGTGCAAAGGAACAATTAGTGGTCTGTGGTGGTGTTTAGTATGGTTCTTATTGGTAGTTTAAGCCGGTGGGCGTGGTCGAAGAACACGTGATCATATTTCTCGTGTACCTCGGCGCCGCCGTTGTCCCAGGAGATAACGGCAGAAGTCCCTGGGCGCATACTTTGTTGTGATAAGGACACTATTCGATTTAATAACGACCAAATGACAAGATGGTCCTTAGTTCCAGCATGTCTTCTTATTGATAAGTACTCAGAGAGGAATATGTTTTATAACTATTCAATGTGGTATTAGTATCACATTATGTGATTTATATAGAAAAAAGAAATCCTTTATACACACACACACACACACACACACACACACATATATATATATATATATATATATATATATATATATATATATGTATATATATGTATGTATATAAATGTATGGGTGAGTTAATATATGCAAATTATTAAGTATATATACGTGTTTTAACAACGTATATCAAATACCCAATTAATTAAAACTAAACGAAATGATTCTCTAGGGATTGTAATCGTACCGGAAACACTCTGCAAATACCACGTGACTGATTTGTAAGATCTCAACGTGACAAGATATTCTCATTAATACGCCCACAATGGTGAACGCGGTACCGTTAATTAGCTCGGTTAATTAGTCGAACTAGACACACTAATCAGTTTGTCACCCGTTATAGTTAATTATAAACTCGTCCGACAACTGGTTAACCGTGCCTTGCCATTATACCATCAAAACACCGTGACCTTTATCCGGTGACCTTCACCCCAATACATCGGACAGCCATTTCCACGGACTGATATAGTTTCACCGCAATAAAAGTTACGCTTGAAATGGTACTAATTAGTTCTTAAGTTAACTGTATGTATAATGTTATGTAATTAATGCATGTACAAGCTGAATACAATTAACAGCTTGTTTAAGAATACACAGCATATATTTATATTCATTTACTTTTATTAATTAACAGGCTACACACATATACATATATATAATTAAGAATAGTTTTATTAAGTATCACATATACATACAGTATTGGTATATTTACCTTATAATTAGGTATGTTACATAATATCTAACTATTGTCAATCTAAATATCAATTTGGAATAATATGTATTGATCTGATCATACCAATAAATATCTTTATATTATCTCCATCTGTACCGTGTACAATGTACGCAGTACAATGTACACAGTACTGTGTACACAGTACTGTGTACACAGTACGATGTACACAGTACGATGTACACAGTACGATGTACACAGTACGATGTACACAGTACGATGTGCATAGTACGATGTACACAGTACGATGTACACAGTACGATGTACACAGTACGATGTACACAGTACGATGTACACAGTACGATGTACACAGTACGATGTACACAGTACGATGGACACAGTACGATGTACACAGTACGATGTACACAGTACGATGTACACAGTACGATGTACACAGTACGATGTACACAGTACGATGTACACAGTACGATGTACACAGTACGATGTACACAGTACGATGTACACAGTACGATGTACACAGTACGATGTACACAGTACGATGTACACAGTACGATGTACACAGTACGATGTACACAGTACGATGTACACAGTACGATGTACACAGTACGATGTACACAGTACGATGTACACAGTACGATGTACACAGTACGATGTACACAGTACGATGTACACAGTACGATGTACACAGTACGATGTACACAGTACGATGTACACAGTACGATGTACACAGTACGATGTACACAGTACGATGTACACAGTACGATGTACACAGTACGATGTACACAGTACGATGTACACAGTACGATGTACACAGTACGATGTACACAGTACGATGTACACAGTACGATGTACACAGTACGATGTACACAGTACGATGTACACAGTACGATGTACACAGTACGATGTACACAGTACGATGTACACAGTACGATGTACACAGTACGATGTACACAGTACGATGTACACAGTACGATGTACACAGTACGATGTACACAGTACGATGTACACAGTACGATGTACACAGTACGATGTACACAGTACGATGTACACAGTACGATGTACACAGTACGATGTACACAGTACGATGTACACAGTACGATGTACACAGTACGATGTACACAGTACGATGTACACAGTACGATGTACACAGTACGATGTACACAGTACGATGTACACAGTACGATGTACACAGTACGATGTACACAGTACGATGTACACAGTACGATGTACACAGTACGATGTACACAGTACGATGTACACAGTACGATGTACACAGTACGATGTACACAGTACGATGTACACAGTACGATGTACACAGTACGATGTACACAGTACGATGTACACAGTACGATGTACACAGTACGATGTACACAGTACGATGTACACAGTACGATGTACACAGTACGATGTACACAGTACGATGTACACAGTACGATGTACACAGTACGATGTACACAGTACGATGTACACAGTACGATGTACACAGTACGATGTACACAGTACGATGTACACAGTACGATGTACACAGTACGATGTACACAGTACGATGTACACAGTACGATGTACACAGTACGATGTACACAGTACGATGTACACAGTACGATGTACACAGTACGATGTACACAGTACGATGTACACAGTACGATGTACACAGTACGATGTACACAGTACGATGTACACAGTACGATGTACACAGTACGATGTACACAGTACGATGTACACAGTACGATGTACACAGTACGATGTACACAGTACGATGTACACAGTACGATGTACACAGTACGATGTACACAGTACGATGTACACAGTACGATGTACACAGTACGATGTACACAGTACGATGTACACAGTACGATGTACACAGTACGATGTACACAGTACGATGTACACAGTACGATGTACACAGTACGATGTACACAGTACGATGTACACAGTACGATGTACACAGTACGATGTACACAGTACGATGTACACAGTACGATGTACACAGTACGATGTACACAGTACGATGTACACAGTACGATGTACACAGTACGATGTACACAGTACGATGTACACAGTACGATGTACACAGTACGATGTACACAGTACGATGTACACAGTACGATGTACACAGTACGATGTACACAGTACGATGTACACAGTACGATGTACACAGTACGATGTACACAGTACGATGTACACAGTACGATGTACACAGTACGATGTACACAGTACGATGTACACAGTACGATGTACACAGTACGATGTACACAGTACGATGTACACAGTACGATGTACACAGTACGATGTACACAGTACGATGTACACAGTACGATGTACACAGTACGATGTACACAGTACGATGTACACAGTACGATGTACACAGTACGATGTACACAGTACGATGTACACAGTACGATGTACACAGTACGATGTACACAGTACGATGTACACAGTACGATGTACACAGTACGATGTACACAGTACGATGTACACAGTACGATGTACACAGTACGATGTACACAGTACGATGTACACAGTACGATGTACACAGTACGATGTACACAGTACGATGTACACAGTACGATGTACACAGTACGATGTACACAGTACGATGTACACAGTACGATGTACACAGTACGATGTACACAGTACGATGTACACAGTACGATGTACACAGTACGATGTACACAGTACGATGTACACAGTACGATGTACACAGTACGATGTACACAGTACGATGTACACAGTACGATGTACACAGTACGATGTACACAGTACGATGTACACAGTACGATGTACACAGTACGATGTACACAGTACGATGTACACAGTACGATGTACACAGTACGATGTACACAGTACGATGTACACAGTACGATGTACACAGTACGATGTACACAGTACGATGTACACAGTACGATGTACACAGTACGATGTACACAGTACGATGTACACAGTACGATGTACACAGTACGATGTACACAGTACGATGTACACAGTACGATGTACACAGTACGATGTACACAGTACGATGTACACAGTACGATGTACACAGTACGATGTACACAGTACGATGTACACAGTACGATGTACACAGTACGATGTACACAGTACGATGTACACAGTACGATGTACACAGTACGATGTACACAGTACGATGTACACAGTACGATGTACACAGTACGATGTACACAGTACGATGTACACAGTACGATGTACACAGTACGATGTACACAGTACGATGTACACAGTACGATGTACACAGTACGATGTACACAGTACGATGTACACAGTACGATGTACACAGTACGATGTACACAGTACGATGTACACAGTACGATGTACACAGTACGATGTACACAGTACGATGTACACAGTACGATGTACACAGTACGATGTACACAGTACGATGTACACAGTACGATGTACACAGTACGATGTACACAGTACGATGTACACAGTACGATGTACACAGTACGATGTACACAGTACGATGTACACAGTACGATGTACACAGTACACAGTACGATGTACGCAGTACAATGTACACAGTACGATGTACGCTGTACAATGTATACGGTACAATGTACATTGTTTAACATTGTATAACGTACAGAGCACCATTATTGTATATTATACAGTGTACATTGTAAACTTAATAAGTTTAAAGTTTATGAAATAAATTCACACTAGAATTACTATAATATATAATTTCAGACTCGATTGCAATTAAAATCCCTGTTACAATTAAAATGAAAACAAATGAAGTAGGTTATTTTTTAAATAGCCTTTGGAAAACTTCATAGTTGAACTAGAGATAGGTGAATGAGATAAGAATACCTGAGTCAATATTGAATATGACATTGGAATCAATCAATATTCCGAGAATTTCTCGTTTAATTATCTATTGTGTACATTCAATTGTATATATTGAAAACTTTTATTTATTATGTTCATTCTTACATTTTCATGATTAATCTTTTACTTTGGTTTAAATTGGTTTTTAAATTGTAGTTCTATTGTAAGTATATTAGTCATACTACTAATCGAGTCTAACAGAGTATCCAATGCTTGCAACCATCCTGCTGGTATATCCACTGGAGCTACACTGGATAGAGTTGTAACAAAGCTATCGCAAACATTTGTTTATGTAGAATTACTCCACCTTTCTTATAATCAGATTATTATTTGAAGATAATAGATTAAATGAGATGAGATAAGAAACCTTCATTTGGTTTTACTTGAAGTTATATTAAAAATTATATTGGCATATACACATCACTACCTCCCTCCCTAGCTCATTATGTCCTCCCTATCTCCCCCTCTCCCCCCTTTCTCTATCCTCCCTCCTTATGTCCTCCCTATGCCCTCCCTCTCCCCTTCCTCTATCATCCCTCCTTCCTCCTTCACTATCTCCCCCCTTCGTCCTTTAATTTATCCCTCCATCTGTCCATCTCGCATACAATATTTCAAATTGTAATTCATAATAATAACATCTTAACTATATATCTCCGAACAGCATAATCAATTTTATAATCAATATTTATTAAACGTTAGTTTCGATTTGGCATGTGATATTTATATGAAAACTTAATAAACCGAACATAATATTAGATTATTGTAAGTGGTCTGTTAATAACCAGTTATTATTATTCATCAGCTGATAGTTGGTCAATTGACCAATGTACAGATAATACATATAGCATATGAGCTCATATTACGAATGAGATGAATAAACTGGACAATAAAGTTGTATGAATTGTGTAGTGGAATTACTACACCATCACTAGTCATAGCCTCAATAAGCTAAACCCGTGAGTTAACCCCAAACCCAAACCCCCACGCCTAATCTATACAATAATCGCTACTGCACCTCTAAAACCTGCGCCTGTGTCTAAGCACTCTATCTAGACATCGCCAACTCCGTAATGAGCCCTTCCATGCCATGCCACTCCTCGCCACCCCATGTCTTCCTCCCCACGTCATACATATCCATTACTAGCAACTCTCCGTAACCTATAGGTCCATAGACCATTACCCAAATAACTAAATATAAGACACGCCCACAATTAAGACACGCCCTCATTACTAACATTCCTACCATTAAAGCCACGCCCCTACACATATATTACCGCCTCAGATTAGCCACAATACAAGCACCAGTTCAGCTTATGAGTATACGGATGCTCTGAGGTGTGCCAAGCCCGTTATCTGGTGGAAGGCGATATGTTACCATTACGTGAGGAGGAGTCGACTGGTCACGTGTCACCGTAACGGGGAATTGACCACTGCCACGCAGGTTAATATTATCACCAGGTACTTCACTTATCTGACCAACGTTGTTATTATCTAAAGTGACTTCTAATATATTTTTTTTACCTAAATCATTGTTACTAATGACCTCTATACACAGATTATTATTAATATTGCTATTTAAGTAAATGCATACTTTATGTGCATACTATTGATAGTTACATTAGAAACACTGATATATATATTTAATCACCGCGAATTTGTATATATATATATATATATATATATATATATAATATATATATATATCTATATCATAGCACACTATATATATATATGAACTATATATATTACATTACGTATTGTGTCTATTTCAATATATATTTAAACCTTTATCATGGGGACAGTATCGGGATATTGTATAAATATATACATACTATAATAACGCATACGCTTTATTACAGTATTATGTAAACCAATTCAATAAACCCTATAGAGTTATATATGTTATGTGTGTTGTACACAGTTGTGTATACAATCCATTGGAGTGTGACAATCTCGTATAAAAAGTTACTTTCGAGACGTGGAACGCATCCAGTCTACGATAGACTCCAGGCCGGGAACAGACGCATTACTCGCGCATTGATTAGCTCATTAGTTCGTGACGTCATGCAGATGACATCATGCTACGCTAAATACCACTCCCCGATATCGATTGTGCACCGACAACTGATTCTCATGAATTCTAGGAAATCGTCTCCTATTTTGGATTCATGATATTCTATGTCCTGCTAACAAAATATCTGAAACTCTGGTATGTTGTATGTATATATATATATTATATATATATATATATATATATACATATATATATATATATATATATATATATATATATATATATACATGAGGTGTAATATACAAGAATGCCTTTAACCAAAGGAAATAGGAACAATTATGCAGATATTTAAATTTATATAGATGCGATACATAATAATTATTTACAATGAAATAAAATATCAAAAATACAAATACAATTTTACCATAACATCCAAGTAAATATAATTAGCTATTGTTATTATTTGTTAGTTAAATTAGTAAATAATATAATATACATTATGTAAAATGTAAAAGTTAAAATCAATTGTATTATTTCACGGATATATTAGAAATAACATTTAGCCTTATATAATATTCCGTAATCCCATTATATCGGTACTATTAATAGTTATCTGTGTAATTATTGACAAGTATATATAGTACTGGTAGACGCCCCATAGATCTAATTACAATTCTCAGTTGATCTAAGCTAGTAAATACTAACTTCGTATTGAAATGTGATCCGTGATTTCCACCGTTCTTGTTATACTGTTATTGTTTACCTGCATATTATATAATCTTTACATTAATATTACGCTCTTTAATATCTTGATTTATCAATTGTACGAGATTTAAATATAAAATACAGAATTGTTCATAATAACCACAATCATTTAGCATATATTATTTCAAATAAACATTTATTCAATGCATTCACTTTAAACTAACAACTACATACATTTATAAAATTAATAGTATTATATATATATATATATATATATATATATATATATATATTTATATATTTATATATCATTATATAATTACTAATTAACTATTTTCTAATAATCATGATAACTTTACTTATTTCTGCCCATGATTACCACACTTTGTTTACTATAGTATGTGGTAAACTATAAAGAATCATATACGAGTAGTAATTACTACTTCGTTAACGTAAATATTATAGACACGCCCACTATATTTACTACGAACAATGGGTTTCTTCCATTCCATATATAAATAACAATATTTGGTCTAGGCTATATATGGCCTTAACTATCACCCCCTGTTTAACATTAACTCTAACCCCCTAATAATAGTAACTACTCACATCCAAACAACAAATAATACTTATATTTAAAATTATAAATCTATTATACCTTCATTCTAAATTAATAAATTCAAACTGATATTACAAAGGTAATATAATTGATAATATATATATAGAGTATATAATTGTAGTACAAAGGTTTTACTCGTATCTGGTAATGATACATTTAACAATACAACGTTTTGGAACATCGACTCCAAGTTTAAAAGTATTGTTTAAACTGTAAAAGCATTATTTAAACTGTATAAATAATAGCAAGGTCACATCATCAAGTTTTAGAAGTCAATGTCAATCTGTGAACTTACATTTGAACCAGAATTTCTGAATATGAAGAATTCTTAATTTAATACAATTTAAACGCTAACAAATGAATTAATTTGTAATAAAGTAATTCTTTATTAAGAAACTCATTTAAACAGTTTCCTATATATATTTGAACTCTAAACTATATGGCTTACATTAACATTTGAACTCTAAACTATATGGCTTACATTAACATTTGAACTCTAAACTATATGGCTTACATTAACATTTGAACTTTAAACTATATGGCTTGTATTAACATTTGAACTCTAAACTATATGGCTTACAATAACATTTGAAATCTAAACTATTTAGCCTTCCCTTAAAATTATTATCTTCCCCATGAGTACAATTCTGTTAACGGGCATATTTATATCCACGTCAAGCCTTTTAAAAACGCCCATAATATATAACCATGCCATATAATTTAGCAACGCCTTATCTATATAACAATGAAAAAATATGTCGTCAAATGGTCATCGTTTTCATCTAATATTTACACCCGTCATCTATGTCCATATCCACAATACAAAACCCAAACTATAACGTATAACCTATATTTATATATAGGTTATATATTATTTATATATACTGGCCTATAGTATATATATATATATATATATATATATATATGTATAATATAGTGTGTGGCTTGCATTTACACTAATTGAGTATATGTATTGCATTCGTTGCATTACACTATAGTTGTTGTATAGTTGTTGTACATCAATTTTAAATCGCTTGCCACGCCCATTTCATTTTCTTGACACGCCCATTCCATTTGCAGTCCTATTTCGAAAGAGTGAACTCAGGATGTACAACGTCGCGTTTCGATTTCTCTGACTGCGGTGGAGTAACGGACGAAACTCCACGATTAGAGGGATTGGATGGATTTCCTTTCACCAGGATCAAAATCAGTAAACAGGTTGTTCATGGTGTAACCACGCCTACTTTTATCACCACGCTTATTTTAAAATATGATTTCAATATTAAGAAATATTTTGATTTAAGAACACTACTATAGTATGCCACGATCTCATACCTACTGCAATCTATACCATTTACGTACAATCTAATAATCTCCATATAATAACCACCCTCTAATAACCACCCTCTAATAACAATCCAATAATAACCACCTTATAATAATAACTCTCTAATAAACGCCCTAATTTAACCACCCTATAATAATATCTCTCTGATAACCACCTCTAATAACTACCCTATAATAAAAATCCTATAATAACCACTCAATAATTACCATCTTTAATAACCACACTATAATAACCACCCACTAATAACCAGCCTTTAATAACCACCCTCTAATAACCACCCTCTAATATAAAAATCACCCTATAATAACTACCCACTAATAATCATCTACTAATAATCATCCACTAATAATCATCCACTAATAATCATCCACTAATAATCATCCACTAATACTCATCCACTAATAACCACATACTAATAACCATCCTCTAATAATCACACTCTAATAACCACACTCTAATAACCATCCTCTAATAACCACCATCTAATAACCACCCTCTAATAACCACCCTCTAAAATTACCCTCTAATAACCACCCTATAGTAACAACCCTATAATAAAAACTCCATAATAATCACCCTCTAATAACCACCCACTAATAACCACCCTCTAATAACTACCATCAAATAACCATCCTCTAATGACTATCCTCTAATAACCATCCTCTAATAGCCACCCTCTAATAACCACCCTATAATAATAACTCTTGGATAACTACCCTATAAAAACTACACTTTAATAACCACCCTATAATAACCACTTACTAATAACCACCCATTAATAACCAACCTCTAATAACCACCCTTTGATAAGCAAACTATAATAACCACCCACTTATAATTACCCTCTAATAACCACACTCTAATAAACATACTCTAATAACCATCATCTAATAACCACCCTATAATAACTACCCTCTAATAATCATCCACTAATAACCACCCTCTAATAACTACCCTTAAATAACCATCCTCTAATAAGAACCCTCTAATAACCACCCTATAATAACCATTCTCTAATAACCACCCTATAATAACCATTCTCTAATAACCACCCTCTAATAACCACCCTATAATAACCACCCTCTAATAACCACCCTATAGTAACCACCCTCTAAAATCACCCTCTAATAACCACCCTCTAATAAGCACCCACTAATAGCCATTCTCTAAAATCACCCTCTGATAACCACCCTCTAATAAGCACCCACTAATAGCCATTCTCTAATAACCACCCTCTAATAACCATCCTCTAATAAGCACCCACTAATAACCATTCTCTAATAATCATCCACTAATAACCATCTTCTAATAATCACCCTCTAATAAACACCCTCTAATAATCATCCACTAATAACCACCCTCTAATAACCACCCTATAATAACCATCCTCTAATAACCACCCTCTAATAACAATCCAATAATAACCACCTTATAATAATAACTCTCTAATAAACGCCCTAATTTAACCACCCTATAATAATATCTCTCTGATAACCACCTCTAATAACTACCCTATAATAAAAATCCTATAATAACCACTCAATAATTACCATCTTTAATAACCACACTATAATAACCACCCACTAATAACCAGCCTTTAATAACCACCCTCTAATAACCACCCTCTAATATAAAAATCACCCTATAATAACTACCCACTAATAATCATCTACTAATAATCATCCACTAATAATCATCCACTAATAATCATCCACTAATAATCATCCACTAATACTCATCCACTAATAACCACATACTAATAACCATCCTCTAATAATCACACTCTAATAACCACACTCTAATAACCATCCTCTAATAACCACCATCTAATAACCACCCTCTAATAACCACCCTCTAAAATTACCCTCTAATAACCACCCTATAGTAACAACCCTATAATAAAAACTCCATAATAATCACCCTCTAATAACCACCCACTAATAACCACCCTCTAATAACTACCATCAAATAACCATCCTCTAATGACTATCCTCTAATAACCATCCTCTAATAGCCACCCTCTAATAACCACCCTATAATAATAACTCTTGGATAACTACCCTATAAAAACTACACTTTAATAACCACCCTATAATAACCACTTACTAATAACCACCCATTAATAACCAACCTCTAATAACCACCCTTTGATAAGCAAACTATAATAACCACCCACTTATAATTACCCTCTAATAACCACACTCTAATAAACATACTCTAATAACCATCATCTAATAACCACCCTATAATAACTACCCTCTAATAATCATCCACTAATAACCACCCTCTAATAACTACCCTTAAATAACCATCCTCTAATAAGAACCCTCTAATAACCACCCTATAATAACCATTCTCTAATAACCACCCTATAATAACCATTCTCTAATAACCACCCTCTAATAACCACCCTATAATAACCACCCTCTAATAACCACCCTATAGTAACCACCCTCTAAAATCACCCTCTAATAACCACCCTCTAATAAGCACCCACTAATAGCCATTCTCTAAAATCACCCTCTGATAACCATCCTCTAATAAGCACCCACTAATAACCATTCTCTAATAATCATCCACTAATAACCATCTTCTAATAATCACCCTCTAGTAAACACCCTCTAATAATCATCCACTAATAACCACCCTCTAATAACCACCCTATAATAACCATCCTCTAATAACCACCCTCTAATAACCACCCTCTAATAACTACCCTTAAATAACCATCCTCTAATAAGAACCCTCTAATAACCACCCTATAATAACCATTCTCTAATAACCACCCTCTAATAACCACCCTATAATAACCACCCTCTAATAACCACCCTATAGTAACCACCCTCTAAAATCACCCTCTAATAACCACCCTCTAATAAGCACCCACTAATAGCCATTCTCTAAAATCACCCTCTGATAACCATCCTCTAATAAGCACCCACTAATAACCATTCTCTAATAATCATCCACTAATAACCATCTTCTAATAATCACCCTCTAATAAACACCCTCTAATAATCATCCACTAATAACCACCCTCTAATAACCACCCTATAATAACCATCCTCTAATAACCACCCTCTAATAACCACCCTATAATAACCACCCTCTAATAATCATCCACTAATAACCACCCTCTAATAACCACCCTTAAATAACCATCCTCTAATAAGAACCATCTAATAACCACCCTTAAATAACCATCCACTAATAACCACCATTTAATAACCACACTTTAATAACCACACTCTAATAACCATCCTATAATAACCACCCTTAAATAACCATCCACTAATAACCACCCTCTAATAACCACCCTTAAATAACCATCCTCTAATAAGAACCATCTAATAACCACCCTTAAATAACCATCCACTAATAACCACCATTTAATAACCACACTCTAATAACCACACTCTAATAACCACCCTCTAATAACCACCCTTAAATAACCATCCTCTAATAACAACCCTATAATAACCACCCTTTAAAATCACTCTTTAATAACCACCCTCTAATAAGCACCCACTAATAACCATTCTCTAAAATCACCCTCTGATAACCATCCTCTAATAACCATCTTCTAATAATCACCCTCTAATAACCACCCTCTAATAACTACCCTTAAATAACCATCCTCTAATAAGAACCCTCTAATAACCACCCTATAATAACCATTCTCTAATAACCACCCTCTAATAACCATCCTCTAATAAGCACCCACTAATAACCATTCTCTAATAATCATCCACTAATAACCATCTTCTAATAATCACCCTCTAATAAACACCCTCTAATAATCATCCACTAATAACCACCCTCTAATAACCACCCTATAATAACCATCCTCTAATAACCACCCTCTAATAACCACCCTATAATAACCACCCTCTAATAATCATCCACTAATAACCACCCTCTAATAACCACCCTTAAATAACCATCCTCTAATAAGAACCATCTAATAACCACCCTTAAATAACCATCCACTAATAACCACCATTTAATAACCACACTCTAATAACCACACTCTAATAATCACCCTATAATAACCACCCTTAAATAACCATCCACTAATAACCACCATTTAATAACCACACTCTAATAACCACACTCTAATAATCACCCTATAATAACCACCCTTAAATAACCATCCACTAATAACCACCCTCTAATAACCACCCTTAAATAACCATCCACTAATAACCACCATTTAATAACCACACTCTAATAACCACACTCTAATAACCACCCTATAATAACCACCCTTAAATAACCATCCACTAATAACCAACCTATAATAACCACCCTATAATAACCATCCACTATTAACCACCCTCTAATAACCACCCTTAAATAACTATCCTCTAATAAGAACCCTCTACTAACCACCCTTAAATAACCATCCACGAATAACTACCCTATAATAACCACCCTCTAATAACCACCCTCTAATAAGCACCCACTAATAACCATTCTCTAAAATCACCCTCTGATAACCATCCTCTAATAACCAACTTCTAATAACCACCCTCTAATAATCATCCACTAACAACCATCCTCTAATAACTACCCTTAAACAACCATCCTCTAATAAGAACCCTCTAATAACCCACCTATAATAACCATCCTCTAATAACCACCCTATATAATAACCATTCTCTAAAAACCATTCTCTAAAATCACCCTCTGCTAACCATCCTCTAATAACCATCTTCTAATAACCACCCTCTAATAAGCATCCACTAATAACCATCCTCTAATAATCATCCACTAATAACCACCCTCTAATAACTACCCTTAAATAACCATCCTCTAATAAGAACCCTCTAATAACCACCCTATAATAACCACCCTATAATAATCATCCACTAATAACCACCCTCTAATAACCACCCTTTAATAACCACCCTCTAATAACCACCCTTAAATAACCACCCTTTAATAACCACCCTATAATAACCAACCTCTAATAACCATCCTCTAATAATCACCCTCATATCTCATATCTCTAAAGGCATAGCCTATTATCCAAAGACACCAGGCCCATACAAACTTAACCCATATAAGCCTCGCCCCCATCTCCAGGTATCATTCCAGGACTTCGAATCACAAGCATCATACGACCAGCAGCGCAGACATTTCGTACGCCAGGTGCGCGGGTTCGACGACTATTCAGATATGCGCGAGGGCCTGGATTTCGCGGGCGTTGAGTACCGCGAACGCGTAGTGACCTGCCGTCGAGACCACGCCCCCTGGTACGGCACGCGACCCGCCTACTGGTTGTGCTCGGCGTTACTGTTGTCGTGGCCGCTTCGGCTGTGGATCGGTTCGAGGACCGCCCACGTCCGGTTCGTGGTTCACAAGCGATTCGGTGTTCGGGTGACGCACGCCACGCCAACGCACGCCACGCAACCGCCGCGCGCGCCGCTCACCCTTTGTTACGACGCCTACGCGCCGGAAGCCAGCACGAGATCGGAATTCGAAATGGCGCCCAGCTACTCGCTAGCCATGCTGATGAGGTCAACGAGGAAGGTCAACGCCGGATCGACCGGCTGGACGAAAGGCGCTAACGAAATTCGCAGGTCGCGTTCGGCGGTCGGCGAATTCTCCGGCGGATATGACGCAATCCTACCCCGCAGCAAAACGTTCCAGGAACCCTCCCTACCGGTGGGGGGTGACGGTTCTAGCGGCGATTCCGCCACCCGCGAAGAACTCATGCGACTGCTCGACCCTATACCTAAACCGGAAAGAGTACCTCCCCCGGAGCACTTCCCCATGTGCCGTCTACAACGTCTGCCCAAAGTACAGTGGCCTCCGACCAACGAAGACGTCGATGGCGAGGCGGGCGTTACGGTAGGCGTACCGGTGGGCGTGTCGGTGGGCGTGTCGGCGGATCCGGGCGAGCAAGATGCCCGCGACTTTAACACCTCGCGACCCAGGCACATGGACTACGGAGTGACCTACTCACGCGGTGGCGGGCGTTTGATGTTCTTCGACGACGGCGGCGGCGGCGACGGCTGCGCTACCGGAAATCGCGCGTGCCTGGATACCGAGGGGCGCGGTTCGAGGGGCGACGGCCCTCCCAGTTACGATGAAGCTGTTTCGTTGAGGAGCATCGGGCGTAGACTCTCTCAGATATTCGAACGGCTGAGAGGATCCGAGCAATCGCTGTTGGCTGAAGAAATTTAAAGGCACGTTTATCATAATTAAGGGATGTTGGAGATGTGACGGGAATGATGATAGGGGTTGGGTCTACAGTTGACTAGATTAGCTCGTCTTTATTTCGCAACACCGGAAGCTGTAAACACGAATTTCGCGACGCGCGGCTCTTCGTTTCGGAGTTATCCGTTATCTTAATCAAGTCAGGACCGTTACACAAGGTGATTTAGTGATAAGCTCATTTACTTACAACTAAACCTTACATAACTCTCAAACTTTCAACTCATCGATATATTCTTTATCAGCCAACTTGTTAGTTTTCTGTATATATATATATATATTTATATATACATATATATATATATATATGTATATATATAATCTGTAGAATATTATAAAAGAAACTTCTCATAATATTCGCCGTATTAGTTTAAATAATCGGGAGAGGTAGACTCAATTAAATAAATAGGTTTATTTCTTCTCTGAGGGAGATATGATGGTACGAGGATAGCATCCATATCGTCTAGATATAGACTTAATATTTGTATATACTCGCAAACACGAAGAATACGTTTATATACAATGTTCATTATACATTAAAAAATCCACACACTTTGTTCTGTATACATAACGGTGTAAAGTGCATATCTTAAATAGATTACATTGTTGGAAACACTATATTTTCATTAATAACCACAATTGAAATTTTATAATATTTCTACATGTTATACGCAATGAATCATGTATAAGTTGTTCTAAAAAGATATGATGGAATATAGTAGAAAGAATCTATCTGCAAACACTAGGATACGTTATTATCAATATTGTTTTTTAACAAATGTAGATCAAGTTTATAGTCTTTTTGAAAGTAATGTTGAGATACAAATTGTAATATGGAATAATAAATATTAATTATATTATATTTAAACTATTGTATCCATAGTGATGATATATATATTATTATCATTGGTTATTATTTTGTTACCTGTGAATTGTAATTTACAATTTTATCATATTTATATAGTTTCTATATTTAAATAATACAAATAATATGTGGTCATAATGCATACAGTGCATTTATCCAGGCATCATTCCGTATTGTGATATAATTAATGCCTACTGAAATCTAATACACATTTTTGATTAATTTTCTGTTTCAAACTTTCGTGTTTACTATCAGATTATTTTATTATCAATCCTCTATAATTCAATTAATAATAATATATGTACATGTAAGATATTAAACTTTTTATTTAAGAATACATTTTATTTATAAATAAAATAATTTTGCAAAATAAATTTTATAATAATTAATATTAAAAATAATAATAGAAACATAATTCTCATTATTAACAAAAGTATTGAACCAGCAAGTAATAATATTATCTTATCAGTTATGATAATTTAAAATGCATATATTTTAATATTGCATATCACATGTAATAATACATATATCTTGAAGTAAACGTGTTTTTAGACACGATAAATGAATGCATTTAAATATATTTATATTACAATATGGTTTATAACAAAGGTTTGCATATAAAACTAATACAATTCAATATTAGTGAAATTTATCCTAAATCTCAACAATTTTCTAGTTAATTTAATCATAAAAAAATATGGCAAAAATGTGTTGATGTCTGCAATAAAATGTTATGAAGACTAGAAATGCAATTTATCCTCGTATACCGAAATCAATGTCATAATACTGAATCCTATAAATAGGCCAATGTTCTGCAACAGGAAAGTCCTCCATTTTGAACCAGTTCCCAACATCTTGATCATTTCAGGAAACTTAAAAATGTTGATAAATTATTTTTTTAAATGATTATAGCATTTTAAATATTGATAATTACTTATATTGTATATTTAAATTAAAGGTCATTTAATTACTCCGCTCTAGTCAAAAACCATATTTCATTATATATTTAATATGGAGAAGAATAAGGAGAACATGAAATGAAATATGAAGTCAAAATTAATAAAATCAATAAATATTACAGAAATATTATTCTGTGATATTTTATCTAATTGGAAAGAATTGGCTAAGAAATAAATAATTGTTTATATTAATAATTGATCAAATTAACCACAAGAAGATGTTGAAAGGATTATGTATAAAATAAGGTAAGAGTAGATTCAGAAATTAAATAGGATTGAGGGGCACAAAAAATCATATATTAATGAAAACGTAAATGAAAAGGTTACAGTAAGTGCGACAGATGTGAGAGGAGTTTGCAAAATGTAATACAAATATGAAGATAACATAATAGTGGAACATTATAGTGGAATATTATAGTGAAACATTATAGTTGATGGAAATTGAGGTAGAATGCTCATTTCAAATAAAGATAGTGAAGTTAGAAGTTTAAATAGACTGAAGTAATAATGAAGTATAAAATACCAACCATGTCGGCAAGAGCCAAGTACAAGAACATTCCAGAGGTGATCGTAAAGATCCAAATACGTATCTCTTCCTGGTTGGAAATGGCGGCTCCGATGTAGAAACCACAGATTGCAGTCAGAGCCGAAATGAGGTTAAGAATGGCCGCTCGCTTCCATGACATTCCAGAGTTGATGAGAACTGCGAAGTCACCTGATGAAGTTGCAGTTAGGTTTAAAGTTCGATATTACATTGACATCGAAGGTAATCGCAATAAATTAGTATATCAGGGGATTTAAGTTTATGATACTGTATAAAGGGTTATGTATAAATGGTTTAGATAAAACTGCGGTGTTTACAAATTCAATTTACTTTCAATGAGCATTAATCACCCATTATTATTACATCCACTTTCTAAGATTATTAATTAATCTCAAGAACCAACATAGCTTCACCAGCTAGGTGTTAATATTTCTGTAATATTCGAGTTGATAATAAATAATAAATTAGATATATAATAAATTAGATATATAATAAAAAAGATAAATAATAAATTAGATATATAATAAATTAGATATATAATAAATTAGATATATAATAAATTAGAAATATAATAAATTAGATATATAATTAATTAGAAATATAATAAATTAGATATATAATAAATTAGATATATAATAAATTAGATATCTAGTAAATTAGAAATATAATAAATTAGAAATATAATAAATTAGATATATAATAAATTAGATATATAATAAATTAGATATATAATAAATTTGATATATAATAAATTAGATATATAATAAATTAGATATATAATAAATTAAATATACAATAAATTAGAAATATAATAAATTAAAAATATAATAAATTAGATATATAATAAATTAGATATATAATAAATTATAAATATAATAAATTAGATATATAATAAATTAGATATATAATAAATTAGATAGATAATAAATTAGATATATAATAAATTAGATATATAATAAATTATAAATATAATAAATTAGATATATAATAAATTAGAAATATAATAAATTAGATATATAATAAATTAGATATATAATAAATTAGAAATATAATAAATTAGATATATAATAAATTAGAAATATAATACATTAGATATATAATAAATTAGATATATAATAAATTAGATATATAATAAATTAGATATATAATAAATTAGATATATAATAAATTAGAAATATAATAAATTAGATATATAATAAATTAGAAATATAATAAATTAGATATATAATAAATTAGATATATAATAAATTAGATATATAATAAATTAGAAATATTATAAATTAGATATATAATAAATTAGATATATATTAAATTAGATATATAATAAATTAGAAATATAATAAATTAGATATATAATAAATTAGATATATAATAAATTAGATATATAATAAATTAGATATATAATAAATTAGAAATATAATAAATTAGATATATAATAAATTAGATATATAATAAATTAGATATATAATAAATTAGATATATAATAAATTAGATATATAATAAATTAGATATATAATAAATTAGAAATATAATAAATTAGAAATATAATAAATTAGATATATAATAAATTAGATATATAATAAATTAGATATATAATAAATTAGATATATAATAAATTAGATATATAATAAATTAGATATATAATAAATTAGATATATAATAAATTAGATATATAATAAATTAGATATATAATAAATTAGATATATAATAAATTAGATATATAATAAATTAGATATAAAATAAATTAGATATATAATAAATTAGATATATAATAAATTAGATATATAATAAATTAGAAATATAAGAAATTAGATATATAATAAATTAGATATATAATAAATTAGATATATAATAAATTAGATATATAATAAATTAGATATATAATAAATTAGATATATAATAAATTAGATATATAATAAATTAGATATATAATAAATTAGATATATAATAAATTAGATATATAATAAATTAGATATATAATAAATTAGATATATAATAAATTAGAAATATAATAAATTAGAAATATAATAAATTAGATATATAATAAATTAGATATATAATAAATTAGATATATAATAAATTAGAAATATAATAAATTAGATATATAATAAATTAGATATATAATAAATTAGATATATAATAAATTAGAAATATAATAAATTAGATATATATTAAATTAGATATATAATAAATTAGATATATAATAAATTAGATATATAATAAATTAGAAATATAATAAATTAGATATATAATAAATTAGATATATAATAAATTAGAAATATAATAAATTAGATATATAATAAATTAGAAATATAATAAATTAGATATATATTAAATTAGATATATAATAAATTAGATATATAATAAATTAGATATATAATAAATTAGATATATAATAAATTAGAAATATAATAAATTAGAAATATAATAAATTAGATATATAATAAATTAGATATATAATAAATTAGATATATAATAAATTAGATATATAATAAATTAGATATCTAATAAATTAGATATATAATAAATTATAAATATAATAAATTAGATATATAATAAATTAGATATATAATAAATTAGATAGATAATAAATTAGATATATAATAAATTAGATATATAATAAATTAGAAATATAATAAATTAGATATATAATAAATTAGATATATAATAAATTAGATATATAATAAATTATATATATAATAAATCAGATATATAATAAATTAGATATATTATAAATTAGAAATATAATAAATTAGATATATAATAAATTAGAAATATAATACATTAGATATATAATAAATTAGATATATAATAAATTAGATATATAATAAATTAGATATATAATAAATTAGATATATAATAAATTAGAAATATAATAAATTAGATATATAATAAATTAGAAATATAATAAATTAGATATATAATAAATTAGAAATATAATAAATTAGATATATAATAAATTAGATATATAATAAATTAGATATATAATAAATTAGAAATATTATAAATTAGATATATAATAAATTAGATATATATTAAATTAGATATATAATAAATTAGAAATATAATAAATTAGATATATAATAAATTAGATATATAATAAATTAGATATATAATAAATTAGATATATAATAAATTAGAAATATAATAAATTAGATATATAATAAATTAGATATATAATAAATTAGATATATAATAAATTAGATATATAATAAATTAGATATATAATAAATTAGATATATAATAAATTAGATATATAATAAATTAGATATATAATAAATTAGATATATAATAAATTAGATATATAATAAATTAGATATATAATAAATTAGATATATAATAAATTAGAAATATAAGAAATTAGATATATAATAAATTAGATATATAATAAATTAGATATATAATAAATTAGATATATAATAAATTAGATATATAATAAATTAGATATATAATAAATTAGATATATAATAAATTAGATATATAATAAATTAGATATATAATAAATTAGATATATAATAAATTAGATATATAATAAATTAGATATATAATAAATTAGAAATATAATAAATTAGAAATATAATAAATTAGATATATAATAAATTAGATATATAATAAATTAGATATATAATAAATTAGAAATATAATAAATTAGATATATAATAAATTAGATATATAATAAATTAGATATATAATAAATTAGAAATATAATAAATTAGATATATATTAAATTAGATATATAATAAATTAGATATATAATAAATTAGATATATAATAAATTAGAAATATAATAAATTAGATATATAATAAATTAGATATATAATAAATTAGAAATATAATAAATTAGATATATAATAAATTAGAAATATAATAAATTAGATATATATTAAATTAGATATATAATAAATTAGATATATAATAAATTAGATATATAATAAATTAGATATATAATAAATTAGAAATATAATAAATTAGAAATATAATAAATTAGATATATAATAAATTAGATATATAATAAATTAGATATATAATAAATTAGATATATAATAAATTAGATATATAATAAATTAGATATATAATAAATTAGATATATAATAAATTAGATATATAATAAATTAGATATATAATAAATTAGAAATATAATAAATTAGAAATATAATAAATTAGATATATAATAAATTAGAAATATAATAAATTAGATATATATTAAATTAGATATATAATAAATTAGATATATAATAAATTAGATATATAATAAATTAGATATATAATAAATTAGAAATATAATAAATTAGAAATATAATAAATTAGATATATAATAAATTAGATATATAATAAATTAGATATATAATAAATTAGATATATAATAAATTAGATATATAATAAATTAGATATATAATAAATTAGATATATAATAAATTAGATATATATTAAATTAGATATATAATAAATTAGATATATAATAAATTAGATATATAATAAATTAGATATATAATAAATTAGATATATAATAAATTAGATATATAATAAATTAGAAATATAAGAAATTAGATATATAATAAATTAGATATATAATAAATTAGATATATAATAAATTAGATATATAATAAATTAGATATATAATAAATTAGATATATAATAAATTAGATATATAATAAATTAGATATATAATAAATTAGATATATAATAAATTAGATATATAATAAATTAGATATATAATAAATTAGATATATAATAAATTAGAAATATAATAAATTAGAAATATAATAAATTAGATATATAATAAATTAGATATATAATAAGTTAGATATATAATAAATTAGAAATATAATAAATTAGATATATAATAAATTAGATATATAATAAATTAGATATATAATAAATTAGAAATATAATAAATTAGATATATATTAAATTAGATATATAATAAATTAGATATATAATAAATTAGAAATATAATAAATTAGATATATAATAAATTAGATATATAATAAATTAGAAATATAATAAATTAGATATATAATAAATTAGATATATAATAAATTAGATATATAATAAATTAGATATATAATAAATTAGATATATAATAAATTAGAAATATAAGAAATTAGATATATAATAAATTAGATATATAATAAATTAGATATATAATAAATTAGATATATAATAAATTAGATATATAATAAATTAGATATATAATAAATTAGATATATAATAAATTAGATATATAATAAATTAGATATATAATAAATTAGATATATAATAAATTAGATATATAATAAATTAGATATATAATAAATTAGAAATATAATAAATTAGAAATATAATAAATTAGATATATAATAAATTAGATATATAATAAATTAGATATATAATAAATTAGAAATATAATAAATTAGATATATAATAAATTAGATATATAATAAATTAGATATATAATAAATTAGAAATATAATAAATTAGATATATATTAAATTAGATATATAATAAATTAGATATATAATAAATTAGATATATAATAAATTAGAAATATAATAAATTAGATATATAATAAATTAGATATATAATAAGTTAGATATATAATAAATTAGAAATATAATAAATTAGATATATAATAAATTAGATATATAATAAATTAGATATATAATAAATTAGAAATATAATAAATTAGATATATATTAAATTAGATATATAATAAATTAGATATATAATAAATTAGAAATATAATAAATTAGATATATAATAAATTAGATATATAATAAATTAGAAATATAATAAATTAGATATATAATAAATTAGAAATATAATAAATTAGATATATATTAAATTAGATATATAATAAATTAGATATATAATAAATTAGATATATAATAAATTAGATATATAATAAATTAGATATATAATAAATTAGATATATAATAAATTAGATATATAATAAATTAGAAATATAAGAAATTAGATATATAATAAATTAGATATATAATAAATTAGATATATAATAAATTAGATATATAATAAATTAGATATATAATAAATTAGATATATAATAAATTAGATATATAATAAATTAGATATATAATAAATTAGATATATAATAAATTAGATATATATTAAATTAGTTATATAATAAATTAGATATATAATAAATTAGATATATAATAAATTAGAAATATAATAAATTAGAAATATAATAAATTAGATATATAATAAATTAGATATATAATAAATTAGATATATAATAAATTAGAAATATAATAAATTAGATATATAATAAATTAGATATATAATAAATTAGATATATAATAAATTAGAAATATAATAAATTAGATATATATTAAATTAGATATATAATAAATTAGATATATAATAAATTAGATATATAATAAATTAGAAATATAATAAATTAGATATATAATAAATTAGATATATAATAAATTAGAAATATAATAAATTAGATATATAATAAATTAGAAATATAATAAATTAGATATATATTAAATTAGATATATAATAAATTAGATATATAATAAATTAGATATATAATAAATTAGATATATAATAAATTAGAAATATAATAAATTAGAAATATAATAAATTAGATATATAATAAATTAGATATATAATAAATTAGATATATAATAAATTAGATATATAATAAATTAGATATATAATAAATTAGATATATAATAAATTAGATATATAATAAATTAGATATATAATAAATTAGATATATAATAAATTAGAAATATAATAAATTAGAAATATAATAAATTAGATATATAATAAATTAGAAATATAATAAATTAGATATATATTAAATTAGATATATAATAAATTAGATATATAATAAATTAGATATATAATAAATTAGATATATAATAAATTAGAAATATAATAAATTAGAAATATAATAAATTAGATATATAATAAATTAGATATATAATAAATTAGATATATAATAAATTAGATATATAATAAATTAGATATATAATAAATTAGATATATAATAAATTAGATATATAATAAATTAGATATATATTAAATTAGATATATAATAAATTAGATATATAATAAATTAGATATATAATAAATTAGATATATAATAAATTAGATATATAATAAATTAGATATATAATAAATTAGAAATATAAGAAATTAGATATATAATAAATTAGATATATAATAAATTAGATATATAATAAATTAGATATATAATAAATTAGATATATAATAAATTAGATATATAATAAATTAGATATATAATAAATTAGATATATAATAAATTAGATATATAATAAATTAGATATATAATAAATTAGATATATAATAAATTAGATATATAATAAATTAGAAATATAATAAATTAGAAATATAATAAATTAGATATATAATAAATTAGATATATAATAAATTAGATATATAATAAATTAGAAATATAATAAATTAGATATATAATAAATTAGATATATAATAAATTAGATATATAATAAATTAGAAATATAATAAATTAGATATATATTAAATTAGATATATAATAAATTAGATATATAATAAATTAGAAATATAATAAATTAGATATATAATAAATTAGATATATAATAAATTAGAAATATAATAAATTAGATATATAATAAATTAGAAATATAATAAATTAGATATATATTAAATTAGATATATAATAAATTAGATATATAATAAATTAGATATATAATAAATAAGATATATAATAAATTAGAAATATAATAAATTAGAAATATAATAAATTAGATATATAATAAATTAGATATATAATAAATTAGATATATAATAAATTAGATATATAATAAATTAGATATATAATAAATTAGATATATAATAAATTAGATATATAAAAAATTAGATATATAATAAATTAGATATATAATAAATTAGATATATAATAAATTAGAAATATAATAAATTAGAAATATAATAAATTAGATATATAATAAATTAGAAATATAATAAATTAGATATATATTAAATTAGATATATAATAAATTAGATATATAATAAATTAGATATATAATAAATTAGATATATAATAAATTAGATATATAATAAATTAGATATATAATAAATTAGAAATATAATAAATTAGAAATATAATCCTCATCCTCATTCGCAACAGTCACCACATTCCCATGATTGACAGTTAACCCAATTCGTGAGGTAATTCGTGGCACAGAACGGCGATGGAAGTGGACCACCCACTAGCAGACGAATGACTGAAAGCTGCTCCCATCGCCAAGCCGTCGGCGAAATTGTGAACCCCGTCTCCTATGAGAACCATCCACCCGATGGCAGTTATAGCTGAAGGGGGGGGGGGAGAATAACACGGGGGCGTGGTTTGAGTTTGGTAAGGGTCTAGTCTGACTGAGGAGGATGAGTAGAGATTTGCGGAGGGGAGCGTCGAGAGTAGATATTCTCGGAATGGGAAAAGTAAATGATCGGTGGTTATAGTTATATATAGAATAAACGTGTAATAGTTCAGAGGTTAAGTATTCTTGATTTAGGTTTTTAATAAGTTTAGTTGGTATTAATAAAACTGAAAATAAATATACACATTTTTATAAAATTTATAGAAGTAAATGAAATTCAGTTCCTATACAAATTGCATTGGGATTGCAATATTTATTTTACCTAATTTTTTCTGTTTCTTTTCATCTTTTTTATTAACAATGTTCGGAATATCATCATTGCATATCTGTAAATGCAAATGTATAATTAATGTACACATATCAATTTATATATAGTAATAATTACTTAAATAATAATAATTCCAATAATTATATAGAAAAAATAGTTTTATTTCAATGCAAACTATAAAAATGTTTGTTATACAAACACAAATACAATTCTAAAAAGTCAAAAATTCTTTATCAATTAATGACATGTTAACAATAATACATTTTAATTTATTAAGATCAGATCAATATTAAAATATATTCTAATTTATTAGACAGCAGATATTCTAATTATTAATCAAACAAAGAAAGTTATCTAAACCAATAATAAATAACATAAATTGAAATAGAAAGAAAATCGCAGTGGGATACATTATCGCATTAAGTGTATTTAATATGTGCTAATAATATTGAATATAACCTTAACATCTGAGATAACTTCAATTTCGAGATCATTATGAGAGTGTCCATGACTCTGCAATTATATAATTCTAAATTAAATATCAGACTAAGTGAAATGAATATATAGATAATGTTTACAAAAGTAGATGTCGATGTAATGTATATATTAATAATATAATTAATAGTTTATATAAAAATTACCTTATATAATGTTGTTAGAGAATGTTTTGTTTATATTGAAATTACTTATTAAATTAATTATCTATACTAACATTTCCAGTAAGCATAGTCATAACGGCTTCCAATAGATAAAATGACCAGATGGCTATGAATTATATAATATATTTGATCAATGAAATTACGAATTAAATTATGAAATGTAATCAAAAAAAATTATAATATAAAGAAATTATGAAAACTAAATGAAAAGAAAGAAAATTTATCTGAAAGTATTTATTGATTACTAAATGTGAAATTATTATTTCATTTAAACTCTTTTTAGTAAAGTATTAGTACTAAAACATTAGATAACATGAGATGACATTCATGAAAAGAAAAATATAAAGAGATTAATTCTGAAAATAGAAGATTTTGATTAAAGTAAATACATCCATTGCCATTTTGGAATTCATACCTGCTATAGCCACCAGGGCTTTCTTTGTCGTATCGGTAAGTTTACTTCCGTGTTCGTGTCCGTCCGCGTGTTCGTGCAGTCCGAACGCCTGTCAATGAACATAAGTGTCAGAGGTGAAGGTCGAGAGATCTATGTCACGTGTCGCATGTCATTGAAGTCAGTGGCGCAATAGCCCGTACCGTCTACTGTACTACATAGTAGAGGTAAACGTGTTCGCGGGATCCTATAAAAGGCAACAATTTTGACGAGAGTAGTTTAGGATACATTTTGCAAGAATTACTTACCTTACATTACAGTTAACTTAACAATGCTATCGAGTGTTTTTTGGATTAAAACAACAAATTCGACAATCTACGACTAATCGGGCAATCGGATTGGTTAAAAAACGGACACCGTGGGGCCGACTAACGAATGGCAGTAGATGCATAAGCGCGTCACCGGTCAGGGTTCCGACAGCCAACGCAATGAACACGGCGAGGAAGTCCTGGTAGACACGCCTCTTCAGACAAGGGATGAACACAATGCCAATGAGGGAGGCCAGACTCACCACAACCACCGCCAGGGTGCCGTAGCCGTACTCTGCGAGGGCGAGGGTAGTACATGGAGACCGGAGTTGGGGATGCCTAACGATGGCGGGGGCTATAGATAACGCTATCGCCGCCAGGGTGACATAGCTATACCATGATTGCCACGATGATATGTAATGTAATGATATGTATAGCTAGATTAGCTATTACCATAATGAGTTTAGTAATAAGGATTTTATTCAGTTAATGTTGATTTGCAAGACAATAAATATAAATCAGTTAAATATTATAATATAACATATTATATTACCATAACATATTAAAAGTTACAATTTATTCTATTAGAATTATTTAAAGGGTAAACATTATTTATTACAATTAGGAATACATTAAATTACACAATGTTAATTTAAAAGGTAAACATTATTTATTGCAATTAGGAATACATTAAAATACACAATGTTAATTTAAAGGGTAAACATTATTTATTACAATTAGGAATACATTAAAATACACAATGTTAATTTAAAGGGTAAACATTATTTATTACAATTAGGAATACATTAAATCACACAATGTCAATTTAAAGGGTTCACGTTATTTGTGGAATGTAGAAAAATAAAAATAATCAATTTATAAAAAAATGTGTAAAGTAAATTTACACTTCAATTACAAATACAATAAATCAAACCAGGCAACAAACTAAAATGTCATAAACATGTTAATTGATTAGTTGAAACAGCTATGAATAAGCATTGAATCAATATAGAAATTATTACTCTATATTTATGACCAATAATAATATAAAGTATACATTTTACACAATAGCAACACGAGTGATAAGCTAAATAAAGAAATCCCTAAGTTAGCAATAAACTGAATATAAAAAAATTGCATTTTAGAAATGTATAATATTAAAAAAGAATTGTTTTGAATTTAATCCCAATTAAAGCAAATTTCATACATGAATTGTATTGTATCGGCGTTCATTCATTTTAGTTGCAATTAACATAAATATATTAAAACGCTAAGTTTACAACACGAATTTAGCACTATACACCTACTTTGTTTATTAGTGATGGGGTCGATGGGGCTCTTAACGACGCCAGCGTCGTTGGTACAAACGCCGGATATGCTCTGATGTAGCAACGCCGGGCAGAGGTCACGAAAGGCTTGGTGGTCAATACCGACGGTTTCGACATCGACACCAAAACTCCGTAATACGGACTCGCCAAGGCACTGGTGGACAGAGAGAGTGGGCGGGGTTTAGCGAGAGGTTTTGCGGGGAAGACACTCAGGGAAGGAGTTGTGAGATCCATGGATAAAGGGATACTCTGGGGCTTAAGACATCTTCTATTCTAAGAAACAATTGAATATGTTTGGAAATTAATTAGAAATGAAATTAATAATTAATATGAACAAAGTGAAATACAAATTATAAAAATTATATAATTATCATAAAAACACAAATATCTTCATACAAAATATAATATTGACAGACTTTGTCTTCGTGTCATTTTGGATTAAAGAATATTTTCAGAATTAGCTAAACTTTAGCTTTCATTTGTAAGCTCTGATTGACAACAATAAACCTCGACTTCAGCATGAGCGTGTTTCTTTTTCTCATCTGTAGACCGACGCTTACGCTCTTCATGTCCTTTGTCTTGACTTTCGTGATCATCGTGACCTTCGTGGTCATCGTGGTTTCCGGAGATTTTCATCTTCTCCAAGAGCTTTTCGAAAGCTGGCAATCGAGTAGACAGGAGATAATATATAAAAATACCAGACAGTCTTTACAAATCAATAAGTAAACTTTAATATATAAACATTACTTTAATATATATCTTCAATACATGCATTTATTATTATAATATATAATATATAATTATTATGTTGTAATTTATCTATAGATATAATATACAATATAACATAAAATCATTATAATTAACAACAACAAATTAATATATTAATTGTAAATTGGCAACGTGAAATATAAGTTTTGTAAATCATGATAACAATAACAATGCATTATTCTAATTTCTATATTTTCATAGATAAGATTTTACTAGGAATTACTCACTAATGTAAGATTGCAAACTATTAGTAATAATGTGAAACTATATGTAATATATATCATACGAGTTTATATAAATATAGTTTTTATAGTAAACGTTGTATTGTATGCCATAATTGTCAATAAAGAAATTATAATGTTCCTATAGCAATTTCTAGTTGAATTATTAATATAATTGGTCCATAGTCTTAATTCAAACTTTAACATTTCAAATAGATTTACACATTATTTCAACGTGTCCATTAAAGATTATACAAGTTTAATAAGTAGTTTTTCTGATGTAATAATTTGCGTACGATCCAAACCATTATCAAACATATTTTCTCCGTGTTCTATTCCAAATATTTCGTAAATTTCGGAAATGAAATCAACGCGATTGCATAACTCCACCGGATTGTAACCTGAAGTGCGTGAAAATAGACCCATGAACTTATGAACTTGTGAAAACTGGTGATAGGATTGGTTTGTATAGCAAGGGTAGAAATAGGGATAAGAATAGGTACATAATAGACCAATAATGATTTAAATCCTATATAGAATAAAGAAGATATAAAGCTATACGAATACATGAATTTCTTGATACCATATTATAAAGTATTAGATAAGGTATTTAAAAATTGAGCAGAAAGTATCTAAATACAAACTATTCATAGATAATATTTTATTTAAATAATTGAAATTTTTTGTTATCCAAAAAGTTTTAAAAAAATATTTCAATATAAAATTTATTATTATTATCAAGGAATTTATTTTATGAAATCACAAAATTTGAATTGAATGTGATATTACATCACGGTATTTCTAATTGGATACAATAAAATCATAGGGCGATATAGTAAATAATGAACACAGATTATTAAATAAATTAAGTTTCATAAATCTTCCTTAAAATTATTTTAAGATACTAATTAATGAATAAAGAATAATATGAAAAAATGTGAAAATAATCCGAAATAATCAGAAAATAAAGTAATTTGAAATTTTAGCAAAAATAAATAAGAATTTTGTTATCCTCTTTACGAAGTTTAAATTAACATCAACCAAACCAAATTCACCTAAAATATAAATGCTATGGTCCCTCGCAAGATTAAACCCCGAAAAGTTGGCGAGATAAACGCAAACCTTGTACGAGGTAGACGAGGATTTGCGTGGCCTGTTCAGATCCGGATATAGACCCGGCGTCGAAGCACTGCGTGAACAATAGGAGTGAGCGGACAATACCCACTTCAATACCCACTTCAATACCCACTTCAATACCCACATCAATACCCACTTCAATACCCACATCAATACCCACTTCAATACCCACTTCAATACCCACTTCAATACCCACATCAATACCCACTTCAATACCCACTTCAATACCCGCTTCAATACCCGCTTCAATACCCGCTTAAATACCCACTTAAATACCCACTTAAATACCCACTTCAATACCCACTTCAATACCCACTTCAATACCCACTTCAATACCCACTTCAATACCCACTTCAATACCCACTTCAATACCCACTTCAATACCCACTTCAATACCCACTTCAATACCCACTTCAATACCCACTTCGATACCCACTTCGATACCCACTTCGATACCCACTTCAATACCCACTTCAATACCCACTTCAATACCCACTTCAATACCCACTTCAATACCCACTTCAATACCCACTTCAATACCCACTTCACTACCCACACGAAGTGTGCATATTGAATCGGGGATAAGATCTAAGCGAGACAGATCTCCGAGATAAGCGGGTATAGGGTTCATGCAAATGCCCGCAATTCGCGTTTCGCATTCACCGTAAAGCGGGCCGCGAAGACCGGGTGCTCAAATAGATTGTAGGTATGCGATCGCCCTCGCAGGAGTGGGGCATTAGTGAAAACAATCAATCAGAACGCCCCGAGCCCAATCGGCTGAATGTGATCGATGTCGCCCCCCCATTTACATCAATAAATCACCACCGGACATTACCGTCGGCATGTAACGGAGACGCTAATTAAGTGCATCGTGATCTATCGGATGACATCGTAGATAAACTGACCGTTGGAAAGTTCACGTCGGATTTCACAGTATTTATAAAAAAACAAAATAATCGAACAAATCGACGAATTTCGATAACAATTTATTTGAAATGTGAAATTTAATTCTAAGGTCAAAGCTGACTAAAATTCTTTGTAATGAATTAGCAAATGTTAGATTAATGTGATTGTAGAATGTAATATTTTAATGATAAAACTATCGGATTTATATTATGGATAATTTCCATATAAATAAATAATTTATAAGCATTATATTTTAATAGTAATTTATGTTGTTTGCTAAAAAGTTAGGTACTATATTAATTTGAATTTAAATATAATCAATAATTAATAATTATTAATATCATTTTAATTACAACTACAAATAAACCTACACAAAATCATGAACCCAGAAAAATACTATATTTGTTGTAAATCAGATATTATAGTGACACTAAATGACAATTTTAATATTTTTAGTAAATAGTAGAACTCCGTAAATAGTGTTAATAACGGTGTAGGTGGGGACATTAACCTTATCAGCGGGAGTGTATCTCAACACACTACGGCGCTGCAAAGATTTCAAAACGTCCGCGAAGTTCAGAATTCCGCCAGCCGTAGCCACCGTGGCGCTAGTAGTACTGCCATTGAAAAGCATATCCGCCGTTTCCGGTGAACAGTGGTCGTAAGCCAGCAGAGATAAGAGGTAAGAGGCTCCGAGGTCAAGTGAAGTGGGCGTATCCAAAACCAGCGAGGTATTGGTAACGGTACCTAGATGTACCTTAGTCAGACAGCTCTGCGGGGTCGTGGGTCAAATATAGTAATGCGCATTGGTGAATAGAGAGCATAATATAAGAAAAGCTTATCATGAATCCTCATTATGACTTATTTAAGTCATTTGTATATCAAATAATCAAATGTTTTAATATTATATTATATCTATCTATCTATCTATCTATATATATATATATATATATTCTATACATATTTACATATAAACATATATATACATACATATATATACATATACATATATATATATGTATGTATATATATATATATATATATATATATATATATATACATACATATATATATATATATATATATATATATGTTTATATGTAAATATGTATAGAATATATATAATATATATAGAATACCATATTTGATTTAGAAGAATTAATTAATTTAAAAATAATTTTATATACAAAAATAGTATACAAAAGTATACAATATTATTTATATTATTATTTATTTATATTTTATAATATTTATTCAATGTAAATTACTGTTTAATATACAAACATTACTTGCTATTTATTATATTTAATAATATTTCGAGATTAAATATTAATATATGCGTTTATAAGTTTATCCACATATATGTGGATGCAAATATATATGTATAAATATATTAATTATTATTATTATTATTATTAATTAGATTTTATTACACAAATCATACATGACTTCAATTCATTATATTATTTTCTTTTTATTATTATTTTTGATTTTATCCTTCAGATTTATATAACATGAATAAATTTGGTTCCAAGGTATATAGTAAACATTGTCTGTTACCTTAGAAAATAAATGGTAATCGACACAGCAGCGAAATGTGAAAATATGGATTCACATTTTATAGTTATCTACGTTAAACGAGAATGCAATATTATAGTAATATGTATATTTATATGGTATAATTTATTTGTATTTTATTTAAATTACATAATATTCCACAGAATATTCCACTATATATATATATATATATATATATATATATAAATTATATAAATTATATAGCATTTATTTTTATTCCAGCTATAAATATTGTATATACATAAAAACCTATAATTCAATTGATGAGTTGTTATTGGAATATAATATAATCTAGGTATACAATGTGATATATGAATTATATAATCACATCTGCATAAATAATTAACATTTCTCACTTAGAATCACATTAATATTGTATCTATTATGAAGAAATAGACGTTCTTATCTTATTTTGTATATAATTAATTTACTTCCCATTAACTTCACACGGATTTTTTAAAAATATGCTGTAACTTGAACAGATAAGCAATTATTTATTTATAAAATAATAAATATCAATTTAATGACTTTTTATATCATATTACAAATATTTTCTTCAGTTATTATCACTTTATATTATTTAATACGAATATTAAATTTAAAGTTTAATTCGTGTTTAATATACAGAATACCTATATCTAAACCTATAGATTTATAAAATAATTTCATTGAAAAAATTATAAAATATATAAAGAAATTATACAATCAAAAAGGAAATTACTAATATAATAAATTAATATATATATATATAATGTGTACGCATATATTTATACAATATCGCCAATGTTATATTTAAATTAAGGTATTTGAGAAACAGAGTATATGTAAAAAAAATTATATTTACAAATGATGATTGTTAAAAATAATAATATTTATTTGGTATCATAAATGTATGTCATATTAAATCGTATACACATTAATATATTGAACTATATTTATGTATAACTAATATTAAATAAAGTTATCAATACACTGTACATTGTACACTGTACATTGTACACTGTACATTGTACACGTTACACTGTACCCCGGATTCAGAAAAACTATGTTATGTTATATATATATATATATATACTATATATAGAATATTTAATTATATGTATATACCATATATAGAATATTAAATTATATATATATACATATAGTGTTAATAATTACGACTTTAGTAATATGATATGATAAGCGTCTGATATGATATAATATGATAAGGAAGGGAAACCTATCTAAATGAAAAACGAAAATGCATATCAATAACTACGCGAATGTGAATCATTACAAAATGTGAAACTAGCGAAATGTGAAACAAAACGATAAATGTGAAATCATGAGTAAATGTGAATCAATATATGTTTATTCGGGAGATACATACACGAGAAATAGACATGCTAGGAGTGAAATGAATGCCGTGTATTCACATTTGAACGAATATCCTTAATTGTATAAAAAAGATACATTTTATATAAAAAATAAATCCTACCAATATCGCTAACATTGTACATTACACTTTAATTAACATAATATGATACACCGCGTGTCCATTGTCACCGAAAAACACATATTTTAAGCTTTACATACAAATATTAAATTAAATTAAGTATATAATAAAATTAATTAATGAAATACATAATTTCTTATTTACCGGTAAAAAAAGAATTATTGCTGTTTTCTTATAGATGTAAATATGTTTAGTTTTATTATTATTTACTTGTGTGTGTATTATATCGTCTTAATTTAATTATATTCATTTAGATAATGTTTTATAATATTTTAATTATAATATAATCACTATATCTTATGAGATTAATTATACACTTCAATACAATATTCTATTTATTTTCGAACTGTTGTAAATTAATATAAGGAATAAATAAAAATTCATTATTATCAAATATTATATTTATTTATGATATTATAAATTAGATTTATAGCTACAGAGTTTGGTCACATATCCGGTCAGTCTGCATTAAAGATTACTTATTAGGGAACAGGCATTTAATTTATCAGAACATTTCCTATCGTCTTAATTGATTTTATATTTTAATAGGTTTCAATTTTTTATATTTTATCTTTCTGTTTTTCTGTTTTAATTTATTGGCTCAGGTATATGGTGAAGTGGTTATATTCAATTAAAGTATCTGTTTAATTGGTTTACATTACACCCTTCTCAGCTATACAATATTATAATATATATTAAGCATGTCATTTATTTATTATATCAAATATCTATATATATATCGTTTATTTGTATATATTATATATCAATAAAATCGTAGTATATAATCATATTAGGATATTCAATTTTATAAAAAAAATAACCTTATGAGATGTAACGTTGAATTTTGGAAAGAGATGATCGACAATTTTCAAGAAATCTACTAATTCAATACTTTTACATGCATTTGAATGCTGCAGGAATGAATTAAAAGGGATATTATTAGAACTGTATATAGCATTTGATATAGCAGTTAAGAATAGTACTTTTATTAATACTTGTGTCATCATTGTTACTGATATTTTAGATATCGATCAAACTAGTTGTGTTTATTTATATATATTTGGATTCACATTGCGGCACACGCAATTACAGCTATCCAGTTCAGTGATTTTATAGAATTTTTCACATTTTCGGCATGTGAATTATATATGTTACATAAAGAATAGTAACATACATATATTTATATACATGGCTGTAATCCTATATTCTCGGAAGATATATATATATATATATATATATATATATATACATATATATATATATATATATATATATATATATATATATATATATATATATGTATATATATATATATTATATATATATATATATATATATATATATGTTATATATATAACATATTTATTATCTATACTTAATAGTACCTACACAACAATATAATATAGTTAATATCCGTATAAGCTATATATTGCTACATAATATACTATATAATATTGTATATATTATATATAATTTATTAGATTTCTATTGTAGATTATTCTTAAACTAAATATGATGTATACCTGTATACAAGGAATACCGTTAAACACGGAATTGTTATTTAGTAACAATAAGGAATGATTATAGTTATGTATCATTTGTATAGTAATATGGATTACGGTATTGTTATGAATTATCATCGTTTTCCAATTAAACATTCAAACAATACTTATAAGTTAAGGATTAATAAAACAATACACAATAATTAATAAACTTATATATTTAACTTATTATTGAATACGGACTTATAAAAACATACATCATGTTATTTTATCATGTAATTCTAAATATATATAAAAGGTGTTATTATAAATATATTAAATATATTAAATAGTATTTACAATAGGCGAACATATATATATATATATATATATATATTTGATAATATATATATATATATATATATATATATATTTATATATATATTTATATATATATATTTATATATATAGTATTTGATTTACTATACATGAATTAACATTACAAATGTGATAGAAAGTTTATTTGTCTATGCTACGACATCTATATTTGATATATAGATTGAAGGTGTTTTACGTATACGATGTATAGGAGTTTATTGTATAACATATTAGTGGGTATGATAAAATGGGTTGATTGTTCTGTAATTCAATTGTAAGATGGAGAATTTTGAGGTAATAAAATATTGTAGAAATATAATGGTATTGTCTAATGATATTTTAACTTTAAAGTGTATATGTAATGTGTATTGCATTTATATTCTGTTTTAAAACATAAATACAACATTTGAAACAAGTACCATGCACCAATCTTGATCATTTGTGGGATTCGAATCTTTAATGGATATATCCATTAGAAATGCATATATTTAAATATACTACGAAGGTGTCGAATGGTTTCAAATTTGCAATTGATGTTGACAGATTGGTTTCAAGAATTTATAAAATAATAATATGACTAATATTGTTAATTGTAATACTCGATATGATTCTGATATCTGAGTCACGTGTGACCGGCTATTTACGGTTTGATAAACTCTAATCGCATTAGATTTTCAAGAATTTATTTTATCCAAGTACAGATAGTATAGATTCTTAAAAAACAACATTAACACAATAACTATATATATATATATATATATATATATATATACATATATATATATATATATATATACATATACATATACATATACATATATAAATAGTATATATAGAGTATGAAGTTTATAATAAGAGTAAATCACGTAGCTTATGACTTATGAGAAAGTTAATCAACATCTATAGATGTTATAACATATTTCCAAGTAGGTTGAGCTGTTTGTAATATCATATCCAGGGGTGTTATCAAATTATCATATCCAGGGGTGTTATCAAATTATCACATCCGAGGACTCGTGAATA
>OZ038315.1:8067431-8144931 GCA_964035775.1 Osedax frankpressi | reverse complement strand
TTACAATAATGCAATCTTGATTACAGATAATATTGCTTAAATTGAATTTTAAATGTAGAGTTTATTAATAATTAATAATAACGATGCGACACATCAATGAATAGAGATATTTTCTTCATGATTCACTAGTGTGTCGTAGACATTTACCTCCGGAAGTTACTCGGACACAATTTTGATACAGTTCCCAGTATCGGCAAATACGTGTTCTCAAATAAAAACAACTAATATGGTGTATTTTATATTCACATGAACAATAAAACAAACTGTAGTCCTTGGAATGAGAAGTAGTGTTTAAAGAATAAGTCATCTCGTGACAATTGATATTTATCATAATCATGACACTAAGAATAGACAAATTTATTTTGAAATAGATAAATATAAGTGTTGGAATAGATAATTAGAATGTGGTATATTGTATTCACATTATATTGTGTTTTGTTTATTTGAAGTAATAGCAACATTTCATTTATACATCGATATATTAAATGAATTTTATTATTGATATTATTATAATAATAATACGTTAGCTTATATATACACACCAACACACTCACGCACATACACACACATACAAACACACACACTCACTCACACACACACATAAATACACACACACACACACACATATATATATATATATATATATATATATATATATATATATATTTAAATACGTTATCATTATTTATATTCTAAATTGTAATGATAAATATAAAATATAATATTTATATATTATTTAAAGATAATATATCAACCAACATAACATATCATGACTATAATAACTATAGATTGGATAAATATAAAACGCCAACATTTGTAGAAGTTAAATGCAAAAACTAGAAATAATATATTCGATATTCTAACAAAACTAAATTAATGTAATTAATATTTCACATATTCATATATGCATTGTTATTGTTAGGTATTTTAGCAATCGTTAATCATTTGACAACATCATATAAAACTAAATAAAACTATAAACATTATATAAACATATAAAACTAAGCTAAAATGGCGTAGAGAAAGTATTGTAGTGTTATCCTATATTTTACCATGACTTTTAAAAACAATTGGTTTCATTATTATTGTGATTCATCATTATTTATGTGAACATTTCTTTAGGTTTCGATATGCTATGAATTTTCTTACATAATGATATATTATTTTTTAAATAATAAATGTAATTATTATTTATAATGCAATTCTCAATAGTTTGTTATCTATAAACTACCACAAGTTGGTCGTTTTCTAAATATATTACTTATGTGAGATTGATTAGGTCTTTTAGATGATATCACAATGAAAATCACATACAGTAAATAATTCTAAAAAAGAACAATTATATCTTTAGTATCTAAATCGAACTTATATCAATTTATATTTAGAAAAATTAATCAATTTTTAATTTTATTCATTTTTCCATTTTTATATTAATTTATTATTCCATTCATTTGTTTAGAAACTATAATACAATTGAAATCTTATAATGTAATATAAAATATATATTTATATATACTATAGTGTATATATTATATATAATATTATGTAGTCTTGGAATAGGTCTGACCTAGTTATACAAATATCGTACTCATTAAAAATGTCGGTCTCCTAGAACGTTTATGATTGGTTCGTTTTATTTCAGATAATATTTACTGTAAATATATTATAACTCGAGTAGATAAAATCTACTTATGGCTATCACATGATAGAATAATACTTTTAAATTACATTCATACTTTATGGGACGGTTGATTCACATTACCCGATTCACATTTACTATCCTTCACATAATAATGATGTTTCACATTTCGCGTTTTGTTCTAAAAATAAGTTTCTAATAGATCGAATGACATTCAAAAACAAACTACCGCGGGTATATATTTAATCATTTTCTAGTTGATATTCACTCATTACTATAAAATAAGTTGTATCTTATAATTAATAATGCAGGTTAATAAACTGGTGCCTAGTGGCTTTTCAACATAAATATGTATATGTATGTGAATATTTATTTAAATGGGTAAAATCACATAATATACATAATATAGTTGACCTCTTTTAAAATCTCACGGCAATATATTACTCTTCAGTATATTTCAAATATTCTCAACTCAACTCAATTATATATATACATATATATATATATATATATATATATATATATATATATATATATATTTATCGATATATTATTTTATTAACAACACCAAATTATATAAATATACAATATAAATTGTTACAAGTATTTATGATATTTTAATTAATTTAAATAATATAAAATAAAAAATCATCATGCATTACATATATATATATATATATATATATATATATACTAATATTATTAAAATGTATACATTATTATCCATACATGTATATATATATATATATATATATAATCAAATGAGATATATACATATCATAAATATGGTATAAACTAATTTACAAAAATAAAAATATTTAATAAAGTTAAAGTCATTAATTAATCATAAATTTTGTTTAATATTTTTTATAATTATGAATTTTTTTAAATTAGAAAAATCGTTAATTAATTATAATAACAGTTGTTTTAATATAACATACATCATATGCATATATATAAAATATAGGCATATACATATATTATATATATATATATATAGTTAACTATATAATCAAATACATAAATGGTATAGACACATCTTTAACAAAATAAAAATATATAAATAAAGTTAATGTATTTATTTAATTCGTTTATAATTTTAGATTTTTATTAACTTTATAAATGTTAACTTTTATTTTAAGAGAAATAATTGATTAACTATTATAACTGTTAAGTTGTTTTTGTTAAGTTATGTTAATTTATTCATATGATGTAATAATATATATGCACCTATATATATATATATATATATATATATATATATATATATATATATATATATATATATATATAGTTAATAATAGTAATATATTATTGTTGCTATTTTGTAAAATAAACTGTATTTAATTAAAATATATATTTAAATATATATGATTATTTTTCTTTAGTCTTTTTAATTTTAGTATATTATACCAAAAGTATGTATATTCTATATTATATACAATTAATAATAATATACCATACATAAAATTACGGGAAATATATTTAAAATAAATAACGTAAGATTAAATAACAGCGATGTTACTAAACACACATATATACATATATTTATATATATTTATATATATATAAATATATATATATATATATATATATATATATATATATTTATTATATATATTATATTATAAATTTATATATATAAATAATATTTTTATTAAATTTATCAATTATTAAGCATATATAAAAGTGAAAATATATTGATAATTATATTGTAATTAAAATATTCTAATTACATGATATATCATATAAATATAAGTAATCATATAATTAAATTATATATATGATATATATATAATTTTGAAAAAAATATTCAGATCAAAACGTAATTAATATTTAATAAATAATGACAAAATGTAATTTTCGTATGGCATATATAAATATGTCATATCTGCACGACGTGAACTGCATTTTTCTATAATTCTTCGATTGTCGAAAACACTGAATGATTCAAATCTTATTAATTGTGATAACAAGATTATATATTATTAAATAATACTTAATTAGTACATTTATTATGAATAGGTTGCTGCAATGCATTACGAGCAATTGGTACTCAATAAACCGCATTTTTCTCAAAATAATGGAGTGTTATTAAAATCTAAACAATAGCCGAAAGTATCTGTATTTATAAAAAAGTTAGCTTACTAACTAAATAAATTTAGAAATCAGAAATTGAATTCACATTCTATGAATCATCATAATAAACTATCAAATATGAACACGAAACATATGTTATGTATTTACCTAGTGTAACAGTGAAGGAAAGTCAGGTTGCCCGGTAATATCGATATGATATCATTTGCATATCGGCGTATATCATCTGACAACACATTTTCTGTGTGAAATACGAAAATATTATATAGTTTTTAATTGTTTATGAATGTATTTATAAAAAACCCGTAAGCTGCACATAACTCATTGTAAACTACTACACATAGACTACTACCCATAGATGCACTATGACCCCGATACAGTTAGCCCTCGAGTACAGCTCGCATAAGTTCTAATATAAGTATTCCTTACAAGACCGTACAAACCGTAATGTAAATAAATTATATATATAATTTATTTTTCGAATATGAAAATATATTTCTAAAATCCGCTTTGCCTGAAAATATACCGTTGCTCCTGAAATTGCTTTTAAAAGTTAAATTGTAACCTTCTTTATGTATAGATCTTTACGTATCAGTTTATATTACTATACACGCTTAGAAATGGAATATAATAAATAAGTATACACTTTTTAACTATTCTAATCTCTAAAATTTGATAAATAATACAGACAATGTATCCATTGATAACTTATCAATTATAAAATTTCGTGCAAATTGTATACAGATATAATTTACTTGTCTAGATGTAGATATATTGACCTAGAAAATGACATCTAAAACATATTTAAACTAAGCTAATCAATACATCGTTATCTTAAAATGTATTACTAAAAATTACTAATCATATATAATATATAATCGTATCCCAATTATCATATACCTACATTTAATAAATGTTACACTAAAACTATAATATATATAGTCGGTTCCTGGTTATATATATATATATATATATATATATAAGTATACAAAATACACACATTTAAATTTAAGATAACTTTATTAAAATTAATATTGGTCATATTAAAATTTGAACTAAATTTTATTTTATATTTTAGAATACAAAGAAAATTAAGTTAGAAAATTTCATATTTTTAATTATAATTGAAAATAATAAATATTTATATATAACGGTAAGTATTAATATATTCTTATAAATTAATTGAACGTTTATAATTAAATATGATATTCAGCACATATATATAGTAATTATGATAATTATATAGTAACCATATAACTTATAAAATGATATTATACGAATCACTATTCATTATAAATACTTGATTTATTAAAAATTTTATATTTGAAATATCATTAATACCGAATTATTATTAATACTTACTTTATTTAATTAGTCTAACATATATTATCGTATATATGATAATCTGTTATTTTTATTTTAAATTTGAATACATATTTTATATTATTATAGTACTATATATTTTGCGTTATTAGAAATATAGTTTAATATAAAATATTTTATAAGTTTTATTTAGTTTAAAAAATCATAATTCAAAATAATATATATATATATATATCATATATATATATATATATATATATATATATATATATATCATATATATACGCTATTTATTTTAACATACATAATAGTATTTATTTGTATACTAGTTTAAATTTTTTAAAACAAATTATATATCCTAATACCAGTTTCGTTTAACTGTGACATTAAAATACAACATACCATTTTGAAAATATAAACACAACTAAAGATACAGTTATAGATATTTAAAAAAGTAGAATAACATATTGATTGTGAATTTAATATTAAATACGTGTCTATATTCTATAACACGTATTTGTCTGTATTATTTATTTTTAAATAAGATAATTAAAATAAACTTTTTGGAAATTTCCATAATAATTTTCTATTATAATTTATTTTGGTATAAACCGTATTTTTAATAGAAATATTTAATATTTGTATATTTATCACATGATATGAAATACATTTATTCTAAACAACACAAACCTAATTACAAATTAAATTAAATTAAATTAAACTTTTACTACAAACGAATTTTTAAACAAAAATTGTTATTAGTTATATATCATTTTATACCCTTATCAACATTTAGATATACTTATATTATATATAATAGCATTATGTATATATATATATATCAGCACACAAACGTGTATTTGTTGTGTGAGAAATAAATTACATAAAAGATCTTTTTAAAAAAATGTATTCTCTTTGATATATTATACTTCAGCGTACAGAATAATTCTCGATTGAAGTGATTATATATATTACTTATTACTTAATACTTTATAGTATAGGTGATTACTTCAATAATCTTGTGAAATAATCTATAAATGTATTATATACAATAACATTATATATATATATATATATACAATATAATTTTAATCTTCTTTGCATATACCTTTAATAAGATCCGATATAGTTGCAAAATTTCTCTCGTAGTCCATTTTAGTCTGGGTACAAGATCGCTACAATTGTATTGTTTGTTTTAATCTACTTTAACTGATGTAACTTTAACTGATGTAACTTTAACTGATGTTTAACTGGGCGTATTTTAGCAATAGCACAATCAATATATATATATATATATATATATATATATATATATATATAGATATATATATATATATATATATATATATATATATATATATAGTATTATAAGATAGCATCATTACACACACACACATATACATATTAGTATATAGTGTCACTATTATTGTCAAGTATCAAACATAATAACACATTTTAAATAAACATATATGAATAATAAATATTTTTAAATTCAAAATATATTATATATAATAATAATGATCTAATAACTAACTTACCATTTTAGTTCATAATTTTTATTTGACTAGAGTTATTTAGTAAAATATATCCTATATAAATTAATACTTATAAATAATAGTTTTTTACGTTTAATAAATAATTATTTGTTAAACGTAATTTTATATTAATAATGATCATGAATACTATATATACAGTATATAATATATAGATTATGACTCATTATACTGGTACATATATGAAAACTTTATTATAATATAGATATCAAATTACGCATATAATATATATTGATTGTAATCCATTATTTAAGAGAGTTGATAAATATATATCTTGTGTATAATATAAATTAATATATTTTCATATATACATATTAATATTGATTTTAAATAATTTATACATTGTTCTTATAGATATTATAAAATAAATAATGTGTTAAAGTTTCATACCTCTTGATAAATTTATATATTATCGTCAACTCTACTCATATATATTTAAATATAATATACTTCAGCACCAGAAAATAAATACGGGACAATGATTGGATACTCTTCGTTCCAGATGCTAATTAATGTAGACTAGCAATTTTGTAATTGAATAGTGTAAGTTTTACAGAAGTCACCCATACGCTTTAGATATATGCTCATCGTACAAATGTAAATAAGTCTGGTTTGTTAATATTATTATAGTAAAGGACAACTTATTTTTCATTTTGTATTATATTTATTTGTAATTGAATTTTATTTTACATTTATCATATTATCATTATTATTATTATATACTCATTTCAATTGGACCATCGATATATCAAAAAAATAATATTTTATTTCGATAGGCTTTGCGATTACTAAGTTTATATTTTATGCCTAATTAAATTTTAAAATATTAATAATAGTAAAAATTATAATGTATTTAAAAATATTTTAAAACAACATTAAAATTAAAACATATTTGATTTACAAAAAATAGTAATTATTAGTTAAATTATGTATAGGTTATATAGTTAAATATAGATTAGAAAATATAGCTAAAAAGTAAAAATATAGCTATTGATGTAGTTATAGCAATAGCCACAGCTATAGCTATAGCTCAGAAATGATTTATGTGAAACCACATAAAAGATAATGCAAATTCCTTGCAAATTTCATATAGAATATAAATGTAGATATCGTGATTAAACAGACGTTATACAATACGGATTGGACAGTTAAAAAGATAGATTGTAACCAGATATAGAACAGCAAAAACCACCGTTTAGTAATATAAGTAGGTGTTATGCATATCCTTAACAGCTATATATGGAGACAATATGTATAAGTATATAGATAACATGTAATATATCTGTAATATACCCATATGTAATATGTCTACCCAGCAAACACAGCTATGTAGAATATAGTGGAGAATGGATGTGATGAAAAAATAATATAACAGTATTTTGCAACTTAAAAAATAAATATTCATGTAATTTGCCTGGATATATAATGGAGTTATTAGTTAATTAAAATAATAGTAACTTTATTGAATTATAATAATTACATAGTACCATAATACAATCCAGTTATTTTACTTTTTGCATTGCATAATTTCTTTTATATTTAAAATACAACAAATGACTTTCAAAATCATTACAACACTTCATTGTTGAGTAAGACAATATATATTATCTACGTCTATATATAGTATGTATGTTAACACACAATATTCTACTCATTTTGAGTAGGATGTTTCGGGAATCTCGTATAAGAGTTGAAGCCAAAATAAAGGAATTGTTAAATCTCATAGATTATTGGATACACATATGTTACTAATGCATACCAATATTTATCTATATGTTTTATGCAGCAATCCTCATGGTTAACCAGTTTACTTACCACAATAATGAGTAATTATATTAAATAAACCCAAGCTCCACGGTACAACCTGGTAACAAGCAGGTAATTTTATTTTTTACATTGCATACATTATTTTATGTTAACTAATATTCTTGTAACGCACGGACAGATATTATAAAGCTATTACACCTCTTTGATAGCATCTCTAGGCGGGGCATGCCCCTGCAGTTACCTCTCAAACAGTTATGTAATAATTCAAAAATTACTTTTATATTTTACAAATTATATTTATTACATGGAAATTACATTGATATATAAATTACAACATGGTAGCTAGTAAATATAAAAAAGTTAAATTACACTTTAGGGAGAATCAAATACATAAATACATATATAATATGATAGTATATGTCATAATCATTATAATATAGATTACTAATATGCACACATATAATAAATGTATTTATATCTAATTAACAGACAATTCCAATCACTTTAGTATAATTAGCAAACGATAATAATATTGATATATCACAATATATAGAGAAATGACTATATTTAAAAAATAATTAATAAGATAATATATGAATTTAAAGATAAACTCGCCCTTTTCAATTACATTTAATATTGATACCGTCTAGCATCCAATCCATGTGCAATTTTGTTTTTGCATTTCATGATTGTTATATAACAATCATGATTATATATAATCCAATAATCATTGTACATATGACAGTATTTTTTATTTATTTTAACTATTTCATATTAGTAGGGACGACAAAAGAATACTAAAGGTAGGGACACTTTCAATATATACTAATACATTCAATTTATTTATAATACTTATAATTATATTATAATATAAAGTTATTAGAACCTAGATGTTTATGAATTAGTTACATAGAATATATTATATTTATATAAATATTTAATACTTTAATTTCTTAATTCCTTTAAATGCATCAGTTATTATTGAGTTTAATGTTATACTATAATTTATAAAACACTCAATATTTATTCTATCTTCGATACGTTATTAAATTCAGCTAATGAGTTTATTAATCATAATTTGTTAAAATATTATAAATTATATCTTTCTTTACTATCTATATATTTGATCAAGTGATATTAATGTGATTATTAAAGTGATATTATTTTCTTTGTTGAATATTTAGAATGTATTTTTTAAAATATAACACTAATTTATTATTAATCTTAGTTTATTTCTAATTTGATCTCATTTTCAACTATTTGTTTTACTATTTCATAATTGGCTATACACATTTGGTATAGTAAGATAATGACTACTGTCTTTGGATTCTAATTTTAAAACAAAATATCAAATAGATATAACTTCTCGTTAGATGCCAGATTTGTAAATAACATTTTTTTATTCTCGTTATTTGCGTCTAAACGGTTTAGAATTATTGAATATCATTATATCTTAACTTTAACAAATATATTAAATTGCTATCATTGTCTTCATTGCCTCAACAATTGTGCCCGGATAATAATTGTATTAATATAAGTATTTTTTAATGCAAATATATTCATTTTAAGTAGATACATTTTCTGATAATTTATCTATTGGCTATAAGCTTTATTTCGACGAATTATCCAAGCAATATTAGAACAATTTCGGTAGGTTTCTTTGTATTTCGAAATCATAAATTAATAAATTGAATTCTAGGCATATAACACATAGATTATTAAGTTGGGTAAACAATCTATATATATATATATATATATGAATAAATTTATGTATAAATAGGTTATAAACTATTTTATAAAGATGATAATGGATGTGTAATACAAAATGAATATAATCTAGTTAAAAATTATTACCAACTCATTTATAATTTGTTTATTTAAATTACTTGGAAAATAATATACAATTGTTATTTTAACCTTTGTTATTTAATACAAAATGAATATAATCTAGTTAAAAATTATTACCAACTCATTTATAATTTGTTTATTTAAATTACTTGGAAAATAATATACAATTGTTATTTTAACCTTTGTTATTTATTTGACAATATTTAAAAAAACATATTTTAATAATGTTAATATGATGATGATGATTATGGTACTTAGAACACCATAGTGATTGATAATATATTTATACCCCATAATATATTTATACCCCCAAACCCATGACATGGGTTAATAATCCCCTTTTAAGAAATGTAGGGAATATTGTCCTCTACCCCATCCAATGCATAAATATGTCCGTAAAAATGTGAACACCATTGGACATGTTTTCTAGGAAACTTTCGTATTTACTAATAGTCTTTTATATATTCGTGTCTATATATTAGTATTCATGAAAGGTTATGAAATAACTTTATCTAATAATAACTACCCCGTTACCGTTCTTACGATATTAACCATATTTTTATTAACATAATTATAACTTTGTACATAATCAAGACTGTTCGAGAACTATGCAAGGAAGTTAATAACCTCTAGCACTTCCGCCGAGGCTGTTATAGGAAAATCTACAATTTCAGTTGGATTTTAATGAAGATTAAATGATTCCACGTCCAATGGACGTCCATCTAGCACAAATCATCACGAATCATAGGATAAAGGATACATACTATATGTGTAGATTATCTTGAAGAAGATTACTTGTCATTATGAATTCGTAAATTAACTTATTTGTGTAGTTCTATAGTATCTCATCTTCAACCAAATATATTTTACATGATTAAACTAAATTAGTCATATACCAGACCAAGGTTGTATTTATTCTTCGTACTATGATTAATTATCGTTCAGTTGATTTAGATTATTAGTATATTATAAATTTAACTTAAAGTGTAAACATTCAATGATGATTATTTACAGTTTAAACTAATGATTTGAGAAATTCAATGATATAACAAAATATTATATATAATAAAATAACTCAATAACTTAGTTGCATCTTATATAATTAATACAAAAGAAAAATATAGTTCTTATTGTACAAAGTAAATATAGTACCAGGTTTCATATTAGAATATACAAATATATACTCTATTGAAATATAGTAATTATTTTATAAGTATATATGAATATATATATATATATATATATATATATTATATAATATGGTATTCAATATAATAGATAATAAGAAATACGTAAAATTAATTAATTTAACAATTCATAAAACCATTATAAATAAAATATAAATTCAATCACATGAATATAAATTGGAAGTTTCTCTAAAAAAATATAAATAAAAATTCTTATACAATAATAATAAAATTTGCAAATAAAATTGAAAATTTCTGGAAAAATTATCATATTACATTATAATATACTTAGTAGTGTATGTTATATGTAAGATCAAATACTATAAACAATATATTAATGTTATGTTCAATTGATGACGCTGTAATTATCATTAGCTGCTGCCCTTCAAAAGATATAATGGTTATATTAATAGGAATGTCTTATCAGACAATCAAATATTCATTGTAATGTATATAATAAATAATTTAATAAATAACAAGAAATTTTTAATATATTATTTTAAACCTTAAATTGTCATATAAAAATAATATTTTATATAATATTTCGAAATATATATATATTTAAGAAATGTTTAATAATTTAATTTTAATCAGATACTAATATATATTAATAATAATATATGTTATTCTAATATCTTAATATGCAATTAGTTGTATTATATTATCAAACTATATAATTTAAAATATAAATACAATATAGCATAACTGAAATTTTAATGACTAATACTTAAGTAATGATTTTATATCATTTAGATACAAGTACAATTTCACAATTTAGTTTATGGTACATTTTATAAAATGATATAATTCAATAGAGATGTATTTAATATTAAGTTGTATGCTATATAAAGTTATAAAGTGGTATAAATATATTGATGTGGTTCAGCCAAATATATATAATTTTGGTAATACTAACTCAATTCTTTGTTTAGAAGAGCGATTCAAAATACCGTTATCTAAAAATAAATTATGCATTAATGAATATATAGGTTAATATAGGTTAATATAAATTAATATAGGTTAATATATCGGTTAATGAAAATGTATTCAATTACAGTTAGCCATAGTTAGTAAGATGAACAATATTTCACTAATTACATCAACTTATAATAAAAACCTCGGACTTTATCGACAATATAAAGAAGTAAGCAAGCCAGCGTGGAACCTGAAATATGTAATGATTTAATTGCTTATGATGTAGAATTAAAATGATTAGGGTTGATAAAGAAAGAAAATATTAGTAATCATTGTAATTATAAATCTGCATTCATTGAATAAATAACAGATCACATTTTTACATATAAGATAAATTATAACTCTAGTTTGAAATTAATATATGACAATTTTAGAAATATGAAAAGTTCATAGTTGTAAACTAATTATTTCAAAAAATATTTTCACCTGTATAAAATGATAGCCAAACACTACTAACCTATTAACCAACTAATGAAGAACCACTCCAAAGCAATGTAACCGTATTTGTCAACAATGAGACCAGCAAGAATAGATACAATAGCTAGACCTAGATTCTGAACCGACTGCATTCTGTTAATAATTACTTGAATTTAGGTAATTTTTTATAATTATATTTTAGATGATCGTAAATTTTATTATTAAATCACTTTTAATTTCTTAATATAAAATAATAATTTATTGATCATTAATAAACTATCAAAAATAGTTTATAAATAGTACAAGTTTCTGACAATAATATAATTACATTCAAAAATTATACAATTGATAAGAATATTAAAATAAAAGTATAAAAATGGAGTTGATGAAAAAAATAATTAAAATTTATAAAACATTTTAAATTTTGTTTGGTATATTTAATTACAATACAAATTGTTATAGAATACAAATATGGGTTATTTAAATTAATGATTTATATTTAGATAGCTAATTTTAATTAGCATACATTTGTATATTTAAATACATTTGGATCTAACAGACCAAATATAATTATTACAATATAAGAAATATTTAGTCTGCAATATTGGTTATTAAATTGATATTACATTAATTATCATAATCATTATAATTATCATAATATTCTAAGATATATAAGTATATACAGGTATATATATATATATATATATATATATATATATTAAATATATGAGTATACATATATATTGTGTATATTATAAATTAATGTATATATATGTAGTAAATTAGATATATAGGTATAGATATAAGGTATATACTTTAATGAGTACAATATATACTCCCTTCTTTATATTTACTAACAATCCATATGCTGTTCCAAGTTGATTGGTCGGAACAATGTATGCCACCATCGGCCAAAGTGCACTAGCAACTAATGAATAGGCGAGACCCATGATACTCTATAAATGGGGTTAGTATAGGGGTTAGTCAGATAATAGTTATATTAAGTATAGGGGTTAGTCAGATAATAGTTATATTAAGTAAAGGGGTTATTCAGATAATAGTAATATTAAGTAAAGGGGTTAGTCAGATAATAGTAATATTAAGTAAAGGGGTTAGTCAGATAATAGTTATATTAAGTAAAGGGGTTATTCAGATAATAGTAATATTAAGTAAAGGGGTTAGTCAGATAATAGTTATATTAAGTAAAGGGGTTAGTCAGATAATAGTAATATTAAGTAAAGGGGTTAGTCAGATAATAGTTATATTAAGTAAAGGGGTTATTCAGATAATAGTAATATTAAGTAAAGGGGTTAGTCAGATAATAGTAATATTAAGTAAAGGGGTTAGTCAGATAATAGTTATATTAAGTAAAGGGGTTATTCAGATAATAGTAATATTAAGTAAAGGGGTTAGTCAGATAATTGTTATATTAAGTAAAGGGGTTAGTCAGATAATAGTAATATTAAGTAAAGGGGTTAGTCAGATAATAGTAATATTAAGTAAAGGGGTTAGTCAGATAATAGTAATATTAAGTAAAGGGGTTAGTCAGATAATAGTTATATTAAGTAAAGGGGTTAGTCAGATAATAGTAATATTAAGTAAAGGGATTAGTCAGATAATAGTAATATTAAGTAAAGGAGTTATTCAGATAATAGTAATATTAAGTAAAGGAGTTAGTCAGATAATAGTAATATTAAGTAAAGGGGTTAGTCAGATAATAGTAATATTAAGTAAAGGGGTTAGTCAGATAATAGTTATATTAAGTAAAGGGGTTAGTCAGATAATTGTTATATTAAGTAAAGGGGTTAGTCAGATAATAGTAATATTAAGTAAAGGAGTTAGTCAGATAATATTAATATTAAGTAAAGGGGTTAGTCAGATAATAGTAATATTAAGTAAAGGAGTTAGTCAGATAATATTAATATTAAGTAAAGGAGTTAGTCAGATAATAGTAATATTAAGTAAAGGGGTTAGTCAGATAATATTAATATTAAGTAAAGGGGTTAGTCAGATAATAGTAATATTAAGTAAAGGGGTTAGTCAGATAATTGTGAAGACAGAATAATACTGTCAAATCATAGGAGTTATGGCATTTATAAATATCAATTATTCAAAAGTAGAACATAACAAAGAGAGATTAGATTTTCTATTGTCCGGGTTGCAGATTCAAAGCATGGTATGCATTGTTATTCTCACTATTAATAGGGAACAGATACGGGAAACATTTGAATTACAGTCTAAAGAAAACTGACATGAATAACCGTAGCGTCGGCTATAGACTAACCATAGGCACGAAGGGATTAAGCGAGGTCAAGCATAGGGTAGCATGGCATGCCAAGGTCACCATTACGCCGAACAGTAGCCAGAAAATGTTGCGACCAGTCCGATCAATCAGCAGGCCAAAGACGGGCGATGCAAACGCTGATATTATATACACCAAACTATATCCAGGAGTAGAGTCAGGGGAAATACGAAATAAAGTCTGAACAACTAGCGAAGGAGGTTTGTCATTTTCTAATTTCGAAATGTCGATTCAAGCGGATAGTTATTTAGATTTGAATAGAATATTAATATATTCTCTTTATATAATTACATAATAATTTATTATAGTTATATCATATGGTTTCTTCAAACAGGTTACATTTACGATTCTTTTAATCAATTATTTACATATTCAATAAAGAAATTATTACAAATATTAAAGTATTTTATATAATAAATAAAAAAATTGGTAATTAACTTCAGATTTTGTTTTAAAAACATCTATTTTTAATAACATTAATATAGAAACAATACAATTGACTTGAAAATTCATTAATTCAAATAGTTGTAATTGTCACATATTTTTTTAAAACTTAAATATAGAAATAATTATTACATTATTGATTATCATTACAGAAAGATAGAATATATCTCATCTAGTGCATGCTACTCAATACCTATTGATATAAATATTTGTCTTGTTTATGGGCTTATTTTATATGGGTTATATATGTAAATATTGTATCTATAGCTAAGTATGATAAGGCCTATTGATCCATTGTCACCACCCATGCATCATATAACTACAACACTGACCTGTCCACCATACTAGCGGCTGAGGAACTCATATTAAATTTCTTTTCGAAGAACAATCTGCAAACATAAAAAAGAGGCGATTATGAAAAGGTCAAGAGAGCGTTGTAGTTAAAAAGAAAATGACTTCGAGTATCTGGAATTAACGTGATGTCAAGTTCTCACGGGGGAGTAAATAACCACGAATCCTCACCGAATACGCTAAACGATGATCGAAGTAAATAGAAAACAGATTCAGTTGCACTATGCGGGTCACTAATCATGAAGTGAACTGTACTAACTGGCCCAAACCGATAAACGGAAATATCGTAACGTAGTAGCCAACGCATATGACACATAATATCCAAATAGAAGGTCTAAAGTTCACCATATCCTTGAGACTCATTGGGTCGGCTATGTAATATGGTTAGGGAGGTGAAGAGGGAGAGGGAGATGGAATGGGAGATTGAGAGGGAGGCTGAGGGAGAGGGAAAGTGAGAGGTAAAGGCAGATGGAGAGAGAGAGGCTGAGGGAGAGTCAGAGAGAGAAGGAGAGGGAGAGAATGAGGGAGAGAATGAGGGAGAGGCAGAGAGAGGCAGAGAGAGAGGGAGAGGGAGAGGAAGAGGGAGAGGGAGAGGAAGTGGAAAAGGATGAGGGAGAGGGAGAGGAAGAAGGAGAGGGAAAAGGAGAAAAAGAGGAAAATGGAGAGGAATAGGGAAAAGGAGAGAAAGAAGGAGATGAAGAGGAAGAGTGAGATGAAGATGAAAAGGAGAGTTATGCTAACATGCATTAGCTGTTTCTTTATTACAGATGCGAGCGGCTCTTTTATCAAAGTAGGCCATCAGAATTGAACAAAAAAGTGAGAAGATACAGAAAAGAGCAGCTGTTGATGAAATTTTGTTAACATTACTCTTCAGTTGCTGCATACTTTGTGGGCAAGTTTTATAATCAGTGAACCTCTTATGATCAGTGTAGGTACTATACTAGGGTGTTACACCAAATGTCTACACTAATATCCTACAGTGATGTTCTACACAGAGGAGATACAGTAAATATATAAAATTCGTACTATTTCTTAGTGGTTAAGGGAGAGATTTGATTAAAATCTAATTGAAGAAAATAACACTTAATAGTTAAATAACACTTTATAGGTTAAATTAAGGTGAAAATAATACAAAATCATAGATAATATCATAATGCGAGATTCTGCATATTATTGAAATAAATATATAATTACGATTAATATTTTATAAAAACAAATAACTTATCGGAATATTACAATAAATAACTTATAGAAATAATTATTTATTATAATAAATATATTACTAATTAATATAATTGGAAATAATAACTTATTACCATAAATAACTTATTGAAATAATTATTTATTATAATTAGTCATTTATTAAGTTTCATTACTAGAATAATAGTTTTAAAATTTAAATATAATGTAGCATTATTGGGTAGGGAAAGTTAAATGTTAACAATATAGTAATTTTTGTCAACTAAACAAAAAGTAAATAGAAATAGATCATTTTTATCTAAATTCATTATGTAAATAATACATGGTCTATATACATTTGGAGAGATCATAAATATATATATGTATTATAGTAAATAATATATGATTATTTCCAATTATCTATTACTTAGGTATAAGTATATATTATAATATTAAATAAATTATTAAATTTTGTATAAACTATTTAGTATAAGTATTATAATAATATAACTATTATGAAAGTATAAGTATTATAATAATATAAGTATTATAAGTATTAAAAGTATAAGTATTATAATAATATAAGTATTATAATAATATAAGTATTATAATAATATAAGTATTATTAACATACAAGTATTAAAATGTTATCAATATTTAAACATAATATTATACTAATTATAAAGTTAAACACTAGAAACAATATATCCACCTTAAAATAATTCTGCTTTTAATTTCAAAATATTTTTCTTTTTATTAGTAAAAAATCTTAATTTATTGAATTAGTTTTCCTATATTTTAGTTCTCAGTAAGTTGGCACATTCTTTGGATGTTAGTACAATTAAAGAAAATCTTTCAATAAATATATGCTCAAAATTAATTTCTCCTAAGCGCCTCTATTATTTATTATAAGTTATTCTTTTTCTTTTGTATTTTGTTAATTAGTTCAAATTTATTCAAATTTAAAATTTTTATTTTAATAATTAATAATTTTCATAGTTTTATTTTTTATCTAATCAAATTCTTATTCCTAATTATATCTTAATATGTACTGAGAACGTTTGGTAAAAGTCCATGTTTTACATTTTATATCATAAAATAAAATTCAATATAATATTATAATAATAATAAGTATTAATATTATAATGAAATAAGTATTATAATAACATAAGTATCATAATGAAATAAGTATTATAATAACATAAGTATCATAATGAAATAAGTATTATAATAACATAAGTATCATAATGAAATAAGTATCATAATGAAATAAGTATTATAATAACATAAGTATCATAATGAAATAAGTATTATAATGAAATAAGTATCATAATAACATAAGTATTATAATAACATAAGTATCATAATGAAATAAGTATTATAATGAAATAAGTATTATAATAACATAAGTATCATAATGAAATAAGTATTATAATGAAATAAGTATCATAATAACATAAGTATTATAATAACATAAGTATCATAATGAAATAAGTATTATAATAATATAAGTATCATAATGAAATAAGTATTATAATACCATAAGTATCATAATGAAATAAGTATTATAATAATATAAGTACCACAATGAAATAAGTATCATAATAATATAAGTATTATAATAACATAAGTATCATAATGAAATAAGTATTATAATAATATAAGTATCATAATGAAATAAGTATTATAATACCATAAGTATCATAATGAAATAAGTATTATAATAACATAAGTATCATAATAACATAAGGATCATAATGAGATAATTATTATAAAAGTATAAGTCTTATAATAGTATAAGTATTATACTAGTGTAAGTATTATAATAGTATAAGTATGATAATAGTATAAGTATTATAATAGTATAAGTAATGTAATTATGTTTAGAATAATACTTAAACTATTTCTTATATAAACAATATTCACCAAACAAAGTCATTCTATGATTGTCAATATTTACATAAACTGCTATTATTTGTTTTATAAGTAAACAAAAAGGAAGTACAGAAGATGTCTCACTGGGTCACCTATGAAACAAAGTGATGCATAGAGTACAACTTTATGACTTATAGCAGAGTAATGATTCATAGCTATGAATCATGTTCATATGGCAAAATGAAATTCTCCTCATAGTAATTAAATATACATATAAGGAAATTTAACATAATTAAAGTATACAATCATAAAGGGAAGAGGGAATGAAAATGAACAAATATAATATATCTTCATGCCAACATTTACCATATATAATGCTATAATGCTATATCATTTAGACTAGAGTTTCACAAATGATTAAACATACATTGATATTATATTATAATTAACTAGGTTTTGGAAATTGAAAGAAAAAGAACATAATTAGATTATTAATATTACTTTCGAGTACATTAATATTACTTTCGAGGTCTTGCACTATTTATAATAATTAAGCCACGCCCCTTTCGACTAACCGATGCCTAGCGCCACACCCAGAACCCTATATCCGGGCGATGTTGGCATGGCGCGCTCCAGGGCAGAGTACAGAGGCTGCATTACATTCATGTTGACGGTGCTGCCAACGCGACTAAAACTTAATTGCAGACCAAAGACGGTATTCAATGCCGACCCCTGGAACCAACTGACGGCATAGGTGTTCTGCGCTACGCACAGCGATTCTCCCCCTAGTCTGGGGTTAGCGGTTGGGGAACGGTGAATGCGGGGTGAGGTGAGGTGAGGGATGAGATGGGTTCAGAATTGATGGTGGTGGAGGAAGGGTTGATGATGTTAATGCTGAATCGAGGTGAAGTAGGGTGTTTGGGAATGAGTGGAGGTGAAGGAGGGAAGAGCGGGGGGTAAGCGGGATGAGTGTGTAGTAGGCGAGGAGTACTATTAAATGAGGTGTGAATGAGGGGGAGGTAAGGCTATACTAGAGATGGGTTAGAAGATATTGGCAGAGATGAGGTTATTGAGGGTGGGGTAATGTTGGGGATGAGTCGAGGTAAAGGAGTGGTGCCAGCCATGGGCTAGATGATTAAGGGCAAGTTTGTGTGGCTGAAGGATATATGAGGTAGAGGATGATGAGAAGATATAAGGATCTACAGATTCAACGAGGAAATGCAAGAGTAGAAATAGTCCTTGGGATTTATATATCAGAGTTAGGTTAGGTGTTCAATGGAGGTTAAATATGTGTAATTTATCTGATGGTGGCAGTAGTGTTTAAAGGAGTGAAATGAATATTTTTGAATATTCTGAGAAGATGCATATCACCAGATAAATATTCTGAAAGCTTATCTTATTATTGAATATTAGGGGTGTTATTAGGCAATGGATAAGTAGGATAAAGGAGGTAGTAGGTATAGGGAAAGTGGTATTGTAGGTGGAATGTAGGTGGTATTGTAGGTGGTATTGTAGGTGGTAGTAGTAGTATTGGTAGTAGTTGTAGTAGTAGTAGTAGTAGTAGTAGTAGTAGTAGTAGTAGTAGTAGTAGTAGTAGTAGTAGTAGTAGTGGTAGTTGTAGTTGTAGTTGTAGTTGTAGGTAGTAGTAGTAGTAGTAGTTATAGTAGTAGTAGTAGTAGTAATAGTAGTAGTAGTAGTAGTAGTGGTAGTTGTAGTAGTAGCAGTAGTAGTAGTAGTAGTAGTAGTAGTGGTAGTAGTAGTAGTGGTAGTAGTTGTAGTGGTAGTAGTAGTAGTAGTAGTAGTAGTAGTAGTAGTGGTAGTTGTAGGTAGTAGTAGTAGTAGTAGTAGTAGTAGTAGTAGTAGTAGTAGTAGTAGTAGTAGTAGTAGTAGTAGTAGTAGTAGTAGTAGTAGTAGTAGAAAGGGATATAGTAATAAATAAAAACCCGAAAACAAATCTCCCAATCTCCATGAGCCAAAAATGATTGAAATAAGCTCCACTAGCGAATATGATCTAGAATATGGTCAGAAATATACGTCTATTGAAATATATATCTATTGAATAGTTATTGATGAAACCATTTTACCATTCAATAGTAAATCTTATTGTCACAATGCTAGAATACAAAATCTCTTAGAATTACTTTACTATAATATGCACTAAACCATTTTATAGTGTTTATATGTGTTAGGATAGAGTACTGAGATCCAAAAACTTGTGCAAATATCTACAAACCTGTACAAAGGTCTACAAACCGATACAAAGATCTACACACATGTACAAAGGTCTACAAACCGATACAAAGGCCTACAAACCAATACAAAGATCTACAAACATGTACAAAGGTCTACACATATGTACAAAGGTCTACACACTGATACAAAGGTCTACACACATGTACAAAGGTCTACAAACCGATACAAAGGTCTACAAACCTGTACAAAGGTCTACAAACCGATACAAAGATCTACAAACATGTACAAAGGTCTACAAACCGATACAAAGGTCTACAAACCTGTCCCAGGGTGACGAGGCTAGCGAACAAAATGGCCCCAAAGCGAAGACCCAGCACGCGGTCAATCAACGCTCCGCCGAACCAACACAACACCACGTTGGGCCAAGAGTACCACGCATACAGACGCATGAAGGCCGACGTGTTGATGTGCATATCCTTGTCCATGCGGGTCTCTAGCGCGGCCGGATTGTCGTAGCAGAAGTAGCTGCCTGAGGCGTGGGGATTGGAGGGGGGGCGTGGTTAGCAAGGCGTGGGACGTTACAGGGGGCGTGGTTAGCTAGGTGGGCGGAGTAGTGGTGATGCCGGGTTTTAAGGACAGGGGATTGTTTAGGTGTTTATGAGGTTATGGTGTCTTTGGAGGTGATGGGAGCTGATTGAGACTAGTGGTAGGGGTTAAAGTTCTTTTAGAGTATGTTATTATGCTAGTGAAATAAAGGGTATAATGATAAAAGCGGCATCTGGATAGTGATGAGTGCGAGGAGAGGGAGATGAGAAGGAGAATGTGAGAAGGAGAATGTGTAGAGGGAATGTGATGTGGGGGATGTGGGGAGGAGAACATAATAAGGGGGGAAAAAGATAAGTGGACTATGAGAAGTAGAACAAGAGAAAGGGATATGAAGAGGGAATTTGAGTTGGGGAATTTGAGGAGGGGAAGGTGATGAGACGAAGGTGATGAGGGGAAGGTGAGGAGAGGAAGGTGATGAGAGGAAGGTAAGGAGAGGAAGGTGATGAGGGGAAGGTGATGAGAGGAAGGTGGTGAGGAGAATTTGAAGAGGGGAATTTGAGTTGGGGAAGGTGATGAGAGGAAGGTGATGAGACGAAGGTGATGAGGGGAAGGTGAGGAGAGGAAGGTGATGAGAGGAAGGTAAGGAGAGGAAGGTGATGAGGGGAAGGTGATGAGAGGAAGGTGATGAGAGGAAGGTGATGAGGGGAAGGTGAGTAGAAGAAGGTGAGGAGAGGAAGGTGATGAGAGGAAGGTGATGAGAGGAAGGTGATGAGGGGAAGGTGAGTAGAAGAAGGGGAGGAGAGGAATATGTGAAGGGGATGTGAAGAAAGAACATGTGGAAGGTATCATGATGAAGAGAACTTGAGGAAGTGAACATGAAAAAGGGTAAATAGGAATTGTATATAAAGGAGACGTGAGGAAATAAATTGAAAGGAAGCAAAGTATGGGAATGAATTAAGATACTTTTTTACACGTACTATTTGTATTATATACAACACAAACATATATAAATATGAGATTTACATGTAAACAAACACTATATTTAGTGCGTGTGGTCACTGTCCTGTGTATTTATGTAGTCAATATCTCAGCAAATTCTCTGTTTATCTATTTTAATTAGTATGTTAAATCACTTGTGGTAATAACATATTTTGTTTATTTTAGTTTTATTTATTTTCTATCGTAAACATTGATTTTGTTATTTTCAAAAAAATAATATAAATAAATATTGCATTAGGGTAGTCAATAAAATGTTAAATTGAATTTAATGAATTCAAAAGTCATTATTAAATTTCCAGTTATATTAAATGATTTAAAGATAGTAATTGGTCATAATCGATTAGAGTTAATTAATGAATCTGTCAGATAAACGACAATGACTGAAACTGAGTATAAGAAGCTATCAAAGAATATTATGATGATGAAACCTGATATATCTATTATTATTGTTTAATAAATATTAAAAATAAATACAATATATATATTATATATTGTTGGTATTTAAACATAATAATAAGGACAAAGTTCAATAAAACATATTGACAAGACTAACCAAAGCTTAGGAAGCACATAATAATTAGGACAAAGTACTTGTGAAGCCATCGCCGCGGATCGCAAACTATGGTTCCGGAACATCCTCCGATTTCCTCGCAGATGTCACTGTCGTTGGTGATGCCAACGATTAAAGGGCTACTTTCTGAAGCATTTTCTTGGTTTTTATCCGACATCGTCGTTTTCACTATTCCCTCTGCATATTAATACCGAGGATTTAGGAGTCGAGACAATGCAGAAATTCTACGATCGCTAACAATGATTAAATAATCACGTACTTATATTCGTACAATACATACGCACGACTATTATGCAAAAATCAATTCCTTTGTTTATCGCAAATTAATCATTTCTCACAGCGGCAGTACATCAAACACCAGAAGCCAGTAATTAATATACTGAGAAGTTACTTCTCACTATTTCGCAGATATAAAGGCTGCGAGGAACCAGGCATCGGATTTAAAATGTATCAATTAAGCTCATTTTTTATGTTAAGCACATAGTAAACTAACTCCTATTATATTATAATATCTGTTGTAGAAGTATGGTTATAAATAGATATTTTATTAATATATTATATATATTTTATTATCTATGTTACAATAGTTCATGAGCGTTTATATACTCTCTTTCATAATCTAATTATTTACAGTGATTTATTATTGAAACTCAATCAGATAATGTTAATAAATATATGGTATATTGTTTGTATTTAAACATTGCATTATAAAAGTGATGTATTTTGATTATATCTCTCTCTTATAAACATACTATCAATATTGACCTCGATTTAAATAAAAACACTAACTAATAAATTAGAATAAAAACGTATCCTACACCAATGGCTTGCTTGCAATAAATTGACATGTGACACGAATATTAGCAAATAGTAGAAATACTTTTAAAGTAATACAGAAAAACTTTAAATATTACTGTATCAGTATAAATAGTTATAAAAACAAAATTTGTAATTACAAATAGAGGCAATATACTTATTATTTATATAAATATAAATATAACCTACTTATTAAATAACAAACGATTTGAGCATGTGTGCGTTTAGTATCAATACTAAAATGTAAGTCAAGTAAATATAGAAAAAGCAATGTTATTAATTGATAAATACTAACAAATGCCTCAAATTACACATTGAATCATTCCTAAAATAATGCTACTAACTATCAATATGTAATATTTGTAAATAATGAAATATAAAACTTAAAGAGTTAAAATTAATAATCATATAAATAAAGAATAATAATCTTCTTATTCTTACAAGTTTCAAAGATTTATGATATGCATTTAACTGCTAACACTACTTCATAAGTACTCAGAAAACTACTCAAGATTTTTCGTAAGAAAGTTAACTATTACATATCATGATATTAATAGTAATTATCCGTGATAAAGTGTTATAAAGGAAATTATGTTTGCTTAATAAAATACTAAATTGTTGTTTATAAAATTTCTAAATTGTATAAAGTTGAATATTGGTTAATTAAATATTAATGTTGATACCTGTATTGAATAGTTATTATTAATATATAAATATAACTTATTTAATAATGGTTTATGATATGATATCTTTTTTCGTTATTTTAAACATGAATATATATATATATATATATATATATACGTATGTATAATGGATTTTTATAAACACATGATATAGGAAATTATATTCACTAATAAATGTATAATGTTTAAACATTAATCACAAATAAAGCCGTATAGATCAAGCCACATTGATAGAGTTATCTATATTTATTTGGCAGTTTCTTTACTACTATAATACTTATTATTATATTATCTTTAAAAAACGGTTAGATAAATAATTTTTTAATATAATTTTGCCAAATATAATATAAACAATGTATGTATTTAGTAAAAAAAACTATAAAATTAAAGAACAGTGATATTAGAGCAGTTTATATTGAATTATACAATGTCAACTAATTAACACCAATAAAATATAATATATATTTATACAATTTACAATACTTATATTGAATACTAACGTTTAATTTAATTACGTCGTAATAAAAGCACTAAAATTTTTAAATGATTTCAAATAAATATCATATGTATTTATTTATCTTTAATAGTTCATGTGATAGTCATGTGATTATGTCCATTCAAGGTATTGTAAACATACTTAAAACTTATACATTCATAGATAAATAAATAAAATATACTTCATATGATATATATATATATATATATATTATATGTTATATAATATATATTTATGTTTCCGATGTTATATTTTATGAAATGACTCAATTATATATTAATATTTAAATAACGCATATAAAATTGTAAATGTATATAAATGTATTTAACTAATTTCCAATACTAATATATATATATATATATTTCTTTGTTTATTCTATGACTTTTATTGCAAAACTAATAAATAATTATATATTTCAATATTTTCTGTCATAAGATTATTGATTTCACTAATGCTCACCATTTCAAAACATACTCGTTTACAAAACTAGTATATGAACTCTATATGATAAATAAGTTGATTCTTTAAAAAATTATTACTATGGATAACATAAAATATAAATATTACATTTTGATTGTATCATTCCATTTTCATGTTTTTGGGTATCATGTATATAAAAAAATAATAGCATGGGTGTAAATGTATACATTTCGCTGTGAGCAATATATATTACATATATTATGGAATGTAAATTGTCGAGAAATAAAAATATATGAAATATAATGTTACCATTGGATATAATGTTTTATGGTGAACAATAAGGATGATATGTACGTGTAATAAAAATAGCAAGAATAATATAACATACTTGTTATTAATTAATACAGAAATAAACCTACAAGTTTAATTAATTGGTAACTATAGTTTATTTACAACATTTACATTATCATTTTAAATTGAATACTAATTTAACTTAGTTGAAAATATACATTAACTTTAGAAATTAAATCTTATAATAGGTCAATAGTATTAACTTAAAATAGTGTATTACAGATACATATAGGTTAGTAATCGTAGATTCGATTACATCTAAATATTGGTTATTATATATATATATATATATATATATATATATATATATAGATAGGTTAACGTATATGTTATTTGATAAATAACAATGCATGTTATTACTAAATTTGTTTATTTATTATGACCCTTACTAAATATAAACAATAGCGTATGATGAACGAAATTGACAATATACTGTCTGATCTATCTAATCAGTTGTTTTGTTATTTTTTTATTAATATCTATTTATCATAATTACTATATGATATATATACAATCCATGGCTCAATTATTGATTTAATTTTTCAAATATCATTACAATTGTCATAATAGATCATTTCAAAACAATACTTGGAATGATACACATTTTAACTAAATGACCGGATACATATACTAACTTTGGTTTCTGGAACTTATTAATAATATTAATATTAATTTATAAGCCTTATATTTTAATAATCCTAAATTATAATAAGTTATAACCTATACATATAGATTTTAATTAAACTTCCGATTTCCTTGGTCAATTAAATTAAGTTATTTATTCATTTATTGCTATATTTAATAATAATTTCTGATACTATTTAAAATATTTTTAAGTGCTTAGATATTAAGATTAAGTGAATATACATTCATATATCTATATAGAAATTATAAGTTAATATTCGAGAATACACTGACGAGTAATATATATATATATATATATATATGTATATATATATATATATATATAGAGATTATCATTTAATGCAGAATGCATATATATATATATATATATATATATATATATATATATATATTCTGCATTAAATGATAATCTATACTTATATAAACAATTAAAATAATATAAACATATATAATGTTTTGGAAAATTTATCATATTATTGTGTTTAAGAAAATATTGTAAAATTTGCAAATATTCTTTTATAGTCAATAAGAGTTTTGTGAGTAATTGAGAATTTAACATTTATAATAACACTATGTCCTCTATAGAGATATATCTCTATTAGTTCATGATAGTTATGCAGTTTAACGAATTATCACTAAAACGATAAAATATAACATATATTATATGTTAGATCATATGATCTATTATTTTCATATTTCGATTGCGAGAATCTTTCGATGATATGGAAATGTCGCATAAAGAAACTATTTAGCGAAAACAAATAATTTAATGTATTTATATTGATATTTAAATGTAAATGTACTTATATTGCTTTTTTGTGTTCTCTAGTTATAATAAAACATATAATATAACATATTATGCTCTCCCCCTTATTTAATTTTGACATTTTGAATTATTATCTATGAGTTTATTATATTTTTAGTATTCAATATAATTCAATGAACATCACATATAAAATATATACACATTATAACTATACTATTATAATGTCTATATACTCATTTTTATTAAAATGTTACTTTAATTAAGTGAATATAAATATTGATCATATTATTTATATAGTATATATAAACGAATTTATTGCGTTATTTACAATTATATAATTTTTTAAAAAAGATGCAAATATGATTTGTTAGATATTCTTTATTAATTTGATATTAATATAGTGATCAAGTATACAGTTACGGTATATCAATGTTATGAATCATAGATTATAGATTTTTGGTGCTATTTTCAAAATAACGTCTCGAAGTAAAGATATCTGGTCCCGCCCACTTCCCCTCCTTCAGCCAATCAGAACTTCTTTCATAATACACAACTACACGGGAACTATTTCATTATCATCGGGACATTTCGATGTTCTTTCTGGCTCCAGAGCCAGTGGTTTTAGGTAACTGATCACGGTATTAACGGATGATATCTGGTGTGCCAATTGCTGCCATTCCCTACTTGAATCTGTGAATTATAATTATAATTAATTATAATTTGTAGAAGATGCACCGTAACTTAATCCATACAATTCATTTTGTATAATTATATCAAATTATAAATTATTAAAATTTTAAAAAATAATTATAATTTTTAATACAATTTAATTTATTTAGATCATATTATTTGATATATTAATTTATATATTCTCTCCATATCCGTTATTTTTAAAAATAAATATACATTTAATGGATGGTTTTATGTATTGTTATATAATAACGATCCTATATACTCTATAAATATATTTATGAATATATTATTTATATGTGAACACATTAGTATTATTATTATTATTGAATACGATTATTATAGATAACAATGATATATATATATATATATATATATATATATATATATAAATGAGGTAGTAAAGGGTAGTGTATTATTTACAGACACCACGTACCCAGTACTCCATCCTGTACACATATAACTATAACACACCCTTAACATATCGACGTACGCCATTCTAGTCTCCATAACTAGTTCTTATACACTTTCCGACCCATCGATCAATTATATTTCTAAATATAGAGGCATGTAAAACAATAGATTGTCTGTACGATATTCCGCGAACATAGGCTAAGTGGTCGGATCAAAGGAGAATTAGATATACGGTGAGGATCTAATAACCCACTTAACACCCGTTTACAAAAACTTAAAACGACTGAACTTATACGAACTGGGCAGGGCTCTATGTTTCAAAAGGAACGCATTCCATTAAATAAAGCATTGCTCTTTTGAAAACGTTCAATTATATATTACATCAAATGATATAGTATAGATGTATATACCTATCTATATACCTATCTATATTGTTGCTTGAACAACGCGCTGATACATATAATATGATAACGTTAATTATTCGTATTTATTTATATAATGAATCTATGAAATGTAAATTCTAGATTTGTGGCATAAAAACCAAGGCTGTGCCAGTCGAGAAATTGCTGTTTTTTCTCAAACTGGTAGATGCAGACGTATTCCGTATCCCAGCCTCCTCTCATCTTGTCCCATTTATCACTGCTAGCCACGAGTGTCCCGCCTGATGGTCATCGAGGTTAAGTATTACGACATCGAATCGGAACGCGACTCGGTATTATTGAACGTTCCTAAAATGTAATCTTACCGCGCATTACATAATACTCTTCATTATATAATGGAGATTATTATGTATACCCTTACTATATACTATACTAATGCCCTCACTGCACACCATGCTCACTATACACTACACTACTATCCTCTAGGTATACATTCTAACCACCCTTATTAAACTCAACACTACACCCCTCACTAACCTACATTGTAGATCGTGTTATCCGATCAGTAATTTAATTTCAGACTACACCCGTATCTCTACGAACTACCATACGTACCATTAACTACACCCGTACCCGCTTTAATAGCGTAATAGCTATACCACGCGTAGCCGCCTACTCAATACACACCTACCACGCCACTGAGTTCACACCACGCCCTACTTCCCCACTAGCACTACCTACGCCCGACCACAACCCATTGCGCACTACGCCGACTTCGCTCCGGTCACTCCGCTAGGACACCGGTCAGTTGCGGCCTTTGCCTTATTGCCTTAGACTAGCGACCAACCGAATTTCTGCAAGCCGCAGATGTGACCGGGAATGTAACGGCCATAGAAAGTGTTTTTGTCTCTAACTGCATACTGAGACATAACGAACCACATATTCTGTCTCGCTGTGTGTATATTTATATTGGTAGTGTTATGCAACTAATAGTAATTCTTATTAATAAAATAGATTGCTATCTATGAAATAGTGGTCAGTTGTTATTATCTTTTATGTTAGTTTGTATATTATTATATTAATTATTATTAATTATTTTTATAAAATTATTATTATAATATAAATTTGGGTATTTTTAATAATAAATAATATTATTACAGAGATTGGTTATAAGTTATATTAACATTTGTCATATGAAAAATTGCTTATTTCTAAAATAGAAAACATTACTACTACTTTACAACTCAACTTGGGTAGTTTACCCTAAGGGTATGGTATAGGTATATCTTTATTATCATAACATTACCGGATAAGTGGTTATGAAAGCAAATCATTGTAGGTAAATAATGCGAGGGAAGTGAGTGTACAGAAGATAAGATCAAGGGTGCGTTGTAAAACTTGGGAAATAGGGATAACAGCGTCATTATTATTTTGTGGTGTAGTAATATTTAATAATGAATGGGGAAATAGTCTGGTTTTTAAGAGTCAGTATATTGGTCATTGGTTGTTAATTATATTATATGAAGTTATCGAGAACGGTTAGTTATATTGAATACAATAATTAAGTTTAATTAGGTATGTGGTTATGTTATCTTCTTTTAAATCAATTATGTCATTTCAAGTTAGTAATAATCTTAATAAAAGAGCTTATTCCAAATATGTGAGTAGATAGTCAATATATTGTGTTTGAGAAGGATAGTGTTGGATACCCATATGTTATTTTAATTCAATAAAAATTTATATATCTAGGGATTTTGTGGTGTATGGCAAGGTATATACTCAAGATTTTTGTTTATTTGTCCTATTTTTAAAAATAAGCAAGTTGAGTTATTTTCTTCCGTATGAGGTAGAATTTGGAAAGTTTAAAATAAGGATAAATATTTTATTGTTTGACTGAATATGAGTATGTATGCACATATATATATATATATATATATATATATATATATATATATATATATATATATATACTTGTGCAATGTATACCATGAACAATGTACATGGTATGTGTACTAATCTCTGAGATCTCATTTAATGTGTAATGATGCGTAATAATATTAAAATTGTATATATTTTTAAAAAGTTAACAAATTATTTATTTGTATAATAATTTCTATAGGTGAAAATATATTTTATTTGAATTAAAAATATATTATGTTTATTTTAATTTACAATAATTATATAAGAACTATATTAGTCATATTATCTTATTTCTTGGGAAATATCTAGTAAACATTCCAGGTAATATTGTTTTTTTTCTTATATAATAAAATGAAAAATATATTATTTGCACTAAAAATATATTATGTTTATTTTCTATTCTAAATAATTATATAACATTGTATACTAGTTACTCATTTTAATAGTTTCTTGGGATTTATTTACATGATATTATAACTCTATTTAATTCGAAATAATTATATAAGAATTTATTATAGGTACATCGTTTGGTTTTATGGGTTATTAAAGATAAATGTATCATACGATTCATGAATTGTTTTTATACAGAATCAGAAATATACATCGGTTTTTCATATTATTGATTTTATTATTTATTATTGATCGAAATTCATATATGTTAAATTTATAATTAAAAACAAATGTATTCGCTATCATATTATATATATATATTAATATACTGTATACTATATATAGTTGTATAAACAACATACAAACAAAATTGTATAATTTATACTACAAAGTCATATAAGAGGAACATCAAAATTAGGTTGTAACAAATATTAAAGAAAATAATTCAAATAGTGAACATTTTTTCTTTTTAAATTATTGAATATATATATATATATATATATATATATATATATATAAAATAATTATTGGAAAGTAGGAAAATTAAAAAAATTATTATTTATATGAATTTTCATATTCCCATGATGCAACATTATGCAACAAATTCAACAGAAAACCCCCATAGTTATGTAAGATTAAAGCTGATTTCGTGTTAGATGATACTCGTGGATTATTGGTTAGAGGGCATATCGCGATCTCGCCGCATGGATTATTAATTGGTTTCCGTTTCAGGTTTGCCACGATATCACATTATTAATGATTTGCGGAAACATCCATTAATTAGATTATTGACATATTCTGCACTAAGTATTTTAAATGATGCTGATCTCTTAAACATTATAATTATTCTAATTTTCAACATATCAAGTAATTATATTATAAAAGCTAACTCATAATATATATTTATCTAACGGCTGATTATAATGTGAGTCTCTGTCGGTGTATTAAATTACTATTTAATCACAAAATGATAAATTATACCAAATACCTATAGAACTAAAGACGAGCTAACAAGATCTCTTGCTAGTAGAACCTAAAAAGATCCAATCATGGTGAGTAATGGGGTCATTACATACTACTCGAGGACGAGGGTTTATATATAGAGAGGGCTTATCCAATTCGCGAACAGTCAGGCTATAAGAGAGATAATTGTAACGATATCTCAAATTAGCCGAACTCATAATAAATAATAATTAATGAACGTATGAAGTCCAATACTCTTAGATAACAATTATGATATTTACCACCAGCGCCCGTAATCACTGGAGATCGAGTACGATGTAATATCCTATAGGGGTTATGTATACAGCTAACGGGAGCTGGAGACAATGGGGACAATGGCGATATCAACACCTCCCATCCAGTCGTGCTGTCGGACAGACGGACAAGATTCGTACCACAGTTGAGCCATTCTGTGACAACGGAACTCCATCACCATGAAACGTTTCCTAGCGCACATGTACCCAGCCACCGTGTCGATCTACCGGAAGGGACGTGGCGTATATAGGAGATACGTGTTGTATTGTTATGGGTAATGCATTGTTTAGATATATACATTATTTTGTATTGTTACATGGTAAAGTATCATACTATAGTTAGATATATAGTTAGATATATATTCAGTATAACTGATTGACTATAACACTAACGCACTCCCCAAATCCTACAACTCTTCCTTTGTAGTTCGACGTTATGGAGAGGTATTCGATCATAGCATTACGGACCTGTTGCAGGTATTCCTCTCCGAATCTTACCAATAGATAAACACTTCCGGTTGCCTGGTGAATCATATAATTGGGATGTAATTACATGAAGCGTGAATGGTTCAGTAGGACGAAGGGATGAGGAGGAGGAGGAAGAGGAGGAGGATGAGGAGGAGGAGGAGGAGGAGGAGGAGGAAGAGGAGGAGAAGGATGAGGAAGAAAAGATGAAATAGGGGTAAGAGAAGAATACGTTTTGTGCTAAGTAGGATAAGTGATATATAGTGAAGGAAGGAAATAACCAAGAGAAAGAGGATGGCAAGGATAAGGATTGCGATGAGGAAGATAAATTGTAGGATGATTAATATAATGAGGAGAATTAGACTATTAAGAGTACGATAATGAGGATTAGTATGGTAAGACACATTATGAATACCAGGACGAGAAGGACGAGGTGAGTATGAAGGAAGAGGAGGATGAAACGACGAAGTGTCGAGGATACGTAATATAATGAGAAATGAGCGTAGGCAGAGGAAGTGGAGAAGGAAGGATAGGAATATGAAGAGGAATTAATTGCTATGTACGTTACAACGAATGAATTGCTGTGTAATAGCTTAGCACAGATAACACTTGCTTTTTATAACGGAACATTCTTAATTACATAATTATTATACTTATTAATAATACTTTATGATACATGCATAGTAATAAAGCTATATAGTTATACGATATCTATAGTAGTCAATAACACTCTCTTATATAACGATATTCAAATTACTAACATCCATACTGAAATTAATTATTTGGGAATATTTATTGAAACTATTTATTTTAATTAAATAAATAAACGGTAGTTAGGTTCGTTGCAGTTATGTAAATAAATCATATATTAGGAACTGATTCAAATCTGTGTAAAAAAACAATTATATTATCATTAATAGAACAACAAAACGGTAATATACATATATACATATATTTTATTCTAGAATAATATTATATATATATTATAGATATTTGTATTTTATTATGTATTTGTTATATTAAAATAATGTATAACGAGTGTAAAATGAATCTTCTAAATTAAAAATAAATTTTAATTTATTTATTAATATATATTAATATATAACTATAAATATACACACATAAATATGCAGACGCATATACGAACAAATACTCGCTTACTCATACACATACAGTATATGTCATACACTCACCTATATATATATATATATATATATATATATATATATATATATATATATATATATATATATATATTAGTTAGGATTATTATATATTATTAATTATATTATATTTTCATAATTTTGGAATGAAAATTTATTTTAGAAATTTTATTGAAATGTATAAACAGGAGAATTATGACCAATGAGATAATTGATTACGCAATACTACCATTGCATAACATCATATTTATTTAATATTGGGATAGTAAAATATTTACATAATAAATAAATAAACAAGGGCACTAACAACAACATCAATAGTATTGAAAATAACGAGCTTCGAAATAATACGTATGATGTAATAATGATTTGTGATGCAATACGTCACGCTATATAAGGTAACCTCTCGTGGTCACTATTTTGATTTGCATAGAAAGTAATCACTTTATCGAATTCAAATACTCTTTCTATTTATAGAGATTTAGAGAAAATATATGTGGCGTGAGACACGATTAGCGTCGGAGTTGTGTTTTGTATAAATAAAGTTAATAAGAATACTTGTATAGCGAAATCAATAGCAAAGTAGTTTTTACATTCGTATCTATAGGCCGAACATATTAAATGCATAGGTATATAGTTTAAGGTACACGTGGGTCTGAATATCCCAGATTCCGCTGGAATACGGCTGGGATTTGGATGCGTATTCATCGTGGACATCTAGGGATTATATCGGACATAAATAACTTCGTTCTTCGCGTCGACAATGTCCATTTTATAACGAAGCTTCCCTACGTAATGATGTGTTACTTCGCCTATCACACCGTTAAGAAAATATGTGATTAATCGTCGTTTGCTGAAAGGTGCCCGACGAATCCACACACTCCGTCCGTTACACTCTACCCTGGCAACGCATCGCGCGTCCCTAGCAACAGATCGGGTTCACTTGCAAGAGTAGAATTTACGGGTAACTCGGCAAATATTGCACTCGAGCCTGCAACAGTACACGTAGCGACACCTGCAGTTCTTCTTCTCCGTGACTTCGTTGTAGACGTAGCCGCGATCGCAACACATCTGGCTGCAACCGCCACTGGTCGGGTCGTTAATCAGGCACGTTCTGCGTGGAGATGGGCGTTTAACGGCGAAATAAGGATTTCTTAGGGCGTTTAAAGTGGTTTAAAGGGGCCTCTCCCTCTCCCTCTCCCTCTCCCTCTCCCTCTCCCTCTCCCTCTCCCTCTCCCTCTCCCTCTCCCTCTCCCTCTCCCTCTCCCTCTCCCTCTCCCTCTCCCTCTCCCTCTCCCTCTCCCTCTCCCTCTCCCTCTCCCTCTCCCTCTCCCTCTCCCTCTCCCTCTCCCTCTCCCTCTCCCTCTCCCTCTCCCTCTCCCTCTCCCTCTCCCTCTCCCTCTCCCTCTCCCTCTCCCTCTCCCTCTCCCTCTCCCTCTCCCTCTCCCTCTCCCTCTCCCTCTCCCTCTCCCTCTCCCTCTCCCTCTCCCTCTCCCTCTCCCTCTCCCTCTCCCTCTCCCTCTCCCTCTCCCTCTCCCCCTCACTCTCCCTGTCCTTACCTTCCTCTTGTCCCCATTGAGCCAAATGACCTGTCAGCCAGACAGTAGTCGGGTGATCTCCTAAGATAAATAATATCTTTTGGTTCGATGGATCTCTTTCGTCGGCCGGACGGAACCAGTATATTCGATATCGACATCTGATTATTAGAGTTGTAATATAATTCCGTACCATTCCGTATTTCTATACATTTCGAAATGGATTGCATTCAATTAAACCATAATTCTAAATAAACGATGCGAGTAATGCGTATACCAATTCCTAGGAATATTATTAATAATGCATTGTTACATACGTTGACTTGGTCACGACGCTCGGTTACCTGGTTGTATGCATCTTTACCTTGACCTCTATACCCTTTTGAGTTTAGCGTATTGCTTTTCTTGACCACCTTGTTGTAGATTCTATCGCTTTGATGCACCTCGAGCGCGTTTACGTAACGTTCCTACGGGGCGTGGTTATAGAGCTGATCAGTGTAGAGCTATGTATGATGTATTTCAATTGTAGACCTCTTTAGGTAGACTAAACAGTCTATTAGGTGTGTATATTAGGTGTGTAGATGGGTAGAGTTTACGTGTTGAGTAAGATAAAAACGTGTACATTTAAAAGCATTTCTTTATGCGATTCTTACATTAAATTACAGCAATTGTGTATGTGGATTAATGTGTTGCTAAATTAGACTTATTAATACAAAATAAGCTATTTAGTGTTATTAATTGTGAATCCATATGATTACATATACCTGGATATACATTGATTTTATCGGGATATATGTTGAAAATGTAATATTACCCTGTATCTTAATTAATAGAATTATCATCCATAGTCTATTTAGATAATGTGTAAAGATACTTTTGGAATATACAAAATATTATTTATATTATGTAAAGTTTCGCGTATATAATACACACACATATATATATATATATATATATATATATATATATATATTATAACATATGCAACTGGGGTACATTGTAGCCATGGTAATATAAATGGGCGTGGTAAAATGGCTTCCTGGTAAACACACATTAAGCGGATTACTTTATCTCTATGATGTATAGGTTCTTTAGTTGTATACTATATACAATGTTGTGGTACCCTAGACGAATATATGATTGTATATCTCCGAATAAAAATTATTAAATATAATATACTAATTTTAAACACCAAGTAATTGTATCGCCCTGGCAAATGAATTCCAATAAGACATCACAGAATTTAAAATTAAAAAGGACTTATGCGATATTTTGCCTAAATAGATGGTCATGTTATGGATACAGATATTAGATTATAGACTTGATAGGTAAAATAAATAGTGAAATTACTAAAGATTCATTACCTTATTACGTGTATTTTAAAAATACTGCCAACATAGCCATTCAAATATATTTATTAATAATATATTATATATAGGACAAAAGTGTTTTTTACTTATTAAAATCTTATTAACATTACTAGTATTCCTATTCTATTCGCGGTAACTTATTATCGTTACCTTTAATCACCATTTTAATATAAATGTTATTGATTTTCCCGAGTCAAATATCATAATAAAACCCAGTTCCTCGATAAAACACTAAACCAACTAATTAAATCAATTATACGACTTCCCGCAATACTGACCTTGATAATACGGCTTATCTCCAGCACTTCCGGTACTTGTTTCCAACAGATCTTCAGGGTACACGAACCACTGACCCCGCTACATTTACATTTCCGCTTCGTCTTCGATAACGCCGCCTGCGATTAGGGTCAAAGGTAAAAACGGGAAGATATATTATTGTGATATATATCGCATCTATAGATGATCGACGATAAGAGTAGATACCAAGAGTAGATACCAAGAGTAGATACCAAGAGTAGATACCAAGAGTAGATACACAAGAGTAGATACCAAGAGTAGATACCAAGAGTAGATACCAAGAGTAGATACCCATGAAAGTAAAGTGAGCTTAATATAAGTAGAATGCCATGTAGTAGGTAGAGTACATACTCGATGAATGATATATAAGGAGTAGAGACTGAATACTATTGTGTGGATAGCGCATACATTAAAGTAATGTTAAGTAATGTAAAGTAATGTAAAGTAATGTGAAGTAATATGAAGTAATGTAAAGTAATGTTAAGTAATGTAAAGTAATGTAAAGTAATGTAAAGTAATGTAAAGTAATGTTAAGTAATGTGAAGTAATGTGAAGTAATGTAAAGTAATGTAAATTAATGTTAAGTAATGTGAAGTAATGTTAAGTAATTTGAAGTAATGTTAAGTAATGTTAAGTAATGTAAGGTAATGTGAAGTAATGTTAAGTAATGTTAAGTAATGTGAAGTAATGTGAAGTAATGTTAAGTAATGTGAAGTAATGTTAAGTAATGTTAAGTAATGTAAAGTAATGTTAAGTAATGTAAAGTAATGTAAAGTAATGTAAAGTAATGTAAAGTAATGTTAAGTAATGTGAAGTAATGTGAAGTAATGTAAAGTAATGTAAATTAATGTTAAGTAATGTGAAGTAATGTAAAGTAATGTAAAGTAATGTAAAGTAATGTGAAGATTTACAAATAGATATTGTACCCAGAAATCGTGTTTCGACTGATAGAAATTCATTTTGATGATATATATTAAAGTACTGGATTTTAACAATCGAAATATTTTTATTAAAATCCACCGTTTATTTTATAAACGTTAACGTTTGCAGTCCCCTGAGAACAATTCATTCCGCACACGAAAACTGCACCCAGGCATAATACTCCATAAGGTTACTGAATACCTACTTACTCCAATGTCTGGGTACCATGTGCATTGGGGTGATGTTTGCATATCTATAATGCTTACATACACCATTATTATGTTCACAGACATTTACAACTTGCTAACAGTTGAATAGATATTATTTATATAATTCGCTTATAAAAGTATATATATATATATATATATATATATATATATATATATATATATAGATATATATAATGCAGTTTAAACGATTTCTTATATCGATATCTATAGATTCAAGTTTTTTTCAGTTGAGAAGTTATCACTTGAATTAATTGCAATGCCTTTCCTGCTACGTCTTGACTCTAATAAATATGACTAAGTGTAATGTGAAGCCTGCCTTCGACCTAGTACCCAACGGATCCGGCCAGTCAATAGTCTATTGTGACGGTGAGCTGCATGTGTAACAAAGGTTTCTTTATGGCGATGATATGCCAACGATATCGAGAAATCGAATATCTGATTTCTATGTGGGCACCGTAGAATGTAAGCCACGCCCCCGAATAGTAAATCACGCCTACATCTCACCCAAACGTCAGTTCATAAATACGATTAAATGATAGCAATATATGATTGGTTATTCAATATCTCTCGAAAATATAGACATCTCCGTCCTTTGCTTATCGAGAGTTAATATTATCTCTTACTGTATATTATTTTCTGACTGTATACTCAATATACAGACTGACCATTCCGGTCAATTTCTTATCTGAGCACATTATTTTTCAGCTGATTATACATTCAAAAAACACCAAACAGTTCTTAATATACTTATAATACTCTTCTAATATAATTAAACATACCTTTATTACGACTATAATACATATCCACTATACCTCTAATATACTACACCTTTAATATATTTCTAATATACCTTTAATATACCTTTAATATACCTTTAATATACCTTTAATATACCTTTAATATACCTTTAATATACCTTTAATATACCTTTAATATACCTTTAATATACATTTAATATACCTTTAATATACCTTTAATATACCTTTAATATACCTTTAATATACCTTTAATATACTTTTAGTACTCCTCTAATATACATTTAATATACCTTTAATATACCTTTAATATACCTTTAATATACCTTTAATATACTTTTAGTGCTCCTCTAATATACCTTTAATATACCTTTAATAGAACTATAAGTTACTCCCTAAACACAAAGAAATATTCTCTGTAAAAGCAACATACACCATGGTATTGAGCCTGCTGGCCTATTTCTGTAAGGTAGTATGATATAACACGCCCTATTACGCCCACTACTTACCATCCTGCCCGCCAGGGTATTGTGTAGATTCATTAGCGCTTTTTTAGCGCGGTACGGTTTTGTGTTCAATAATTTCGTATCCATGATGAGGTCGACGTCGATAAAATTCTTGACGAATTCTTGGCCGAATTTCCGGTTGTCGGCACATCCTCCCCATTGAAAGGTCTCTTTATTCTGCGAAAGGAAAGTTATATTGTTATCTTAGTAGGTGCTTATATAGATACTGGTTAATTCGACAGATGTCGGTTACAGTTTAATTTGTTTGTTGGCGTTTATTTTTACAAGAAATTAAAATGGTTTGAAATTCTAGCAGAAATTATTCATTAAAATGTTATTATTATATTAATACATTATATACATTTGTTATTACATTGTTAACGAAATATTTAGTGTGGTCGCCAGAGAAAGTAGTTTTTAATCAACAGGTGTCACTGTCGTCAACGTAAACAAATGCATTACGATTATAGTGTAAAAGTGTTAAGAAATACTGTAGACAGTAGTGCGTAGAGGGTAGTGGGTAGTGGATAGTGGGTAGTGGGTAGTGGGTAGTGGATAGTGGGTATTGGGTAGTGGGTAGTGGGTAGTGTGTAGTCGGTAGTGGGTAGTGGGTAGTGAGTAGAGAGTAGTGAGTAGTGGGTAGAAAGTAGTGGGTAGTGAGTAGTGGGTAGTGAGTAGTGGGTAGTGAGTAGTGGGTAGTGGGTAGTGAGTAGAGAGTAGTGAGTAGTGAGTAGTGGGTAGTGAGTAGTGTGTAGTGAGTAGTGAGTAGTGGGTAGTGGATAGTGGGTAGTGGGTATTGGGTAGTGGGTAGTGGGTAGTGGGTATTGGGTAGAGAGTAGTGTGTAGTCGGTAGTGGGTAGTGGGTAGTGGGTAGTGGGTAGTGGGTAGTGGGTAGTGGGTAGTGGGTAGTGTGTAGTCGGTAGTGGGTAGTGGGTAGTGAGTAGAGAGTAGTGAGTAGTGGGTAGAAAGTAGTGGGTAGTGAGTAGAGAGTAGTGGGTAGTGAGTAGTGGGTAGTGAGTAGTGGGTAGTGAGTAGTGGGTAGTGGGTAGTGAGTAGTAGGTAGTGAGTAGAGAGTAGAGAGTAGTGAGTAGTGGGTAGTGAGTAGTGTGTAGTGAGTAGTGGGTAGTGTGTAGTCGGTAGTGGGTAGTGGGTAGTGAGTAGAGAGTAGTGAGTAGTGGGTAGAAAGTAGTGGGTAGTGAGTAGAGAGTAGTGGGTAGTGAGTAGTGGGTAGTGGGTAGTGGGTAGAGAGTAGTGTGTAGTGGGTAGTGAGTAGAGAGTAGTGAGTAGTGCGTAGTGAGTAGTGCGTAGAGGGTAGAGAGTAGTGAGTAGTGGGTAGTGAGTAGAGAGTAGTGAGTAGTGGGTAGTGAGTAGTGGGTAGTGAGTAGTGGGTAGTGAGTAGTGAGTAGTGAGTAGTGAGTAGTGAGTAGTGGGTAGAGGGTAATGGGTAGTGGGTAGTAGGTAGTGAATAGTGGGTAGTGAGTAGAGAGTAGTGCGTAGTGAGTAGAGAGTAGTGAGTAGTGGGTAGTGGGTAGTGAGTAGTGAGTAGTGGGTAGTGGGTAGTGGGTAGCGGGTAGTGAGTAGTGTGTAGTGAGTAGAGGGTAGTGGGTTGTGGGTAGCGGGTAGTGAGTAGTGTGTAGTGAGTAGTGGGTAGAGGGTAGTGGGTAGTAAGTAGTGAATAGTGTGTAGTGGGTAGTGAGTAGAGAGTAGTGCGTAGTGCGTAGAGGGTAGTGGGTAGTGAGTAGTGAGTAGAGAATAGAGAGTAGTGAGTAGTGAGTAGTTGGTAGTGTGTAATGTGTATTGATGTTCATAGCTGGTATATATAACAGATTAATGTACTCATACATGAGTTGTGAATAGGTTTGAAGCTGTTTACGTGAGTGTAATATGTGTATATGTGTGCGTGTAAGTGTGTGTATGTGTGAGTGTGTGTGAGTGTGTGTATGTGTAAGTGTGTGTATGTGTGAGTATGTGTGTATGTGTATTATTGAGTGAGTGTGTGTGTATGTGTGCGTGTAAGTGTATGTATGTGTAAGTGTGTGTATGTGTGAGTGTGTCTGTATGTGTATTATTGAGTTTGTGTGTGTGTATTTGTGCGTGTAAGTGTATGTATGTGTAAGTGTGTGTATGTGTGAGTGTGTATGAATGTGTATTATTGAGTGTGTGTGTGTGTGTATGTGTGCGTGTAAGTGTATGTATGTGTAAGTGTGTGTATGTGTGAGTGTGTGTGTATGTGTATTATTGAGTGTGTATGTGTATTATTGAGTGTGTGTGTGTGTGTGCGCTTGTGTATGTGTGTATTATTGAGTGTGTATGTGTATTATTGAGTGTGTGTGTGTGTGTGTGTGCGCTTGTGTATGTGTGTATTATTGAGTGTGTGTGTATGTGTGTGTGTGTGTGTGCGCTTGTGTGTGTGTGTGTGCGCTTGTGTATAAGTGTGTGTATGTGTGCGTGTGTCTGTAAGTGTATTATTGAGTTTGTGTGTATATGTGTGTGTGTGTGTGTGTGTGTATGTGTGTGTGTGTGTGTAAGTGTAAGTGTGTGTGTGTGTGTGTGCGCGCTTGTGTGTGTGTGTGTGTGTGTGTGTGTGCGCTTGTGTATATAAGCGGTATGCATGGGAGTAAGTTTGACACCTAATTAATTATTATAAAATAAATACACTTGGTTCTAAGTACAAGTGCCAAGTTACTCCACATTGAATACTGTTTCAGTTTATCCTGATTTATCTCAGAGGACGTAAGGGTCAAAAAGCATATTCATAATAAAACACAATTGGAACTGTACAATGAACAGTGTACATCGTATTCTGTACATCATACACATATTGTACACTGTACATTGTACAATGTACACAGTGTACAATGTACATTATGCATTGTACAGTATGCATTACACACTGTAAATTGTACACTGTACAATCATGTTTTATGACAAACAATCCAGGAAGTACATGTCGAATAGATTAATTATTAAATTCATAATATATAACGTAATTTATAAATAGATAATTATTCTATTATCTGATGTATTACTATAAAACTGAATGATATCATTATTACAGAAAAGGTTTACATTAATAAATATTAAAAGTAGATTTTATAGAAAATTCTTATATGTATACTTTAACATAAATATTTAACTATTAAAATAAACTCGTGATCTACAATAATATACTATTGTAAAACGAGATTATTTTTATATTAATATATTAATATATAATATATACATATATATATATATATATATATATATATATATATATACATACATATATATATATATACATATATATATATATATATATATATATATATATATATATATACATATATATATATATATATATTAATATATATTTTCGGTGTATGGTCAACCACAAGTAACCATATTATATAACTACTGTACAATGTTATATAATTATTTTAAATAAAAAATAAACATAATATATTAGTAACGCAATTAAAATATTTTCACTTTTATTATATAACAAAAAAACTAAAATGGTTTGGATGTTTTCTTATATAAATAATAATAAGTATTCTAAATACCGATGCATATAATTAATATAACTAATGTAAACAATATGGAAATGCAGACGATGACTTATGTTCCATTTTAATAATGTATTCGATTTCATATGATATTATAAATACTACTTAATTACAAATGACATGAATTATATTCATTTCAGTACTAAAGAAATGACCCAGTACTCAATTGAGTTGATATTGTTATTTACTCTGTTTGCCGGGTTTTTTGCTGGGAAGACATTTGTATAATCCGATGATCTTATGTAATAGGTTACCCAGTAAAAAATCCAGTTAATTTCATTTTTCCATAGCGTAATTTCTTTTATATCATTTTTTATTTTTGTAGACACATCCACAGAATTTACAAAATTATTAAGTCGTCCTGTTTACCCGCTATTATGGTCTTGCATTAGTATAAGTTATAAACACGATACCGCCGCACCCATCGGATATCGTGTAGCCTCTGCCGGCCCGACCCATTACCCTTACCCGACCCCTGACCCGACCCCTGACCCGACCCCTGACCCGACCCCGACCCCCGACCCAACCCCGACCCCTGACCCCTGACCCTACACTAACCACATTGATGTTAGAGTTCTTGTTGTCGGGAATCCTCGTCGCTGTAGTTGGAGGCTGTTCACCGCAAGTACACCTCTTGCTGATGCCCTTGGCACATGCTCTCGCCACCTCGCGGGACAACACTGCAGACGACAGAGCGTACACGAATGCCTGTTCACGAGAACCTGGGAGTTGAGGTGGAGGGCATTTCGGGTCATTCGTAACTCGTGGAGAAAAGTTATACGTTAAGGTTGAAGAGGAAGAGATTTTGACGGATGTAAATTTTAAGTAAAGTTAAGTGTCAATATGAGTAAGAATTATTAATGTTAAGATATGATTTCGAGGTATTGGTCAAGAGAAGATAGGTGGTCAAGATGTTGGGGTTTACCTTATGATGATATTAAGGTTTATGTTATATCGATACAATCATACTTTCGAATATAAAGGACTCTTATTGTCTGTAAGTACTGGTATATCTATCGAGTACTCATTTTGTCATTTACTTTGAGACTCTAATTATATATATATATATATATATATATATATATGTATATGTATAATACTTATTAATGAATATTTATGAACGTAATTGTTTATTGTTTATATAAATCTGTAAATATGTTCTCAATAAACATATAAGCAAGTATGTATAGTTTATATACTATACATTCATTCATTGGTGAATTGTATATACAGGTTTATACAAAAGTAAATTAAACTACAGTTATAATATTAATTGTAATGGAGCGATTAAGATTTCAGAAATATTAGCTGAATTATTTGAGGTGTGAGAGAACGTTAGTTTAAAGATTCAGGAGATATGACGTCATGTGTTATTACATAGGATTACAACGTATGATAATTAAAATTGGAAACAATTACTTTCTACGCAGTACTTTGTAAACAAGTAATTTATACATAATAGCATGCAATGAGTAAAGAGTACATACAGTGTACAATGTATTACAATTGGTTGACGAACATGTCCTTCATTATATCCGACAAACTGTAATGATATATTATAATGGTCGTCTTCTGAAACTTATACTTTATATGGGTTCCGCGAAAGTTTTACTGTTATTTCATATATTTGATATTCCTAGACGTTATCTATTGGTTTGGCATTTAATCGAGCGTAAAAAGCAAGTATTTTATTTATATTCATATCGTCATAACGGACTTATTAATAATAAAGATGTGTTCGAGGTAGAATTTAATAAAAACAGTAAAAAAAGTACTGTAATAACAGTTATCATTTTGTAGCGATTTTCCCATCGCTTACTTCCCGACAACGATTGCGTAATAAGTAATGAGACTTAATTGAATGAGGTGCGGAGTTATCTCAGAATTATAAAATAAGTTTTCACAATTGTTTAAACTCATAATCAAAATAGTAGTGTACTCAATCGAAATCTACATTATAGTGTACAGTGTAAATAGTACAGTGTACATTATATAGTGTACATTATACAGTGTACATTATACAGTGTATATTATACAGTGTACATTGTACAGTGTATATTGTACAGTGTACATTATACAGTGTATATTATACAGTGTACATTGTACAGTGTATATTATACAGCGTATACAGTGTACATTCTACAGCGTACATTATTCAGTGTACATTATACAGTGTACAGTATACAATATACAGTGTACATTGTAAATTGTACAGTGTAAATTGCACATTGTTAAGTGTATAGTGTACAATGTAAATTGTACAGTGTACACAGTATAAAGTGTACAGTATACATTGTAGTGTATAGTGTACACCGTACAGTGTACAGCGTATATTACTCGGTTTATATAGTAAAATATATAAAAGATTTTTTAGAAAATAATATTTCTATAATTAACTCAACAGGATCCGGATTATAGGATTCCAATAGTTTAAATACCAATATACATGTATTGAACTTAACTGGTATTGAATACACTCAAGTGTAATGTTAGCTATATACAGTTGTTAAGTGTTAAGTATAGAGAATATACATATTTATTATATTATAAGGATTATCTTTAAATTTAAATATATATAAATTGACATATATGGTAATAACTACCAAACAATATTATAATTATATTTCCCAAAATAATATTATCACAGTGTAATTTATGAATTTTAATAAGTTAATGAGAACTCGATGAAGTCATTTTGGGGTAGGAATGTTGAGTTGCAGGTATATTTAAAATAAATGCACAATTTATTCACAATTTACGCGCGTCATCACGAGTAGGAATACCAGAACACCTCGGGCTAAACAGTTTATAGTGATTACGTAAGAGAGATATTCATGAGTTATGCAACACTTAAGGTGTACGCCGACATTAACCCATGGGCTAAAGCGAGTATTTGTTAACTCCAAGCATACGTAACTTCCTTATTTGCTAAAGTTCTCAATATCGGAAGAAAATACTTTACTGAATTTAATGTAATACTATATACATTACAAGTGCTAATAATAATTATTATTATTAAATACTAATTATAATAATAATAATAACAATACTAATAATAATAATAATAATAATAATAATAATAATTATTATTATTATTATTATTATTATTATTATTATTATATAATTCGTATAATTTATAAATAAATTAATTAGTACCTCTTTTGAGATCTCGGTCGAATCGAGGAGCCTTTAATATGGAAGAACAGTTCCACCTATTGTCTTTGAACAGATGTTGGCACAATAGATTTGTTCTGCTAGCCGCAGCACTTACAGTTTCCATTAAATCCAGGTTATCTTTGCAGAAACTAAGTGGTAGAGGTGGGGCGAGGGTGGGAGAGAGTAGGGGGAGGAGGAGGAGGAGGAGGAGGAGGAAGAGGAGATTGGGATGGGTAGCAAAAATAAGCTGAGATACACGAGTGTACGTTATTGTGATGTGGTGAGAGATTGTTACGGTGATTGTAGGTGATATTGTTTAGTATATATGAGATGAGGTGGAGTGGGTTTGGTGTGGCAAGGGGGTGAGTGGTTATTCTGTGATGGTGTAATGGGGCAAATATAGTAAAATTAAGATAAAGGTTAAGATATATGTATAGATACCCGGATTGGCATGGCTATGTGGTAAATTTCATATTAAAAACATCTATTATATTTAATAAATAGATTACATTTATATTGATAAGATATGGAAATTCTATATAACTATAATAATCACTATAATAAAAATCACTATAATAATCGCTCATTTTGATTGGAATGTATACATTTATAAATGAATACTTCATTAGATGAATACTTCATTAGATCAAAGATTTCAACAAAACGGATGTAATTTATATAATAATTACATTACTCCGTTTGCTCTGTTTATGATTTTTCATACGAATTTTTATGTTATATAATAAAATTGCAAAAATATAAACTTGTGTGTTTTTTAAATATGTTATATTTATCTTGATTTAAAAAACTGCCCTCCTCACTGCACTCCTCACTACACTCCTCACTACACTCCTCACTACACTCCTCACTGCACTCCTCACTACACTCCTCACTACACTCCTCACTACACTCCTCACTGCACTCCTCACTACACTCCTCACTACACTCCTCACTACACTCCTCACTACACTCCTCACTACACTTCTCACTACACTTCTCACTACACTCCTCACTACACTCCTCACTACACTCCTCACTACACTCCTCACTGCACTCCTCACTGCACTCCTCATTGCACTCCTCACTACACTCCTCACTACACTCCTCACTACACTCCTCACTACACTCCTCACTGCACTCCTCACTACACTCCTCACTACACTCCTCACTACACTCCTCACTACACTCCTCACTACACTCCTCACTACACTTCTCACTACACTCCTCACTACACTCCTCACTACACTCCTCACTGCACTCCTCACTGCACTCCTCACTGCACTCCTCATTGCACTCCTCACTACACTCCTCACTACACTCCTCACTACAATCCTCACTACACTCCTCACTACACTCCTCACTACACTCCTCACTGCACTCCTCACTACACTCCTCACTACACTCCTCACTACACTCCTCACTGCACTCCTCACTACACTCCTCACTACATTCCTCACTACACTCCTCACTACACTCCTCACTACACTCCTCACTACACTCCTCACTACACTCCTCACTGCACTCCTCACTGCACTCCTCATTGCACTCCTCACTACACTCCTCACTACACTCCTCACTACACTCCTCACTACACTCCTCACTACACTCCTCACTGCACTCCTCACTACACTCCTCACTACACTCCTCACTACACTCCTCACTACACTCCTCACTACACTTCTCACTACACTCCTTACTGCACTCCTCACTACACTCCTCACTACACTCCTCACTGCACTCCTCACTACACTCCTCACTACACTCCTCACTACACTCCTCACTACACTCCTCACTACACTCCTCACTGCACTCCTCACTCACTCCTCACTACACTCCTCACTACACTCCTCACTACACTCCTCACTACACTCCTCACTACACTCCTCACTACACTCCTCACTACACTCCTCACTACACTCCTCACTACACTCCTCACTACACTTCTCACTACACTCCTCACTACACTCCTCACTACACTCCTCACTACACTCCTCACTACACTCCTCACTACACTCCTCACCACACTCCTCACTACACTCCTCACTACACTCCTCACTACACTCCTCACTACACTCCTCACTACACTCCTCACTACACTCCTCACTGCACTCCTCACTACACTCCTCACTACACTCCTCACTACACTCCTCACTGCACTCCTCACTACACTCCTCACTACACTCCTCACTACACTCCTCACTACACTCCTCACTACACTCCTCACTACACTCCTCACTACACTCCTCACTACACTCCTCACTACACTCCTCACTACACTCCTCACTACACTCCTCACTACACTCCTCACTGCACTCCTCACTACACTCCTCACTACACTCCTCACTACACTCCTCACTACACTCCTCACTACACTCCTCACTACACTCCTCACTACACTCCTCACTACACTCCTCACTACACTCCTCACTACACTCCTCACTGCACTCCTCACTGCACTCCTCACTACACTCCTCACTACACTCCTCACTACACTCTCCACTACACTCTCCACTCCTCACTCCACTCCTCACTACACTCCTCACTACACTCCTCACTACACTCCTCACTACACTCCTCACTACACTCCTCACTAAACTCCTCACTAAACTCCTTACTACACTGCTCACTGCACTGCTCACTGCACTCCTCACTACACTCCTCACTACACTCCTCACTGCACTCCTCACTACACTCCTCACTACACTCCTCACTACACTCCTCACTGCACTCCTCACTGCACTCCTCACTACACTCCTCACTACACTCCTCACTACACTCCTCACTACACTCCTCACTACACTTCTCACTACACTCCTCACTACACTCCTCACTGCACTCCTCACTACACTCCTCACTACACTCCTCATTGCACTCCTCACTGCACTCCTCACTACACTCCTCACAACACTCCTCACTACACTCCTCACTACACTCCTCACTACACTCCTCACTACACTCCTCACTACACTCCTCACTACACTCCTCACTGCACTCCTCACTACACCCCTCACTACACTCCTCACTACACTCCTCACTACACTCCTCACTGCACTCCTCACTACACCCCTCACTACACCCCTCACTACACTCCTCACTACACTCCTCACTGCACTCCTCACTACACTCCTCACTACACTCCTCATTGCACTCCTCACTGCACTCCTCACTGCACTCCTCATTGCACTCCTCACTACACTCCTCACTACACTCCTCTCTACACTCCTCACTGCACTCCTCACTACACTCCTCACTACACTCCTCACTACACTCCTCACTACACTCCTCACTACACTTCTCACTACACTCCTCACTACACTCCTCACTGCACTCCTCACTACACTCCTCACTACACTCCTCACTACACTCCTCACTGCACTCCTCACTACACTCCTCACTACACTCCTCACTACACTCCTCACTACACTCCTCACTACACTTCTCACTACACTCCTCACTACACTTCTCACTGCACTCCTCACTACACTCCTCACTACACTCCTCATTGCACTCCTCACTGCACTCCTCACTACACTCCTCACTACACTCCTCACTACACTCCTCACTACACTCCTCACTACACTCCTCACTACACTCCTCACTACACTCCTCACTACACTCCTCACTGCACTCCTCACTGCACTCCTCACTACACTCCTCACTACACTCCTCATTGCACTCCTCACTGCACTCCTCACTGCACTCCTCATTGCACTCCTCACTACACTCCTCACTACACTCCTCTCTACACTCCTCACTACACTCCTCACTATACTCCTCACTACACTCCTCACTACACTCCTCACTACACTCCTCACTGCACTCCTCACTACACTCCTCACTACACTCCTCACTACACTCCTCACTACACTCCTCACTGCACTCCTCACTGCACTCCTCACTACACTCCTCACTGCACTCCTCACTACACTCCTCACTACACTCCTCACTACACTCCTCACTGCACTCCTCACTACACTCCCCACTACACTCCTCACTGCACTCCTCACTGCACTCCTCACTACACTCCTCACTACACTCCTCACTACACTTCTCACACCATACGACATACTCACACCATATTCAACCTGCACAGCTTAACTCCTTTAATTGAGTATACTATGAATAAATACTATAATATAGTATATATCTATATAGTAACTATTCTTATAACCTTTATATTAAGTCTACACTAGACCTCCGTATACCCTACGCTACACTGCCATACACCAGATACTAGACCCCTTTATATTAGCTACCCTTTATATTAGCTACCCTACACGACCATGTTATCTAACCCTATATACCTATATAAATATCTCCTTCACACATATATATATACACGTGTACCCATACACTCACATACAGCTCTACTCCGGCCCCCTACACTAATCTTAATCCCCACTTTATAACCCCACTAACTTGGTTTGTTGACGGGACATACCACTAGCCCTACGGTGTCTACTGCAGTCCTTCCCTCGGCTCCACTTTAGCGTATCATCCTTCATCATAGCCCTAAGTCGGAGAGCTTTTGTTTAGCCCGGTTGATAATGAATTATAATTAATATTAATGTGCGAGATTTTAATTTTCTGAATAACTCCGTAGGCAATTTCTAGAGGCGCTTATTTTAGTTATATTTAATTTTCACTTCATTTTATTCTGTATATTGTTTACACTGTAAGTGTGTAGTGTGTAGTGTATAGTGTATAGTGTGTAGTGTTTAGTGTGTAGTGTGTAGTGTGTAGTGTGTGGTGTGTAGTGTGTAATGTGTAGTGTACAGTGTACAGTGTGTAGTGTGTAGTGTGTAGTGTGTAGTGTGTAGTGTGTAGTGTGTAGTGTGTAGTGTGTAGTGTGTAGTGTGTAGTGTGTAGTGTGTAGTGCATAGTGTATAGTGTGTAGTGTGTAGTGTGTAGTGTGTAGTGTGTAGTGTACAGTGTGTAGTGTGTAGTATGTAGTGTGTAGTGTACATTGTGTAGTGTGTAGTTTGTAGTGTGTAATGTGTAGTGTGCAGTGTGTAGTGTGTAGTGTGTAGTGTACACTGTGTGGAGTACATTTACTAAGTGATATACACATATATATATATATATATATATATATATATATATAATTATTAAACATAATGCACAGTGTATATTATACACTAATTTCCAATTTACAGTTAGTACATATACAATGTACATAGATTGTACAGTGTAGAATGTACACTATCCACTATATACATACTATAAAGAGTTTATTTGCTGAAATTTGCTTGTTTATATAACTATTTTATATTACTAATTGATTGATTAATTGATATAGTAATATAAATGGAGAAATGTAAAAATACTTATTTTTAATAACTGGACATATGTAATTATGGACAATAATATACCGATATTTTATGTATATACTATATAGTATGCACTGTAAAATACTATTTAATTTAATATATTTAAATTAATATCTAATTTATATTGGTATTTTATGTTGTATATATACATATATATATATATATATATAAATATATATATTATATATATATATATATATATAGATATAAATAATACTTTATAATGTATATTATATAAGCAACTATGGTTGTATTTATAGATCTAACTAAGATATTATGATCTAGTTTAACATATCCATTATACGTAGATCTGACGTGTCGCGCGTAGATGTAACGATGGTTGATAGATAATTATGGATTACTGGGTACGGTGAGGACATCAAACGGTTGAGTAAAGCCGACAGCCGATACAAATGTAACGGTACGTAGATTCCTTTGCAGAGATGCGCTACCCAACATGTCCGGACACGATACGATACATATCCTAGATCGAGGAGTTAGCGAACCTATGGGTACGGAGAGAGAATGGGTACTTGGGACCCTTGTAATTAAGGGCCTACGTATTGTAGATCTTATTCGAGACACATGGAGATAATTCGAGATGCCTAGAGATAATTACTCTATAAATAATAGATTAATATTGCTTCGAGTATTTAAAGTTTTATAATGTGGAGTGCATGAGTTTTTTTTATAGTGTTTAGAATATAATGAGATGAGTTTTTTTTAGCTTCTGAGCGTAGTGTGTGGTGGTGGATTTTGTACGGTATTTGAAATAATGCCTCGAGCTAGGTTATAGTTTGTATGGATGTATTTGTAGGTGTATTTTTATGGTATGATGGAGTTTTGTTATGGTGTTTAATATATTATTTCATAATGTTTTTCAAATTGTTTGATCGTCTTAACTAGTTTTAATATTGTCTGTTTGCATCTTGGAATGTCAAAGATTGGTTTGAAGTCTAGTTTAGAATATCTTGTATCGTCATTTAGTCAAATAGATTATTATCTATATTTTGTCTATTCGCAGACTATTCAACGGCAACTTACGTATGGCATGGCTGCCACTTAGACGCCATTATAGGTGCATTTATATATTACAGGTATGTTAAAGTATCAAATCACATATATACGAACTTCACTCACCCTGAACCTCACCCTTACTCTTACCCTTACCCTCACCCTCATCCTAATCATCATTCTCACCCTCATTATCATCCTAACCTTCACTCTCACATTCACCCTCATTCTCACCCTCACACCTATCCACCCTCACTTTCGCCGCCTAAATTATGTCTTCAATCTAAAGTCAATACCGTCCGCGATTCGCCGATATTACGTTCATCTTACGTAACATCACCTCGGGAATGTTGCATCACAGTGTGATACGTATACTTATTTAGTTGCACGAATAAACATGTACGATATTCTCACGCAGATATTTCACGGGAGAAGTGTATACAATAGTATGCATACATACTATATATATATATAAATATATATATATATATATATATATATATATATATATATATTATCATATAATATACCATATAATGTATATTGTAAGGTGTAGATACCTGGGTTATAATATTCATAATATAACTGTCTCAATATCTGCTAATATATATATATATATATATATATATATATATATATATATATATATATATCTTCCAGTTTCAGTCTTTAAATATACAAAGCCCAATATAATGTATATGATTATTTCTTCTTGGTGTAAAATACCCTTGTAAAATATATGTCATCTAACTAAACGAAATATAAAAATAAATGTTGTCATTAGATGCGCAAAAAATCTGAAATACGCTTGAGTATATTACTACTCCCATACCGCCAGTACCGCTATGTGGCTAATAATTATTTTTGAAACTTAGAGCCTCAATCAATGATGTATATCGATTACTCAAGGAAGCTGAACACCGTACAAAACAAACTGTACGCGCCGTATACCCTACTAAAGCGTATTCATTGTATTCCCTCGAGTGTAAAGGAGCGTTCACAACGGGTAGGTGAGATTCGCGAAAATTAATTTCATGGTGACAGCACGAAGTAATATTATAAACAATCGCGAGTAAAAACTCGTTACATCCGTATAACAGTATTATGTTTGTTTACATCTGAGTCGTGTTTTTATCCGTTGGAATAACTATAGAGATAGATACCTTTATTAATTACGTGCACTTATAAAAAAGTATAATTATATTAGATTAAGAGTTAATCATTGATATAGCTAGATATGTTAACCATTTTATATATATATATAAATATATTTAATATATATATTGGAAAAAACAGAAAAACGTCCATCATTCCTTGGCATATTATATAATGAAATTTTAGTTATTATATAATTCTCAATTCGTCATGTTATATAATTTTTGATTAATTTCGCATCGTCTGGAAATGCAGCATTGTATTAATTCGAGTAATTAATGACGTACGTTGGAAAAATAATTTCCTTTCTATTGGACGTATCTGTACATTGTCTGTTATTCCAGAAGTATCGTTAAGCATGGCACATTACGGAATATAAATCTATCTAATTACATTGTATCAAAACTAAGTTCGATTAACTATCTACTCGATCTCTAGTACTTCCGTTGGTACTACCAACGCATGGTATTCAAGTACCGTTGTTACTATCGATTATACAGAAGGACAATTCGGTGTTACTTTAATTACTATATACATTGCACATGTTTATATATATTACAATTATTAATTGATTTGTTAAATAAAATAATCGTATGAAACCATACCAAAGAAAAAGCGAATACAATATTATTAATTTAATGATTATAAAAGCTGGCACATCTAACAATGTAGATATATATAAATACCTATAATTATAAAGTCTGGGGTAATTCTCTTTATATAATACGATACTACCCGTAAACAATTGGATGGGTAAATGGGGGCTACTAGGTGAGCCGGCGTGCAAATAACGAAGAGTCTGAAATGTCGTAAAATCATAACAATGCCGGCTTTGTTTGGTTTAACGTAGACACCTGATTCCGCAACGGACAATCTGATGGATCGAAATGACTCATAATGAAGCACACTAGATAATCCAACTACAGACATAGATATATGTTTTGCTGTATCTACGGGTTGGATGAGATATCAAAACCCAAACCAAAACCAAAACTAAAACCCAAACCAAAACCAAAACTAAAACTAAAACCAAAACGTAATCACAATTATCTGAACAGTCAAAAGAGGGAAAGAGTCGTGTCCCGGTAGCTCGGGAATATGAATGTACTACATTGTATTCAATAGTGGTCATAAGTTGACTGTACAGTGTACGCTATACATTGTACACAATATTCCATATCTTATTTACTATGTTTACAACCCGAATGTGACACTAAAATTACATATATTAATTATACACTCGGCTTGTTCATTTTAAACATTTTTAATTCATATTTTTTGTAGGTAAAAAATTGTTGTGATGTATAAAATAAATATACACACAATTTCAGATAAGAAAATAAATATTGATATTGCGTTGAAATACTATATCGGATATATACGTATTAACATACTAGATTTAAAAAAACAAAAAATAATCAAATTTACAATGTATATTGTAAACTGTTCACTCTATCCTCATATCACTATGCGATTCTCTTATCTCTCACACGATTATCTCTCACACGCCTATCTCTCACACCGATAACTCTGTAGGATCGTAATCCATGACAACTCGTCTGAATCACTATACAAATCACATCCGTACATCTATATATAGATGTATCTATAAATGCAAAGTATTTTAACTGTTTATGGTGATTATATTCTCACCCATAGCCGCCGCCTGAACCCAAGTGATATAACTATTGGGCAACCTAAATACGACTTATCCCGTTAGTGGATGGGCGGCCGTATTTTTAACTTTATTATCTCTCTAAATACGACTCGTACCTACTACCCGCCTACACTAGTGTAAATGCAACACTAGTGTAAATGGAATCAAACGGGCACCGAGACACTACTACCGGGTGTTGCCGTAACGAAATGAAGCGCAGTTTATTTGCCGACGAAAGCATTATTAATTATTAATTTATAATTTATCATTTCGATTTCATTATAATTAATCGTGTAACTTGGACCTAAAGATAGAGTGCACCTTCATGTGTGCCCGCAGCGACTATCGTGGTTTAATATCAACCGTACAAATTAGATATAATAATATATTATAATTACAGTGTATACCGCAAATAGAACTACACTTTGTAACTATATTGAAATTACTAAATATTTGAATATATTGCTAAATTTATAATAATATTATTTATATTATGTATTATCATATTATATAATAATATTATCATATATATATATATATATATATATATATATATATATTTCGGTACGTGGTATTAATTATTTAAATAAACCTATATACAATGTATATTATATATAGCTAATGCTTAAATATCTATATCTATATATATTTAATTATTTAATTATACCATCTATAACGTATATTATCTGCTATTGTTACTATATGCATTTCAAAGTGCGAGCAGGTGAACATTACTTGAAAGAGAACGGCCCACCTTTGTTACTAATGTTATGTAAATCGAGTATTTTATTTGTTTACGCGAATAGAGATTTCAAACGATGACGGAATTCCATAATTGCACTTAAATTGTTGTCATCGCTATTATGTATGTTTTTTATTAAACTGTAGTTTAATGTTATATATATATAAGTTATTAGAGTGTATTTATGATTAATATACGATAATTGCACTCATATTTATATTAGAATTCATATTATAATATTAGAATCTATATTTAAAAACATATCATATATGATAGGCTATATATATATATAGATATATAGATATATAGATAATGCTACATAAATGATAACTATCTATGTACTTATATATACGTGTATGCCTGTATGCGTGTATGTCTGTATACGTGTGTGAGTGCGTATATCCGTGTGTGAGTGCGTATATACGTGTATGCGTGTGCATATCCGTATGTGAGTGCGTATATACGTGTATGCGTGTGTATATACGTGTATGCGTGCGTATATCGGTGTGTGAGTGCGTATATCCGTGTGTGAGTGCGTATATCGGTGTGTGAGTGCGTATATTCATGTTGGGCAACTTTATGGCAAACAGTATTTTCATTATATTCAAAAGTTTAAGAATTGCGAGAACAGCCCAAGACATTTTTTTAAGTTTTTTTTTGTTCTATAATAAAAAAAATATATATTTTATTTTAATTTAAATTATATTTTATTTAAATAAATAATATAATAATATATATAATAGTTACGTCATCTGGTTTCTTGGGAGAACACACCAGGCTGAGATATAATCGAAATCAGATGCCCGTTAATATCTTATCAATGTTATAGGTCGATAGGTTAGAATTAGTTTCAAGATATTATAGCGGGAATTTACTAAATACAGGCATTTACTAAATAAGGGCATTTACTAAATACGGCAGTTAACCAGACAGACGATTATTATATCTATTGCAGCATCAGTTCTTAATCTATTTAGATGTACCTTTAGTGCTCGCTACTCGACAACAATGACAATAAAGTAATACTCGTCAAAGGTATTAAAACGTTATAGGTATGGCGTAAATACGCCGAGTTATAAAATATGATGTGCGGTTAAGAGTGCGGGTGTGTGTGATGGTGTGTGTGAGAGAGCGCGTAATACTATTTACGCACAATAAGCAGTTTATTAAAGGGCAATATTAAAGTTCGTATCGAATATATGTTGCGATAATATAATAAAGTATACTATATTTATTGTATACTATTTATATAGTATACAATATTAATATATAATATACAATTTATAATATTTATAATACAATATATAATATACAATTTATATAATATATATATATATATATATATATATATATATGTGTGTGTGTGTGTGTGTGTGTGTGTGTGTGTGTGTGTGTGTGTGTGTGTGTGTATGTATGTTCGTGTGTGCGTGAATTCTAAGTTTCAAACAATGACATTATTCATTGCGTGAATTATAAGTGTTTGTAGTTTTTCATTACTTATATTTGGATATCATACATGATATATAATTTAGGTTTTATTTATATGCACGATATATATTTATATACAATTGTCGTCACAATACTATGACGTAACACTTCTGACGCTGTGCCAGAGGTATGGCGAGGTGTCTAGGTGTTACACAACAAACTATTACGTTATCGGTGTAATTGATTAACGTATTAAGGGCGACTTTACCCGCTATACACACGTATTGCCTTATTTAAATAATACTTTGTTTACATCGCCCCGGGGCAAGAAACATCCCGTTTTTTAGTGAATACTTTTCAAATAGTTTAGAATATTATTATATATAAATAATATTAATATTACAATATATTATATTTAAATGCTATTCATAACTAATGTATATATATATATATATATATATATATATATATATATATATACACACACATATATATATATGTTATGGTTATATATATATATATATATATATATATATAATCATAACATATTTTTTAAGATGTATACTTATTTAATAATTATTGTATGCAATACGTATGTGAAATATAATATATATATTAATTATAATAATTATTTTAATATTAGTATTATTTTAATTTTGATATGGTACATATGGTATAAATTATAATATTATAATGTTAATATTATAAATTTCTAATATATTTTATAAAGTGAAATTATTTAATATATTAAAATATTTACCTTGATAAATATTTTGATTGCCATTTATACATGCTTAAATATATCTATATATATATATATTGTTTAAACTTTACTGAGCATAATTATCTATCTTATCGTACTAACAACCACTTGATAGCACACGATGGCATAGCGACGGCTATTATGAGGCACAGCAATAGCAGATGCCGCATCTTCGATTGTTATAAATCCGATTGTCCCCGCAACGGTAAAATCGCACTTGGGATGTGCTTGAAGTCGGAGATATCTACGTAGTCCCGTAGCTAAGTTAACTAGATAATAGCGCAATTGTTTATTTCACGAATCAATACACCGTTACAGGCGACGGTAGGTAGTAGATAGTACATAATGCCGTTATTGTTTGATGGTTTATTTATTGATACTGTAAGGAGTATTATATTAATTACTTGAGCGTATCTTAGGTATATACTCGACGTTCTTAACCATCTAAGAGTGTATAACGTATTCTGAACTTGGGATCTCGGGATATTTAAAGTAAATGGATTTAGAGACGACGCCCGCCACATCGGAATATCGTTAAATCCGCTACTTCTTCTCGTGGCGTGCGTTTCTGCTCCTCCCACACGCATTTCATAGATAAATGACCGCGCCGGTCAGTAGTTCTTCTCTTAACTCAATTATTGTTATCACTTATATCACCTTCTCTTCAATTAATTATATACAAGCTTATTTTAAGGGTATTGATGCATATATAACGTATTTAAAGTGCATTATATATATACATATGCTACACATAATATTATACAAACTATAGTATCTATAACAGATAATATCAACTAATAATATATAGAATTGTTTATAATTTTTTAATAACGACTTGAATATCTTTTATTATAAAATTACCTCATATTATTTTGACCTATATTATAATTTAGGCTTATAACAATTATAAAATATTATCATATAATTTAAATATATTGAAAGTTTATTTGTACTATACATTAAAACATGTTAATCAAATTAATATTTTAAAACAGTAAACAATAATTTGGGTTGTTTTCTATATGATATATCACCATATAATTTATTATTAGATATTTTATATTTTGCATTAAGATAATATTAATATTTTATATATAATTAATATTTATATTAAAGTTTAAGAATTACGAGAACAGCCCAAGCAATTTTCTAAAGTTTTTTTGTCCTATAATAAAAAAAATATATATTTTATTTTATTTAAAATTATATTTAAATTATATTTTATTTAAATAAATAATATAATAATATATATAATAGTTACGTCATCTGTTTTTTTTATTGAAAACACGCATATATACATGCGCACACTTACAAATACATATATAAATACATATACTATAACTATTATTTATATATAATATAATAATAATGTATAATTATATGTATAATTTAAAATCCGTTTATATCAATCTTTATATACGGTAATCAATATGGTATATTACCATGATGTTTTATTAATTAATTAATTAATATTTAATTCTATTAATACTATATAATACATAATTTAAATATTTTATATATATTCTATTTGATCACCTATGCTACATTATTTTACGGATATCATATTATGCGATATAACAAATATAATAATGGCCATTACATGTATTTATATATATATATATATATATATATATATATATATATATATATATATATATATATATATACTATAGTATATAACTATATAGACTATAATTATTTATATAACTTTACTATAATCTGATATTTATCTGATATTTTAATAATTACATAATATATATTCATGTAAATCTATTTAGATAGTTATTTTAATAATACAACAACGAATATTAATATGTTTGCTTACACATTTATATTATATATTCTTATAAAGATATAATATACAAATATATGCTATATAATTGATAAAAATATTAATTACTTATATAATTACTGACGCATCCATTTGTAGATAATAAATATCCTAGAATGTAAAACTATTACGAGTACACTATAATAAATATTATTGAGTTGCATAAATTAACTTTTTAAATATAAAAGAAAACGAATTATTTTAGGAAGCTACAAAAGTAAATTATTTCTAGAATTTATAAAAACATAAATAATAACGCCTGTGGAGATTTGACGTTATAAAATAATTATTAACATCCAATGGCCAGTCTGATTATTATATGGTGTATATGGCTTCGTATTTAAGTCGTGGACACCGCCATATTATATAATAAAACATAATTTTATGAAAAAACGCAAACGAATCGACGACCCAAAATGCGCAGCGTACTTTTTAGATTTAAATGTTATTATTTATTTATAGTTTATTATTTATTTATAGTTGATTTAATTGGACCAATAATGATATTTTCTAACCGGACGACTACAATTCCTATAGAAAATAAATATAATTATTTAGGTAATTTTCAATATAACGATTATTATATAATTGCGTATAGTATATTATATACACATAAACACTCAATCATTTATATGAAAACACTCTTAAATTTATATTTCTCGAAGAATTATTATACAGTAGTATACATTATATATATAGATTTTAAATTTCGTCTTCACGTATAATTAAAGTCCGTTATTGTCGTATTCTGCCACGCCGCCTATGGATCACTCGTGTTTCATCCTCTCGGCCCGCTTTGAACGGACCAATCAACGGGTGATTCCGACGGACAATAAATTACCGGCTAATTAGAGGTGACCCGGCTTTGCACCAATTAAACGCTCCGTAGTTTCGCCGTAACTGGCTTTAAGAGGTGTCGAGCTTCGGTGTTCGCAAACAATGCGATTTGGAGTAATCTGTTTCGTTTTTTTTACATATGAGTAAGTCGCACAGCAGAAAGAAGGTAAACTAGTACTCGAGATCAAAGTACAGTACGAGTAGTAACGTAGTTGAGTAGTTATGTAGATATTTAAGTTATATAACTAATGCCGATGCAAGTAACCGTTACCTGCTCGCATGGAGTCATGTGGATACTATTAACTCTAAACAAAAGTACAAAATATACTCCATAGTCAAGGAGTAGTATGAATATGATATGCATATACAGTTATGTATACATCATTATTATACCGGATTAAATAACGCAACAATCGTCCTACAACCTAACAATAGATTCGATATTATTAGGATACTCCGTAATATAGTTTTTACTGGGTGTGGGTCTGTCTTAGCTATCCAATTACACAATTCATCGGTCGTATTCAAAACGAAAGCCTCGACTACAGACTATAAAGAGCATTGCTCGAATGGACAGCGTTGCTGGCTTCACGAAATGCCGAATACAATCGGAGATAACCTTGGACCGAGTAGAGTCTACCGTGTAACAATGCACCTGTGTTACGAGTAGCCTCTCGCGATCAATGGCCGGATGAATACTTATTTATGTAACGAAAATTCGCGATATTGAATCGTTATCGAGCCGTACAACATTCTAGCGAATATAGAATGAAATATGGAACAACCATACGGTTGTATTATATAATTTATGTGTGAATATATATATATATATATATATATATATATATATATATATATATATATATATATGTATGTATGTATGTATGTATATAATTTATGTTTGCAGATCGAATTAATAAATCATAATCATATATATCGTACGATATCGTGTCGTATACGCCACTATTTAGATATATTTAAAAGTACCCCAATTAAATTATATTAAGGAAGTTAATTTCAATTTAATCATTTTATAAATCAGTATTAAATGCAATTGCATATTTCATGTTTTCTGGAAAATAAATACGTATTATTTTACACCAAACATTTATTGGATCTTCTGTATTTACAGCAGCAATACGTAATATATGTTATAATTTTTAATCTTTGAATGATATTATATATCATATTATTTATTAAAATATATTAATATTATAAGATCCATTATATCTCTTAAAGTTCACAATATTTTATATTAAGATAATTATTGTTCATTCGTAATTACATCTCATGAATTTGATGGAACTAATATGCATATATATATATATATATATATATATATATATATATATATATATATATATATATATATAATCATTAATTAATATTAATAAAATAGCCAATTATAAATATATATATATATAAATATTATAAATGTAATTATTTGCGATGAAATAATTATCTGACTAACAATACATTTAAATAATATATATTGTTTTTATATAAAATGTTTAGATATATTTTATAAAATACTATTGTATATTTTTACAATTTAAACACTTCAGATATAAACTATTGAAATCAATTCATCTATTCTTATAATGCATCTCTTTCTAGGACAATTATTTTTCTCTACCCTCAAGCAGATGAGAAATGAACTGTCGACAATCATTGATTAATTACAAAGATCGTATGAAACACATTACACATCCCTGGAATGTTATACATTTTTATTAAATATCCATTGGCATAAAAATATCATAAAATATTGCCAATCTATAAATTTTATATTTGTATATGTATATATTTACACATATATTACAATAATTCCCTTGTGATTTCTACGAGCAATAAAATGACCATAACTTCTTGTGTGGTATGGCAGATAATAAAGTCCGAGCAACACAAATGCATGCTAGAGAATAGTAAATCAAATATGTATTGTTATGATCGGTGTTCACAGATTACCTAAGTGTTTATATAGAAAAACTGAATAGATGTTGACGATATAAACATATATATTCATATATACATAAATCTTTGGTGATTTAGTCGAATTAGGATGTTTATATCGGGGTATATCGGGGTATATCGGGGTATATCGGGGTATATTTAAATTCATACATTTATATTTACTATGTAACGTATAATATTCAATTATTCCCACGTATAAGATATAGATCATTAAACTTACGTTAGAAATCTCCGGGTGTTCTTTTTATATTTACTCTGAAATAACATGTTCACTGAACTGATTTCAAATCAAATCATAGGCTCATACCATATAGTGTGTTATATTATATAATATTGTTATATATATATATATATACATAAGTCCTAAGGCATTATTCGGAGTTGCGCAATTGACGATCTGGCTAGTCTGACCATTGGTCAAACTGTGGTCGCTGTAGGACAGGTACCTCCGCCACCTGAAGTGAATTTACGACGACGCTCGTAAACCAACCACTGCGGCGACTATGGCGTTTTTATGGCCGCCTCAAGACCGCCCGTTGACCACTGGACTCTGCTGTCATATGGCTACCTACTGCTAATTCCCCAATGATGATATAACACGCGATCCACAGAGAATAAACATGTGCTATACTCTATATTTACACATCAAGTATTTGTGTTGTATCTTCAATCAATTGTACTACTACATATCCACATATGTATTCATATATAATGTATAAGTATATACTATAAAGAGTAGTATATACAAATATATAACTATTCATTTATTCAATACTACTTATATTTTCAAACATGTTTGGTAAGCATATGCTAACTATAGCATATGCATGGAGTATTGTCTGTCCAGTAACATAATCTAGGTTATTTATGAACGTTATCAATTTAATATTATTTCTTAATCATTTATTAATGTATTTATTTTTAAATATATTGTTATTAAAACATCGAATGTGGTTACATTAATGAGTTAGGTGTTATATATTTACTACTACCTGCGATATAATTCTCAGGATAATAGATTAATATAATTTAGGTTGTTTAGTTATTTTGAACATGCATATCTTTACACATTTTCGCACCTATAGTATCGAGATATAAAAGGGTATTACATAACTTAATATCATCGGTAAGCCCCAGAATAATCATTATATGCGTTCATAGAAAGTTAGACTTTTTTATAATCTTACATTTCCAAAACAAATAATAACTATCTATATTTATAAAATTAAACAAAATCATAATTAATTTCAGTAATATTTTATTAATAAGATGTAAAGTTTAAGATAAATATTAAAAATTCGAATACAAATATCTACCATAAATTTATAGATTATTAATAAAATATGACTGAAACTAATTATGATTTGGTTTAATTTTATAAATATAGATATTTATTCTTTGTTTTGTAAATAATTTAGATATATATAGGCCGTAATATAGTATTCACCATTATTTTATACATTAATCTAACCTAAACAGTAAGTGAAAACCAAATATGAAAATATAGTATTAATTACTAATATTAAAATAAATAATACATTAAGATGAAATATACTATACCCTATAGGGCATATTGGCCATAGAGTAAGTCAAAGTAAGTAAAATAGGGTATCTTTGGTAATTGCGTATTGTGAAATATAAATTTAAATATTTATTTTACTCATTAATTTGTATATAATATTTATAAATTGTATAATAAATATGCCATAATGCTTTTTATACTTTTAAGTAAATAATCATCAATATTATGAGTAATATTACTAATTAATATTATTAGATTTAAACAATTGATTATATAGTAATAATATATTATATTGATATATAGTATATATTAATATTTTTTCATATAAAATGTAATTGAAAATTCTTCAATTAAAATAACTATTAATATCGTCTGTCACTAGTATGTCATATTTATAAAGAGTGCAATAAACACCCACACGATATCGAGTAAACAAGTCGGCAAAGACTTTCGTTGTGCAATTAGAGAAAGGTTGCGAATGTAGATATATCCACGGGTTTACTTCGTTTTCACCAATTAATCTTATCTCTTGGGATTTAAGTGAAATTAACTTATACAAATCTAATTGTCACTCTCAAATTACACACGGAACTTATTTTAATATTAACATTGTATTTAGATGTATATACACTAACACTTATATACATATATACACATACTAAACATACACATGGATATATTTCTACATGCATAGCGTTTTACACATATATATATATATATATATATATATCTATATATATAGTAACATTATTCTCTATTCTTTTTTAAAATTATTTGTTGTATATATACTATAAAGAATAGATACTTTATAAAGTATGTATTAGTAATTATTATATATTACTATAAACACAATATTGTGTATATAGCTAATGTATATGCACTAATGTATACAATACTAGTGTGTATAACTATATATTATAAAGTAAGTTTTATACGTATTTGTTACATTATAGAGTTATGTTTTTCACATTTAATTCATTTTTTTAAGTTTATCAGTAACATCTATTTAATCGAAACCATGCATGTCTTCGAATTCTATTTTATGTATAACATTTCTGACAATGTTACTTTGAGTTACTTCATTAATTGATTAATGGTATTATATATATTTAACACAAATTGTAGCATCTTCGAGATGTTCTAGATTTTTAGATTATTTCTGATTAAACTCGCAAACCCTAAACACAATAATAAAAAACATCTTAAATACTAAAATTACTTGCAGAATTATTATACATATTTCGAGCAAAAAAAAGAAATACATTAATAAATAAACTAAAACAATAATAGGAAATAAATAAAAAGGTTTTAACTATCTAGATGAATGCTAGAATAATTATTATACTATAGTTTTCTATAGAATGTTGTTTGAAACAATTAAAATAATAATTATAAAATACTATATATTTAATATACTATAGATATATCAAAATGATGTTGCAACTTTGAGGATATATTTTTGAAAAAAATTATTCTTTAGAAATATTTAATTACTTGAAACTTGAACTCCTCCAAAAATGCATTTTTAATAATTGTAAAATTCTAAATTACTAATACTATTTAATTGACTTTTTTTAAACAAATTTTCTTACTCATGATTTAATAGTACTATCTAAAAGTGTTCGATTGCTTCAAATGAGTTTACGAATACTTACATTTCTTTTAACTAGGGGTATATAAACTATATAGTTTATCCATATGGATACTTGTATTCGAGTAAAAAGAAAGTTGATGAAGTCGGCCGTATAAAACTAAATGAAATAATACTATTTAATGCATATAATGACTGGCATTGAAATACGATTGCTTATGTTCAAAAAATAATTGAAATGAATACATGACTTATCGAATTTAAATGTATTTTCATATTTTATGTATTACCGTTACAACTATATATAAACTATTGTATATTTCTTACAGGGAATCCACTGCTAATACCGTATAAACTGGTAGTCTCGACTAGAATATTAAAATGTAATATAATACATATGGTCTATTCAGTCTACAATTAAGTATATAGAATTAAAAGTAAGTAGTTTATTATGTTATTCCAATGATATCAAGTTTAATATTATATATATTATGTCACCATTTAATTTAGTATATCGAAATCTATTTTTCCTCATTCATTATATGTTTATATAGTTTGTTTAATATAACAACTATGTTATGACATTGTAGTTTTATTTATTCTTACTCGAGTTACTACTCATTGATGATATATATATATATATATATATATATATATATATACAAATAAATATATGATAATACTATTATAAATTCTAAATATCTAAATATCTAAATATCATAAGAATTTTTTAAAAAATGTATAAAATGATTACATACATAATTATATTAATATATAAATGCAATTACCTCGATTATTTCATAGGTTATATGTGTTACTCATTCCAAGTTGATGTTACTATGTAAGAAAATAAACCAATTATAAGTGATTTAAATTTAAAAAATTCTATATAGTCTGATGTATAGAACGTTTACTAATAAGTAGATATATCTGCATAAATAACAAGCTTATATATTCAATTTATGTATTCAAAATGGTGATTATCCAGATAAATTGATATTTGCGATAACAATTCCAATATATAAAAATGGTGAAAAAATAAAATAGATAATTACATACCAATATGAATTATTTCCACAATTCAGCAAGATACTTGAACAAATAATTTTATCAGAGTTAGAAAATGTATATCCAACTACGATAGTATTTCCTCTGGTCAAGTTATTAATATGAAAAAAGAAAATACGGAATCGGCAGTTCTAGATAACTGTCTCTGATCCTTAAATGCAAATATAGTACAAGTACATTCCTACACGACTTAAAGCTGCTTATCAGATAGATCAATCTATGTTAATCTCTAAGTTAAAGCACTTTAATATTCAGTCAATTAACTTAACGTTATTGATTTCTCATTTATCAAACCGTTATCGATCTGACAGTTATAATAATAATTTATAAAATACATTAGGTATAATGAATGGAGTCCCTCGTGAATCTACTTTAGATCCACTCCTCTTTGCATTATATATTAACGATATGGAATCCTCGTTATACTTTATAAGTAATATTAATACTTCAAATAATATTAATGTATGCGAATGATACTGCCATAATTATATCAGATACACATATTGATATATTTAAATCAAACATAAATAATTATATTAATTATATATAAGTATATTGTAACTGGCTCTATTAATCGGATAAACTTAAAAGGAATACTGATAAAACAAAATATATATTCTTTAATAAATCTGACATTAAATTAATTATAAACATATATTAATAATGTCATCCAACAATTAAATGTATAAAGAATATGTAAAAAATTAAATCTGCAAATGTATATATGGCTAAAATTGCTAAATTAATCAATTATAAATCATTATTAATATTATATTACAATCGTGTTATATGTATAAAACTATGGTATAATAATATACGGTAATACATACATAAATAATATACAAAACTAATAAATATACAAAATTGATCTTTTTTAATAATACATAAAAATACACATTATATAACTATTAAACTAATAACCCATATAAGCTATTACAAAAATCAAAATATTTAGTGATAATATAATATAAGCATTTATTATTTATTCATTGAGTATTTAAGTAAATATGATTTAAGTTGAATTTTACATTATAAATCCAATGTGATTTAAAATCAATATGTTTATATGGTTCTACTATCTCTGGGTTTATATTATTACATTGAATGGCCAACTTTTTTGTCATCTATATATTTCCTCATAGAAAATAAATGAATACGAATATGAATATGTAAATTAAAGAGCTTAGAAACAAATGTGTATAATTCATCGAAGATATTAAGCAATATCTTCAATGTCTTCACTATATATATATATATATATATATATATATATATATATATATATATATAATAATTATATATATAGTTATTCTGTACATAGAATATATTCTAAATGTAATTAGATTATATGATGGAATTTAAGGAATTTCATATTTTAAAAATAAATACAAAAAGTAAAAGATTAAATAACAAAGTATAAATTTAGTAATTGAAACTTCTTCAAGACTGCTACATAATGAGTTATTTTTATAATATAGTTTAAATTTTGTTACATTAAAAAATAAGCAATTTGATTCAAGTTTATCTAATGCATATCATAAAATACCATTAAAATGATACATTTATTTAACCTACCATATTGATCCAAATGCAGAAAAAGTTTCATTATTAGGTTGTTTGTTAATTTGCAGTTTCGCCTAATATCAATTCTTAAATAGATATAATTATAATAATAATATAATAGAGCATTTTAGATTCATAATAATTTTAAAATGTTCAAATTAACTTTATTTATAAACTAAATACATGACTTATTATAAAAGTATAGCTATTATTTATGGACTTTGAATTGATCTAGAATACTCTTAATGCAATTCTATTAATACTGGTAGTGAATTATATAGTTCTGATTATATTATATTGTAATATAGTTTAAGATATTGAAAATGTTGCATAGCATAATAATACAATAATAATAATAAATGTAAAAATAAACACATATTACTCTTCAAACAATAGTTTTCAATAATTTAAATGTATACGATGCCAAGAGAAAAGTAATTTCGATATAATTTCAGATCACTTTCTAAAATATGTTATGTTTATTTCAGATACAATTATTTTTAAACGTTAGTATTAGAAAACTTAAATTTCAAATAAATACAAAAATGAATATCAATGAATATCAAATATAATATTGGTATTTAATATAATAAACATCATATGTTATTGAATTCGTTAAATATTAAAAAATATACACAGTTAGATACATTAGATGATCCGATGTTTAGGCGAATAAAGCTAAATTGAATTGGATGAATACAAAATCGTATTAGTTGTAGAAATTAATAAATTCGAGTATTTAATGATTTATAATATTATTTGAAATTCTTTTAAAAAAATGCATTTAAAAATACTCAAGTCAACAAATATCAAGGTCATTTTTTATTATAGAATAAGATGGTATAAATATTATATAATTATTTTAAATAAAACATAATTATAATATAATTTAAATACAAATAAAATATATTTTCCCTTTAATTATTTAACAAAAAACTAAAATAGCCTGGTTTCGTGTGTAGCTGTATGTTCTGGTATGTTATAAAGATATTTATGACTTGATAATAATGGATTAAATATCTAGCAATAAAACTTAAATAGTATTTAATAAATACTCTAATTAATTAGTAATGAGTCATTACCTAGATAATAAAATAATATGCATGCATTCATGTTATTATAAAGTTCACCAATAACTTTAATTTATGAGTAAATCAGGTAATAATTTAAGCATATTTTCAGAAAAAATAGATTCAAATAATATGTATACTACTGGATATAGTCAAATGTAAAACCGTTATATAACTGTTTTATATTATATAATGTAATAACAAACTTATCATATAGGGGAGAGGCACAACCTTTATAGTCCAAGATATTGAAAATACTTCAAAAATACTTCAAGAACATATATTTCTCTCAATTATATATTATTAATATCATAATAATGTTGTTATTATTCATTAACTAATGTCCATTTTTAAATAATATAGTAATCTAACTCTATTTGCTATATCAGATTTATAGAACACACAATCTGGCATAATATTAATACATTTTATAAAAATGGTTTATAAATGTTATGTTTTACTAGAATATTTACAAACTATTAATTGTATCTTATTTATATTAATATAATTATTATCATACTATATTAAATATTAAAATATTATATTCATTTTAAGTTAAATATTTAAAAAGTTATAAACCAATAACATAAGGACCTATATTCCGCAACTCTCTTGTAAATGTTTATTATTATTACTTCAAACATATGACTCATTTATATAATCAGAATTTTAAAACTAAAATATTATCATTTTTAAATGCTTTATAATACTTTAAATATCATTTTTAAATGTTTTAGATATTATCATTTTAACGATATATTTTAATATTGGTAATTGATAATAGGTTATATGTAAAATATCTCTTTTTTCTTGAGAATTTTCTTATTTTTAAATTCTATTTTTATTTCATCATTTAATATTTTATCAGTATTACTTAAACCGTTACATTTTAGATTTAGTAATTGTGAATAGATCATATATTAATTATTTATATTACATTATTTACATATTCACTTTTATATATGTTTTAAATCTTAATATCCGATTATAATTCTAATTACATAATTATATAATTAGAATTATAATCGGATATTAAGATTTAAAACATATATAAAAGTGAATATGTAGATAATGTAATATAATAAATAATTAATATATGATCTATTCACAATTACTAAATCTAAAAGGTAACGGTTTACTATATAGTAAACTTTTGCTTTTAATTTAACATTATTTTACACTTTTCAAAAGATAAATAAAGTTTATCATCTATATTCTTAAAATTATCTTTATTTTTTAGATAATCCAATCATTATTGGGTACAATATATGTTTTCTTTCATTATGTTCTTTTAAATGGTAATAAATGGGAGTAAAAAATATATTCGTAGATTTCTTTCAAGTGAAAAAGAACGCGTTTAGTTAAAATTTCGCAATAAATGAAATTTAAATTATTATTGTCACGTATTACAATAATTATTATAATATATAACACACCCACACACACACACACATATATATATATATATATATATATATACATATATATATATGTATATATATATATTGTAACAATAATATATAATTAGCATTCCTCAAACTAATTAAGCATATCATAAATGTGTGTTATATTATTGTACGCAATACATTATAATTTTCATATAACTAATTATGCATATTAAATGTATTTTATATTTATAGATCAATTTAACTATAAAACCAGTATAAAGATAAAATATAGTTTGTATAAAGACAATATTTTCCTTGTTTGTATTTTACTTAAGCGTAATCAATTGTTATCAATCAATTCATTACATTATCAATACTATAATAATAACTATAGTTTATACTTCTAATATCGAACAATATCGACCAATACCTTAGAGATATTTGGAGGTATTTGCTTTATATTTATAATGTCACCATTGATTCATCTACATAATATAAGCTCAATTTAACAATATAAAATATAAAACATATTATATAATATATAATATATACTATATAATATATACTATATAATATATACTATATAATATATACTATATAATATATACTATATAATATATACTATATAATATATACTATATAATATATACTATATAATATATACTATATAATATATACTATATAATATATACTATATAATATATACTATATAATATATACTATATAATATATACTATATAATATATACTATATAATATATACTATATAATATATACTATATAATATATACTATATAATATATACTATATAATATATACTATATAATATATACTATATAATATATACTATATAATATATACTATATAATATATACTATATAATATATACTATATAATATATACTATATAATATATACTATATAATATATACTATATAATATATACTATATAATATATACTATATAATATATACTATATAATATATACTATATAATATATACTATATAATATATACTATATAATATATACTATATAATATATACTATATAATATATACTATATAATATATACTATATAATATATACTATATAATATATACTATATAATATATACTATATAATATATACTATATAATATATACTATATAATATATACTATATAATATATACTATATAATATATACTATATAATATATACTATATAATATATACTATATAATATATACTATATAATATATACTATATAATATATACTATATAATATATACTATATAATATATACTATATAATATATACTATATAATATATACTATATAATATATACTATATAATATATACTATATAATATATACTATATAATATATACTATATAATATATACTATATAATATATACTATATAATATATACTATATAATATATACTATATAATATATACTATATAATATATACTATATAATATATACTATATAATATATACTATATAATATATACTATATAATATATACTATATAATATATACTATATAATATATACTATATAATATATACTATATAATATATACTATATAATATATACTATATAATATATACTATATAATATATACTATATAATATATACTATATAATATATACTATATAATATATACTATATAATATATACTATATATTAAATATTATATATTATACTCTATACTTTATGATATATAATACATGCTATATAATGTATACTATATACTTTATACTACTTTTAAGGGGAATATTATACCTTTAAATATTATATATTATATTCTATATACTATACAATGTATACTAAATACTATATACTATATAAAATATACTCTCTACTATATACTATATATTATATACTATATACAATATACTATATACTATAAACTATATACTATATACTTTATACTATATACTATATACCCTATAATCTATACCATATACTATATACTATATACTATATACTATAAACTATATACTATATACTTTATACTATATACTATATACCCTATAATCTATACCATATATTATATACAATATACTCTATAATATATACTATATACTATATAATATACACTCTATACTCTTATACTATATACTATAAACATTATATACCATACACCATACCCCATACATTCTGTCCTATCCTATATTATCCTATACGATACTAGAATATATCCTGGCATACGATATATATTAAATAAGTTGAAAACTTTATAATAGAACTCTATAATAGTTTAGTAAACGTTACTAGACTAGTTTCTCTTATCATTAATAATTATCTCTATTCAATTACAAAATTATATTTTGAAAATGAGCATTTTACTATTAATAACAATAAGAGAATATAGTGCTTATATAATAAGACATATGTTGTATTATATAGACAATCATTAACATATAAATGCGTCATATCATAAGATTACATAATCTTGGTTAACATTTCTAAGAGCAAAACATGAAAGTAATTAACTGAAATTCAAATTAGGCAAGTTTCGATCTCCTATAAATTCCGACTAATTTGAAACGTGTATTTAAAATCTTAATAATTATTAAATATTACAATATACATAAATAATAGCATATATGATAAATTTCATTATTTAAGAATTTATTATAATGTATATGTAATATCATTTTTTAAATGTGTTTCTTTATAATTACAATATAATAGATAATAAATCATATTAATGTTATTAGTATATTGATCATGACCAACTATAATATATCGTATACACAATATATTCTTATTAATAAATAACATAACTGCGTTATAGTTTTACTTGATTCTAATTACTCAAAATAAATATTACTACAAGATTATATGTGTGTCAGATGTACTATTCAATTCAGTATATGTAATTTGTATAATATGGATATTGATATTTGTTTAATGATATACAATATATTTTCAAATATTCGATGACCATTACTATACGTATTGATTTATGCAATTAAATATGAATATTTTATTACATAACATATTTTTCATATTTTCTTCAAATTCAAACATATATAATGCGATATAATGATTTCATCTTATAAATAAATATGCTTGAATAACAGATAACAGAAGATAAATAGTAGTTTGCATATATTATATTATGTTTAGCTTTTTACTATATCACACTAACATACAAACACATGAAATCAACGAGAAAAGGAGCGACGCACGCCACATTATTCCCGGCTCGAGTCGTATTATAGACACACGCACAAACCTAGCGGGCAAATTCAAATATAATAGCGATTTTAACTAGATCCTCTCTGTATCAGATCTTAACAGTCGTAATGTTTTAATGGCCAGCGTGTATGTTTACCAACCTCATCTTCTCTGCCACGGATTAATATCGGATACGTGCTTTTCACCGGTTAGTGCGATATACGGAGCCGATGCTACTGGATAGCCCTTCAAATATATAACATAATTATTGAATATCGCATGAAAACACAGTTATAGAACTCAAAATAAAATTAGTATCGCGGTACTGTCGATTCGACATTGTTACATCATTTTATTGCTTCGGGTAAATTCTTATATTTGAATTATTATGCAATACGTATATATTAATGAATTCGTATATATTATAGCGGTGTTCGTAATCAATGGGACAACACAATCAACCGTATTAGACGAGAATCCGAAATAACATACTCAGTTTTTTTTAACTTATTGATAACGCTAGTTGGTCTGTTAACGAGGATCATGGGACGATAGCACAATAGTGAACACTAGGATACATATAGAGCTTCCCATAGGAAACAGTTGTATTGTCTATATAGGGCACAATCTTCAAGCAACAGGCTTCAAGCACCCGCTAGGACCCGGAATTATGAAATTATTATAGTAAAATTAGTTACATTTAATTGTCAATGCTTTCGATGAATAAATACCTACGGTAATATTATATAATGTAAACAAAACATAACATCACCTGCATTGGTTAGTCGGATTTGTAATCGAATGCGATGTTCACAGTATGTGGGCTTTAGCCCACATATATATATAGTAGATGGCCCGCTTACATAATGGTAAGAAAATCGATGTTTGTAAAAAAAAATGAGACGATTCTATTCAAAGAGCCATTATTTAGCGTAGACCCGGTGTCCAATGAGTACAATAGGAGGAGTATCTATAGTCTGCTTTGTTAAGTTACACACATGCTGATGTCAATTAGAGGCACCTGACATACCGTATCTTCGTGCAATGATTCCATTGAGATCGTTTTAATAATAAAGTTGATTATATAATATATTCATACTATTATATATATATATATATATATATATATATATATATATATATAGATATTTATATATATTACTAATAGTAATATTATATTATATATGTTATATGACATTGAATATGATTGAGGTGTTTACTATGGAGCCCTGTGTATAATATACGCCAAATAGAATATTCAAGATCGTTGTTTAATGGTTTAGCATACGGTGGTCACATCTACTTCACATAGAGAGTTACGTAATCACGTGGATAATGCAACATCTAAACGTAGCAGGTTACGTCATCGAAATTAGCTTCTCGTGATGATGTTATTAAAACTCCAAACTAGTGAAGAGTTATGTACTAATTTTCAACTAATTGTAACTTTACAGTATATATACAGTATATATACAGTATATGTACAGTATATATACAGTATATATACAGTATATATACAGTATATATACAGAATATATATACAGTATATATACAGTATATATACAGTATATATACAGTATATATACAGTATATATACAGTATATATACAGTATATATACAGTATATATACAGTATATATACAGTATATATACAGTATATATACAGTATATATACAGTATATATACAGTATATATACAGTATATATACAGTATATATACAGTATATATACAGTATATATACAGTATATATACAGTATATATACAGTATATATACAGTATATATACAGTATATATACAGTATATATACAGTATATATACTACCTAATGAACAATGGATGGGATTTCATTATTTGTGTCATGTAAATATTATAAATATATTTATTTTATTTTTAAAATATGTCTAATTTTTTTAAATTTAAATCATTTAATATAATATTTATATAATCCTGCTAACTATTTAGTTTGTTCTGTGTGTAGTTATTCATTTTAATTATTATAATTATTACATCATGATATTTGAATTTTCCATGATATACTACTTAGAATATAAATAATATATTATACACATGCATATATTATTATAATAATTATATTTATCAGTTATTAGTATCCCATGAAACCATCCAGGTCATTTAATTATTTAGTTTTATAATAATAAATGAAAATATATTTTATTTGCATTAGAAATATATTATTTTTATTTTTTATTTCATTTTTTATATTATATTTTATAATAGTTACATTATCTGGTTTCTTGGGATATGAAGGAAACAATAAATCAAAAGAAAAATACTCTTCAACAATGCAAACACCTATCTTACAGTAAATTACAAACAAACATTTTTAGAATAGTTTATAAAATCCATTGATGTGTAAAAATCTATTGAAAATCCATTTTAAAATCCATTGACCCACATATGTTTAACAACCATTAATTATTATTTGTTATTAACCTAGATTGTTAGCTGGTTAGTTGTAAAACAATGGTTAAGATATCTATACCTAGCAAACATAATGAGGTAAGAGTTTTCTCAAATTTGTGAGGTAATAACCAAAATAAAATAAAATAAATACAGTAAACCCTACAATTATTATTATACTTATAAGTTTACATATTATTATAAAAAGATTAAATATGATTCATTATTTAATCAGATTTTAAATATAAATATTCGGTGAATATTTATATATCAAAGCAATATTTAATATGAATATATATTTAATATAAAATATAATATATATATGTATATATATATATATATATATGTATATATATATATATATATATATATATATATATATTACTACCTCTTGTGGCTACACTGGTTCAGTGTTTATAAGCAAAAGGTCAATGGTTCATTTCCCTGGTTAAACATCTTTCCAAAAGCACCTTCTAAGTGAGTTGGTATATATAGTAAGTGAGTTGATAGTCATGTTTCATTTTACTAAATTACAGAGTATG